>CM053589.1:9858679-9870299 GCA_028646515.1 Pseudochirops corinnae
ATTCTGAAAATCAAAGAAGAGATTAAAAAATAGAAAACCAAAAGGCATTGAACTGATAAAAATCTGTTTAGAAAAACAACTTAAAATAGATGTCATTAGCTTAGTAGAGGGAAAAAAAAGAAAATAAAAAATGAAAGAGAATTCATAACAAATGAAGAGGAAATACATGAAGCTATTAGAAATTATTTTGCCAATTTCATGCCAATAAAACAAATAAATAAAATAGATGAATATTTACCAAAAATATGAAATACTCAGATTGAGAGTATAACAGATAGAAAATTTAAATAACCCAATATATGAAATTGAATAAGCCATAAAGGAAGTCCCAATGGGTAAAATAAAAAACAAAAACTAAGACCAGATGAGTTAATAAGTACATCCTATCAAAGATACAAAAAAAAAAAAAAGAATCTAGCAAACTCCTTCTGTGAGACAAATATCATTCTGAAACTCATACCAAAAGAAAAATAGAAAAAGAAACCTTTTAACCAATATCCAAAATGACTATTCCTGCAAAAATGTTGAATAAAAATATGTCAAAAAACTGTAACAATATATTAAAGAGATTTCACACGGTAACCAGTTTAGATATACCAGAAATTCAAAGTTGTTTCAACATAAGGAACATTATAAATATAATGGAAAAAATAACAAACTATATTAAGAAAAACACTATTCAATCAGTAGACATAGTCTTTAAAAAACACACAATATAGTTCTTTTGATTTAATATACAGGAAAAAGCATAAGAATTGCTTTTCCTAATGCGTAAAATAATATTATCTAAAACTAAAATATGGGATTATTTGTAATGGAGAAATGCTAGATGCTTTTCCAAAAAGTTCAGGGGCAAAGTAAGGATTTTCATCATTCCAATTATTATTTGATATATTAATTCAAAATGTTGCTAGCAATAAAATGAGAAAAAGAAATTTAAGGAATAAATATTTGTAAAAGAAACAGTTACTGCTTTTTGAAGATGACATGATTTACTTAGTTTCAAGTAAAACTAATTGACAAGTTAATAAATATAATAAAGTAGATATAAACTAATTCCACAGAATGATCATCCTTCATATACATATTACCAACAAAATCCATTGAAATTTCATTGAAATTAAATATGAATATAGAAACTGTTTAAGATTCCAGTTTACAAGGTGCATATAGGAATTAAACTTTTAATTGCTAAAAATTCTTTACAAAAAGATAGGCCTAAATAACTGGAAAAATATTGATTAGTCATGGTTAGACTGTGCCAATAAATAAAAATGATAGTGCTACTGAAATTTATTTGTTTATTCCATACTGTATCAAATGACAAAAAAAAATTAATTTTAATTTTGAATATGACAAACTTCAAATAAAATGAACATTTCTATATACATTATAGGAAAAAAAGAAAAGAATGTACAGAAAACTGTAAACTTCCATTATAGAGCTTGCTTTTTTAAAAAAAATTGATTTGTTTATTTACTTTTAGTTTATAAGACTCAGTCCCACAATCCCTTGAGTTTCAAATTTTCTTCCCTCCCTCCCCCCATCCCCCCATGGCTACATGCCATCAAATACAGGATCTGCAAATACTTTCACATTGGACATTAGTCTGGTTGTATAGAAGGATTGTAACCAATGGAGTGAACAATGGGAAAAAAAGAAACAAATCTAAACATGGAAAAGAATGATAGCATGTATTGCTTCAGTCTCCATTTAAACTCTGATCTTTCTAGATCTTTCTCTGAATGTAGACTTTCCATCCTGAGACTTGCAGAGTTGTCTTATAACTGTGTGTTGCTGAGAAGAGTCCAGTTTTTCAAAGTTGGTCGTCACACATATAATGTGTCTGTGATTGTGTACAAATTTCTCCTGGTTCTGCGCTTCTCACTTAGCATCAGTTTGTATAAGCCTCTGCAGGTGAATATGAAGACTGTCTCCCCCCCATTTCTAATAGCACAATAGTATTCCATTACATTCATATACCATAGCTTGTTTAGCCATTCCCCAATGGATGGGCATCCCCTTAATTTCCAGTTTTTTGCCACCACAAAAAGAGCTGCAATAAATATTTTTGTACAGATGGGTCCTTTTCCCACTTCTATGATCTCTTTGGATTACAACCCCAGAAGTGGTATCACTGGGTCAAAGGGTATTCAATTATTTGTAGCCCTTTGGGCAGAGTTCCAGATTAGCACTTGCTTTTTAAAAAAAAGTACTTATGCTTTTAAAGAACTTATGTTAAACATGTGCCTTTCAAAGCTTTCCTATGTGATTCCTTCCTGTTTCTTCTCTTTTAGAGATTCTTTTAATCCCTAGTCCTACTCTTGCTCTCACCTCCTCCCACTCCAAATTAAAAAGAGAAGAGAAAAACAAAGTCCTTGTACCAAATATGCATAGTCAAGCAGAACAAATCCCCACACTGGACACGTCCAGATGTTTCATTCCTCTTCTTGGGTCCCGCACCTCATGGACGGGAGGTGTCAATAGCAACTTCTCTGTCTTTCTCAAATTGTGGTTAGTTATTGCACTGATGTATTTACAATGTTGCTGTCTCTCTCTATATGTATATGTATATATATATATATATATATATATATATATATATATATATATATATATACACATATACATATATATATTGTTTTCTTGTTTCATCACTGTCATCTAATTCATTCCAGAATTCTCTAACATTATCTTTCCTCATTTCATAAGGGGCAATAATATTAATATTAACTCAGAATTAATATTGCCTCGATCTAACACAATTTGTTTAGACATTCCCCAATTGATAGGCACCCCACCCTTTAAATTGCTTTTCTTTTTCTTTTTATCTTTTAGATTCCTCCTCAGGAACAGAAATTGTGTTTTGCTTGTGGCTATTCTCTTCCCAGTTACTCTCAGGCTTACCCTCCTTCCTCTCTATTCCCCCTTGTTTCTCTGGCCCATGGAACAGAATTCAAGTTTTTAAAACAATTTTTTGCATAATTTTACGTGTAGTGTAGCACTGAAAGTGCAAGTCATATAAATTAAGATAGAACGTATAATACAAATTTAGTGCCTCAATAGGACTGTAATTTAGTGGGATGAGCACTGGCCTTCCCGTAAGTGCATGGTCAAGATTGGTAGCCCTCACTTAGATCACTTAGAGTAAGCCTTTCCTTTCACAGATGAAGGAACCGAGGCCAAAGACATTGAGTCATTTGTTCTGGCCACACAGAGGTTAAAAGACTTGTCCCAGGACAGAACAAAGCGGCAGAGACGCTCAGACCCGTGCCCTGACTCCCAGTCCCATGCTCTTTCCCCTGCTCCGCTGACAGTGAGTCCTGACTGGCCGTGTCTTTCCTCAAATTACTTAATCTCTCTGGGTCCTCACTTTCCTTGTGTTCACATGAACTAGGAGCCGGACTAGAGCAGTCTCCAAGGTCTCTTCTTGTTCTGACAGTAAGTGAACTTATTGCTACTAATAATGAGGTTCCGGACCGAGGTGGGCAGGGGAAATAACCATTCTCCCCTTCTGCTATACATACACATTTGGGGTGGGTATCCGGATGGCACATTTGAGGGACTTATTCTCATGTTAGGAAACTTTCAGGCAACTGATTTAGTGGGAAAATGGAAACAGTTCATTCTCCGCGTGAAATAGGAGCTTCTGTGTATGAATGAGATTTGATTGTATGTGATTGGTGCTTTATTGGAACTTAAATTCCAGTTAGGCCAAATCACCAGAGCTGGGGCTATGAAATGCAGTCCACTCGGGTCTCCTTCCCACGGACTACAACTCCCGACAGGCAACGGGTCTTGGAACCCTCAACGTGCCACCAAGCCCCGCCTCCCAGGCTTCATGGAAGGGCTTCTCCAATGGCAGAGCTTCCATCGCGGATCCGGCGGGTTAGGCTGTGAGTTTCACAGAGGGAGAAGACAATTCTGGGAGAAGCGGGGGCGCCTCGAGCTGGCTTACGGACAGAGCCGCACGGAAGGGGCCGTAGCCTTGGAGGAAAGGAAATAAGCGCCAGGGGCGACTGGAAAATGCCTGTCCACTCCCGCGGGGACAAGAAGGAGACGAACCATCACGATGAAATGGAGGTGGACTACGCCGAGAACGAGGGAAGCACCTCAGAGGACGAGGACACCGAGAGCTCGTCGGTGTCCGAGGACGGGGACAGCTCCGGTAGGTGGTCAGATCGCCGGCCGCCGGGCCCGGCCTCCCTGCCCGAGCCTTGCGTCTGGGCTCCCTCGCCCCGGAAAGGGGGTAGGAGAGAAGGGAAGGGGCGGAGACTCCCTCCCGGGCCTGTGCTCGGAACCCCGCGCCCCTGTCCCGGCGTCCCTCCGCCCTCTGCGGGGCCGGGCAGGGGAGGAGGCGGTGGCGGCGGCCGCGGCGGCGGAAGCTGCGGCTCCGGTCCGCCTACCCCGGGTCATGGGTCCCACAGCTGTCCTGGGGAAGCGGGGCGGAGGCGTGTGGCCCTTCCTGCGGTGAGGGACGCCGTGCCACCCGCCGCCGCGTCTGGCCGCTTGGCACGTCCTTGCCCCGGGCAAGGCTGGTGATCGCTCCTCCCCCCAGGCCTCTTGTGTATGCCTGCCCGTCTGCAGCCTGTCGGCTCGGCCGGCATGCCCCCTTGGGTGGGCGGCCCCCCACCCCGGGACCGAGAGCACACTCCCCTTGTGTCCTTCTGCCCTTTTTCCTCACCTCTACCCCCCACTCAAGCAGCCCTCCGGCCAACGTTTGTTGGGTTCCCGCTAGCGTTCAGCGTGGAGTGATGTGGGGAGACGCGTTTTCAGAAGATGGCCTTGGCCCAGAATGGAGGGTGAATGGAAGAGTGAGAAGAGCTTTGAGGCCGCGAAAGCTGTTAGGAGGTCGTTGAAATAATCTGATGAGGGCTGATGAGGGCCTGAGCGGAGGATAGCTTTGTGGGAGAGCTAGAAACAGCGTGACTTGGCGACTCTTTGGGTGTGTGCTGTGCGAGAAAGGGAAGAATGAAGAACTCGGATCTGATGTTTCCCCCATCAGTGACCGGAAGAAATGGGGACGTTTGGAGGAAAGATAAGGAGCTCTGCTTTGAACATGTTGAATTTGAAGTGTCCCTTTGGAAATGTCCAGTGATCAGTTAGTCATACAGGACTGGAAGCTCAGGGGACCTACATCTGGATGTATAGATATCTGAACCATCTGCCTAGCGATGAAATGATAAAGCAGTGAAAGCGAGGAGGTCCCTAAATGACCTTGTAGAAAGAGCAGAAGAGTCCAGGGTTGAGCCTTAGAGAACTACGCACGGTTAGGGGCTATAATTAGCCAGCATCATGGCATGAGGAGGAGCAGTCCCTGTGTAGGAGAAAAACCAGAAAATCCCAGATAGGGTAGAGTAACCAGGAGGAAACAGTGGTTAGCAATGTCAGATGCCGCAAAGAGTGTCAAGAAGAATGAGGGGAAAAAATACAGTCAGATCTGGCAATTCAGAGATCTTTGTTAACTTTGTATAGAACAATTTTGGTTCAGTTATGAGCTTGGAAGCCGAATTGAGAAGAATTAAGTGAGAGGAGAGGAGGTGAAGGCAATGAGTAGACAGCTTTTTCTAGGAATTTGTCAGAGAAAGGAAGGATGGGCATCTTGACAGGGTTAAAGAAGGTTTTTTAAGGGTGGAGGAATCTTGGACAAATTTAGAAGCATACAGTATGTAGGGAGAAGTTGAAGATTAGAGAGAGAAGGGAGATGATTGAGTTTTTAATTTCCTGGAGAAGGAGAGATCAGAATCATAGAATTTGAAAGTTGAAACAGACTTTAGCAATATTATAGTCCACATGTGAAGGAATTCCTACTATAATATGCCTACCAAATGCTCATTCAACCTCTGCTTGAAGACCTCTAAGGAGGGGGATCTATCACTTCTTGAAACAACCAGCTGCATTTTTGGACAGTTCTAATTATTGGGAAGTTATTCCTAACATCAAACTTAAATTGGCTTCTTTGTCATTTCTAACCACTGCTCCTGGTTTTGTCCTCTGTGGTCAAATAGAACAAATATAGTCATCTTCTCTGTGAGAAACCCTCAGACTCTTGAACTTACCCCCCCCCCCCCCAGTCCCCCATTTTTTTCCTTTAGGCTTCAACATACCCAATTCCTTTAACAGATTCCTATGTGTCAGGGACTTGAGGCCTTTTGCTATGTTTGCCCTTCTCTGGACACTCACAAGTTTATGAAATATCGTTTTAAAACTGTGGCATCCAGAACTGAGCACATTATTTCAAATTAGGTCAGATGAAGGCAGAATATGGCGGGTTTATTACCCCCCCCCCCATTTCCTAGAAGCTGTGCCTCTCATTTATGAAGCTCAAGATTGCATAAGTTTTTTTAGCTGCCATATAATACTTCTGATTCATATTGAGCTTGTATACCACTAAAACTCCCAGGTCTTTTTCATCTTATAGATTCCCTAGATCCTTACTCTGTCATCCATTTAGCTGTCCCTTTTAGCATTGTCATCTTCACATTAAATATGCCTTTATCCAAGTCATCTATAAAACTTTTAAGTAGTGCACAGTCAAGTACTGATCCTTGGGTTACTCCACTGGAGACCTCCTGCCAAGATGATATTAAACCATTAACAGTTTTGAGTCTTGCCATCCAACCAGCTCTCAAACCCTTTGATTTTAATGTCATTTAATCCATATCTCTCAGTTTTCTCTATCAGAAAAGATTAGGTAATTCATTAAAAGCTTTATTAAAATCTAGGTCAATCATATCTACAATATTCTTCTCATCTACTAGTTTAATAATCCTGTCAAAAAAAGGATATGAAGCTAGTCTTGCATGACCCTTTTTTTTTTTTTTTGCTTTTTGGAGGGGGGAAGGTAGGGCAATTGGGGTTAAGTGACTTGCCAAGGTCACCCAGCTAGTTTTTGTGTTAAGTGTCTGAGACTGGATTTGAACTCGGGTCCTCCTGACTCCAGGGGGGTGCTCCACCTAGCTGCCCCTTATGACCTGTTTTCAGTGAGGCTAAGCTGACTCTTTGTAATCGCCACTTCCCTTTCTTGATGTTCAGCTACCGTCCTTTTAATGACTTTTCCTGGAATTTTCCGAGGAATTGAAGTCAAGCTCATTGACTTGCAGTTTATAAACTACTCTTTTCATTTTTTTTTTGAAAATGTAGACATTTGCCCGCTCCAATCTTGTAATACATTTCCTATTTTCTGTGGTTTTGCAGATCAGGTTGTTGGTAGCTTAGCAGACATCTTGCAGTTGTTTGAAGACCAGATGATGTAGTTCATCTGGGCCGTATGACTTTATGAAAAGAATCTAGGTGCTCTCTTAACTGTTTCCTTATTTACTCGCAAGTGCCAACTCTCAGGAGATCCATTTCTCTTCGGTCATTTCCATTGTCAAAGTCTATCTCCTTTGTAGTTAAAACAAAAAGTGAAAGAACGAAACAGATCTGTCTTTTCTCCCTAGAACAAGGCCCTATTTCTCTTTGATCTCATTTTTTTTCTCCCAATATATCTAAAAAGTGCTTTTTGTTGTTGTTAGTTTTCCTCATGAGCCACAGCTCATTCTGAACTTCAGCCTTTCCTGACACGATTTTTACTTTTCTTTAAAAAATTTATTTACTATTAGTTTACAACATTCAGTTCCATAAGTTTTTAAGTTCCAGATTTTCTTTGGCGCCTTCAGCGTATGCCTTCACATTAAACATTAATCAAGTTTTAAAGAATTCTAACCAATGGAATGAATAACAAGGAAGAAGAAACAAAACAAAACAAAAAGAAAAAGAGAGAGAGCAAGTAGTTTGCTTCAATCTGCATTCAGACTCCTTAATTCTTTCTCTGGATGTGGATGGCCTTTTCCATCATGAGTCTTTTGGAGTTGTGTTAGAACCTTGAATTGCTGAGAAGAGCCAAGTCTATCAAAATTAGTCATCACAGATATGATGTGTCTGTAATTGTGTACAATGTTCTCCTGGTTCTGCTCCCCTCACTCAGCATCACTTTATGAGTCTCTCCAGGTTATTATGAAGTCTGTCTGCTTCTTGTTTCTTTTTTTTTTTTTTTTTTGACATGAAATTTTTTTACTCTGACAAAGATATCATACAATTTTTATGATTTTGGTCTTTCCTTCTTGCCCTTGTACAAGGCCAGAAGAGAAATGTTTGCACCTTTTAAAACTTTAAATTGAACTCCAGGTATATCACTAACAGCATGACCTTTCTGACCAAATCCAGCAACCAAAACATCATCATTTTCTTCAATAAACTTCAAGCAGCTATCATTGGGAACAAAAGCGGTGATTTTTTTGCTGTTCTTAATCAGCTGGACTCTCACACACTTCCTGATTGCAGAATTGGGCTGCTTGGCTTCCACACCCAACTTTTTCCAAGACAATCACTTTGGCATGAGATGCTCCTCCAAATGGGTTGGCCTTCAAGGCAGTCCCCAAATGAGCTTTCTTGTATTGTTTGTCATGCCACTTTTGGTGTCTCCTGTGGCTTTGGAGCTTTCTAGCAGTACAAAGACTACGGCACTTACCCATGCTGCCGCTGTCCAGGCCGAGAAAAAAGAGAGAAGCCTCCTCATTTCTTGTAGCACAGTATTTTTTGTATTGTCATGCAGTTATAAAAAATCTATTACATTCATATAACACAACCAGTTCATATGGTAGTTCATGGGCATCCCCTTGATTTCCAATTCTTTATCAGCTCCAAAAGAGCTGCTATAAATAAATATTTTTGTGCATACAGGTCCTTTTCCCACTTGTATGATCTCTTTGGGATGCAGCCCTAGAAGTGATATTGCTGAGTCAAAGGGTATGTACTTTTTTATAGCCCTTTGGGCATAGTTCCAAATTGCTCTCCAGAATGGTTGGATTAGTTCACAACTCCACCAACAATGCATTAGTGTTCCAATTTTCCTACATTTTCTCCAGCATTTATAATTTTCCTGATTTGTCATGTTAGCCAATCTTACTGGGGAGATGTGGTACCTCAGAGTTGTTCTGATTTGCATTTCTCTCATCAATAGTGATGTAGAGCATTTTTCATATGTTTATAGATATCTTTTATTTCTTCCTCTAAAAACTCCCTGTTCATATCCTTTGACTGTTTATCAATTGGGGAATGACTTGTATTCTTATGAATTTGACTCAGTTCTCTGTATGTTTTAGAAATGAGGCCTTTATCAGAGTCACTGGTTATAAAAATTTTCTGCTTTCCTCCTAATCTTGGTTACATTGACTTTGTGAAAAAGCTTTTCAATTTAATGTAATCAAAATTATCCATTTTGCATTTTGTAATGCTCTCCTTCTCTTGTTTGGTTATAAAATCTTTACTTCTCCATAAATTTGACAGATAAACTATTCCTTGCTCTCCCAGATTGCTTACAGCATCAACCTTTATATTTAAATCATGAACCCATTTAGACTTTATTTTGGTATATGGTGTAAGATACTGGTCTATGCCCAGCTTTTGCCATACAGTTTTCCAGTTTTCCCAGCAGTTTTTGTCAAATACTGAGTTCTTATCTCAAAAACTGAGGTCTTTGGGTTTATCAAACAGTAGATTACTATAGTCATTGACTGCTGTGTCTTGTACTTATTCTATTCCACTGATCTACAACTTATTCCTCAGCTAGTACCCAAGTAGTTTTGATGACTGCTGCTTCATAATATAATTTAAAATCTGGTATGGCTAGGCCACCTTCCCTAACATTTCTTTTCATTAATTCCCTTGACATTCTGGACCTTTTGTTCTTCCAGTTGAATTTTGTTACTATTTTTATAACTTTATAAAATAATTTTTTTCTAGCTTGATTGGTATGGTACTAATATGTAAATTAATTTAGGTAAAATTGTCATTTCTATTATATTATCTCAGCCTAACCACGAGCACTTGATGTTTTTCCAGTTATTTAAATCTGACTTTATTTGCGTGTAAAGTGTTTTGTAATTGTGTTCATAAAGTTCCTGGGTTTGTTTTGGCAGGTTGACTCCCAAATATTATAATGTCGACAGTAACTTTAAATGGAATTTCTCATTCTGTTTCTTACTATTGGTCTCCGTTAGAAATATATAGGAAAGCTGAGGATTTATGTGAGTTTATTTTATATCCTGCAATTTGCTAAAGTTATTTGTTATTTCAGGTAGTTTTTTACTTGATTATCTAAGATTCTCTAATTATATCATATCATCTGCAAAGAGTGATAGCTTAGTCTTTTCTTTGCCTATTCTAATTCCTTCAATTTCTTTTTCTTCTCTAATTGCTACAGCTAACATTTCTAGTACCAAAGTGAATAACAGGGGTGCTAGTGGATATCCTTGTTTCACCCTTGATCTAACTGAAAATGCATCTACCTTATCCCCATTACATATAATACTTGCTGATGGTTTTAGGTAGCTGCTACTTATTATTTTAAGGAAGACTCCATTTATTCCTATATTTTCTAGTGTTTTTAATAGGAATGGGTATTGTATTTTATCTAAAGCTTTTTCTGCATCTATTGAGACAATCATATGGTTTCTACTAGTTTTGTTGTTGATGTGATTGATTATACTGATAGTTTTCCTTATCCAGCCTTTCCATCCTTCCATTCCTGGAATAAATCCTATGTGATCAAAGTGTATTATTCTCATGATAATTTGCTGTAATCTTTTTGCTGATATTTTATTTAAAATTTTTGCATCTATATTCATTATTCCCTTCCCTCTTGCCTGTAGGGGAAGTTAGATTTTTATTCTTAACTGAGTATGTTGTTCCCTTCTTGAATCAAATCTGATGAGTATAAAGTTCAAACATTGCTCATCTTCCTCCCTTCTTCCAATTCAACTTTTTAAATAGTTGTTTTCTTCAGTGGATTTTTGTGCTTCTTTCTATTCTGTTTTTTAAGATGTTATATTCTTCAATTTTTTTGTCTCCTTTATCAAGTTGTTGACTCTTTCTTCATGATTTTATTTTATCACTCTCATTTCTTTTCCCAATTTTTCCGCTACTTAATTGATTTAAAATATTCTTTTCGAGCTCTTCCAGGAAATCTTTTGGGGCCTGAGACCAGTTCACGTTTTTCTTTGAGATTTAGGGTGTAGCATTTTGACTTTGTTGTCTTCAGAGTTTGTGTTTTGATTTTCCCTGTCCTAATAAAGCTTTCTATGATCAGTTACCTTTCTTTGTTGTTGTTTATTCATTTTCCAGCCTATTTAATGACTTTTAATTTTGTGTTAAATTTAGCTGTGCTTCTGTGGTTGAGGGGGCACTGTCCCAAGCTTTAGTTTTTTTTTTTTTAGGGAAGCTGTTTTCAGAGCTAGTTCTGGGCTTCTGTAAGTTTTCAGTTCTTTCATAATGGTAGGATCTAAGGAGAAGTATGTTTACCAATCTCCTGACCTATGCTCTGGTCAGCGAGTGATCACAAGCACTCTTTTTTCCCCTGGAAACTGTGAACAGGGATGCTCAATTTGCTTTCTTGAAAAATTCATGGGGGGGTGGCGGAGCCAAGATGGCGGCATAGCAGCAACAACATATCACAGCTCTCATATAGCCACCCCCAAATACCCATAAAATAGGACTCTAAACCAATCCTAGAACTCCAAAACGCACACAAAGATATTTCCCACTAAAGTCAGCTCAGCTACAAGGAACCATATCAGCA
>CM053589.1:9870799-9928142 GCA_028646515.1 Pseudochirops corinnae
TAATTCTGTCAAAATTAGAGTGGAGCAAATGGAAGCAAATGACTTCATGAGAAATCAAGATACTATCAAACAGATCCAAACAAATGGAAAAATAGAGGGCAATGTGAAATATCTCCTTAAAAAATTCATGGTGAATTTTTTTTCGCTTATTTTTTCTCCTCAAAGTTAAAGCAAAGAATATGCAGCTACATGAATTTTTGTAAAATTAATAGTGATCAATGTTTTTTGATTTATAATCTCTGTTAAATCAGTATCTATCACTTAGCTATCATGGATCAAGAATCATTGTGACACATAGGTAGAAAACTGGTCTTTCAATCAGAAATACCTGGGATCAAGTCTAACTTTGGACACATGCTGCATCTGTGGGTTGCTTAATATTTAGGGTTCTGCAGTGCCAGTGCTATATTCCCAGCACCCATGTTCACTATAAATATACCGTTATAGTGCTCGATCATGAAATATAACAGACTCATCATATAGAATACAGTAGCAAAACATTAATTCAGAAACTAGGAAACCAAATCCATCATAGCAACATAGAAGTTAATGCATCACAACATAGCAGAGAGCCACATCATCCTTTAGCCTTCCCACAAACCAACACAAGAATAATATTTACTCTAAAGCTTTTATCTCTCTTTCTGAAGCATCTTCTCCTCCTAATTGTCTAGCTTGCTCTGATTCCCAGTTTCCTGTGAACTCTGTTCTACTCTTCAGGAAACTCTTCCCACCACAGGCTCCTTGTGATTACATTCAGCCTGTTAGGGGGCAGGATATATTTTCAAAGAAGGGAAGGTCTTCAAATTCCCTTAGCCTTATTAAGGGACAAGGAAAATCTTTAAAGTCCAATTCCCATTACATTTGGCCCCAAGATCTTTCATGTCCCTTACATAGCAAAAATGCATTAACAATGCATTTCATTACATAGATTAATGAGAGTTTAGGGATAACTGGTGGGGTAACTGGTGTCAGCAGATATTTACAACAATATAATAGGAATAATAGAAAATAAGCACATAAAACAATATCTTAGGATTGGGGCTTGAGCACAGGCACCCCATCTTTCCCCCGTGGAATGAATGGGGCTCAGAATCTTGGGGTAAAGGGCAAAGGTCTCTTCTCCATAGCTACTTCCAGCTGAAATTGGATGTAGAGCTGCCCCTGCCCCAAGAGGTCCCATTTGATAGGTCAGTTCTTTAGTGGCATCCAGAGCTTGGTTGATGCCAGGTCCAGGAGGTCCTATTCAAAAGGTTGGTTCTTTCGCTGGCATCTGGAACTTGATTAATGCCAGGTCCAGAGGTGGCACATCACAGTCATGAAAAAGGGGTGGCATCCAGCTTAAGCAATCGAGTATTTGCAGGTGGAGGGTACCAAGCCTGCAGGAAACAAATCTCACAAACAAGTTTAACAGATAAGGAGACAAATATGGGGTCAGCCGTGCTTCTGGAGTCCGTGAACTCACTATGATAGCCTCATTCACGGTAGAATACATGAGGTAAGGGTACAATTTGGTAATCACCTTCTCCTGAACAAACAACAGCCATGGTATTGTCTTTCCCATGTGCTGTAATAATGTCCACAGCCTTTGGAACATCATCTGTCTTCCACTTTACCCATAGTTTAACTCCCAATTTTATTCTAATAGTAGAACCAACCCCTCAGTTCCCCTGATAGTTAGTTGAGGAGAGTCAGTTTTCACAGGGGTTATTATTTCACAAAGAATAATAATCTATCAAACTATTATGTCATTTTTACAAAACTGTATGGGTTCTTTACCCAAATTTTGGAACATCACAGTAATTTCTCCTTGATAATTAGAATCTATTATTCCAGCTAGTACATGAATTCCTTGTGCTGCTACACCTGATTTAGGTAATACCCGTCCAAAATGATTTTTAGGGATTCTCATACATATTCCAGTAGAGATGCTTCTTATTTCTTTTCCATTCAGCCAAAAGTCCTCCAAACAACATAAATCATGTCCTGCCAAACCAGGTGTTCCTGGACGTGGTGCTGTGACATCTTGCCTCACAGTCCAATACGCAGTATTTGGGATCTTAATGTGTCTGCTGTTTTCTAATTTGCAGATTTAGTGTCATCGTTCTGGCTAGAGGGGTGCTTTCTATCCCACTGGTCTATTATTCAAATTAGGTAAAGCATTGAACAAATTATCATTTCAATGTTGATATGAATTATTAGAACTTAACTTCCTTAACTGTTCTTTCAGTAATCCATTCATTCTTTCAGTTAACCCAGATACTTATGGACAATATGGAATATGATATGTCCATTCTATATTGTTTAATATACAACACCTCTTCATTTCATTACCTTTGAAATGTGACCCATTGTCACTTTGAATCTACTTTGGGGTTCCATAATATAGACTTATGAGATCTAAAGTTTTACAGGTGTGTTCTGCATTGCATTCTTTTAAGGACAAGTCACTAATACACTTGAATAGGTGTCAACACAAATACCTATAAATCTGCACCCTTTACCTTGTGGTAGAGGACCAGTATAATCTATTTGCCAAATCTGGACTGGAAGTTTTCCCCTTGCTATCTCCCTAGTTACTACCCAAGGAACAGTTGGTTCCTTTTCCAGTGGACAAACATGACATTCCTCTGCTGTCTGTTTTAACAATCAATGAATGAGATCAATGATATCTTGATCTTGTGCCCATCGGTGTGTGACATGGACCCCTAAATGGCTGGCTGGTTGATGGACCCATTTTGCTAGTACTAGATCATGAGTTGCTATCAGAGCAGGGACAATATGTTGAGTAGCAATCTTTGATAGTCAGCATATGCATTGTTCTCCCGTTCCGGTACTGTGAGGGCCACGTGAGCGTCTATGTGCAAAACTGACAAATTCGTAACCAAAGACATATCCCATATATCTTCCCATAATTCTTTGCCCCAGACTTGTTTACTATGAATTTCCCAGTTTTGATTTTCCCAGGTGGGCATCCATGTAGCTAACTCCTTAGCTACCACCTATGAATCAATAAATATATGACACTTTTCTCTTTTTTCAGTTTTAATGGCTTGATATACTGCCATAAGTTTAGCATATTGACTACTTCCACCTATCCCAGTATTTTCCAAAGCACACCTAGTACATGGGTTATAGGCTACTGCTTTCCAGTGTCTATTATGGTCCAAATATTTTGCTGTGTCATCCATAAACAGTGTGTGTTTCTTCTCTTCTTCCGTTAATCCATCATATCTTTCATTCCATTTTACCAAGGCCTGTACCAACTGTTGCTTTGGTTCAGGGGATGTATCACTTCCTTCTGGATTGATGTTTGCTATAGATTCACGTAGAGCAGAAACTCCACTTTTGCCTGTTTTAGCTCTATTTTGAATATACTGTTTCCATATAATTATGCTGGCCCGTTGTGCATGTGCAATTCTTTGAGAAGCTGGAGTACTCATTACTCAGGTCATAATCAGGATTCCAGGCCTTAATATCACTTCATGGCCAAGAGTCAGTTATTCAGTCTCTCTACCAAATGCAGGTAACAACTGCTTTTCAAAAGGTGTGTATTGAACTCCCTATGAAGGAAGTTTCCTAGCCCCAAATCCTAAAGGTACATTTAGGCTTTGTTTTTTCTGCCATAAACTCCAGTTTGAATAATCATCCTGCACAGTCACTTGTAATTCCACTGGACTGTTTTGCGTAGGCCATAAATCTAGGGCCAAATGTATAGCAGCCTTGGCTTCTTCAAAAACTTTGTTCTGTTCAAGTCTTCAATCATTCATATTTCTTCCAAGTAATTTTATATAAGGGTTTCATAAGCTCTCCCAGATGCAGAATGTTATGTCACCAATATCCAAATAATCCTATAAATTTTTGGGCCTCTTTCTTATTGGTGGGGTTAGGAAAATTCTAAATATTTTGTTGGGCTTGTGGAAGAATCTCTCACAGTCCCTCATCCTATTGTATACTCTGAAAGTTTACATTTTGAGCTGGTGCTTGAATTTTTGCAGGGTTAATTTCCCACCCTTTGCTTTTCATATGCTCAATTCAAAGCATTAAACTCTTTTCCACTTCTTTTACATTTTATCTCTGTATCATATAATATCTTCATTGTAGTAGGTAATCTGTACGCCAGGTAGCTTTAATTCATCCAATTGTTCAATCAATTTTATGACAAATAGTGGGGCTATTCAGATATCCTGTGGCAAGTGGGGGAAAGTATATTTTCTGCCTTTCCAAGTAAAAGCAAATTGGTCCCATTGTTTAGAGTCTATTGGGATGGTAAAGAAGGCATTGACTAAATCAATAACTGTGTACCAAGTCCCATCATATTTCTGGATCCTTTCTATGATGGTGATGGTATCTGGAACAGCAGCATACAAGGAAGGAGTCACGATATTCAGTTGTCTATAATCCACTGTCATTCTCCACGTCTTATCTGATTTTTGTACTGGCCGGATAGGATTATTCCATTGTGCAGTTGTAGAGACTAACCCTCCTGCTTCAGCATATTCCTTTACAATATTGTTATTTCATCTTGCCCACCTGGCACACACCACTGTTTTAAAGTAGTTACTTCAGATGCTTCAGGTAAAGTGATTGATCCATTTTTGTTTTTCCCACTAAAACTATATTAATTCCTATCTTCCTTATTGTAAATTGATATCTTCCTTCAGGTAAATTCAGGGTCATAGCTCTCAGTATATCTATTCTAATGATTGTAAAGCCAAGCAGTTTTCCAGAGGATGGCTGCTGTGAACAGCTTTCAAGGTTCTAATTATATAGTATAGCAAACTCTCTTATTTATTCAATAACAAATCAGAGCAAAACATTCACAGAAAATCAAGGTACAGCATTCCGAATGTTACATTTTATAAGATAAAATCAAAATACAGCATTCACCATGTCACAACTCAACAACTTATCACTAAAATGGCCACATAGTTTTCACCAAAGTGGTCACATAGTTTTGAACAGAGCATAATTATTTAGTTAATCAATCCCTTAGTAACTCAATCATTCAGTCTTAAATTCCAGAAGTCAAAGTCCTCCACCCATGGGGCACACTAAGTTACAAATCAGTCACTATTCAGTCATCAGTCACTATTTAATCATCAGTCAGTACTCAGTCATCAGTCACTACTCAGTACCCTCTTAAGGGGTAGTGGAAAATAGACAGACCATCCATCCACCCCTTGGTCATAAGTAAATCACAATTTCATCAGTACTCAGTACCCACAGAGAGGTCTTTTTATCTTGACTCGAGGCACATGGTCCTGATTTCTACCCAAATCTAACCAACTGCCGCCTGAGTTCAAAGGCAGATAGCTCCCAATTCCTTGTCCAGCTCTCTGTGCAGTTCCTGCTCAGTATTGAAGCTCACAGTGTCCAGTCCATCCCAAATCCCCCACAATCTCTGTTCCTGAGAAGACAAGGTTCAAGAAAGCCACAGGAACATTACAAAAAAAATTTTGTTTATTTTTAGTTTACATCATTCATTTCCACAAGATGTTGAGTTACAAATTTTCTTCCCATCTTTCCTTACCCAACACCCCAAAACAGCAATCCCACTGTATACTCCCTCCCCCAATCTACCCTCTCCTATATCCTCTCCCATTACCCCTCTGACTTTCTGATAGCGCAAGATGGATCTCCCTATCCCAGCGCCTGCATATCTTATTTCCCAGTTGCATGTACATAATAATAATGATGATGATGATGATAATAATAAGAATATATATATATATTTAAAACATATGATTTTAAAACTTTAGATTCTAGATTCTTTCCCTTCCTCCCTCATCCCCCGCCCCACACTGGGAAGACAAGCAATTCAATACAGGCCGTATATGTGTAGTTACGCAAAACATCTCTACAATAGACATGCTGTGAAAGACTTTATTTCCCTCCATCCTATCCTGTCCCCCACCTGTTCTATTCTCTACTTTGTGCCTGTCCCTTTACAAAAGTGTGTGCTTCTAACAACCCTCCCCCCCCCCCCAATCTGCCCTCTCCTCCATCATCCCCTTTTTTATCCCCTTCCCCCCATTCTCCTGTAGGGCAAGATACCCAATGTAGAGTGTATGTCATTCCCTCCCTAAGCTAAATTCAATGAGAGTAAGGTTGACCCATTCCCTTTTGCCTTCCTGTTCTTCCCCTCCATTGTAACAGTTATCCCTTGCCTCTTCCATATGAGATAACCCCATTCTGTCTCTCCCTGTCTCTTCTCATTATATTCCTCTCTCACCTCTCAGTTTCACCTTTTAAATATCATCTCTTCCTATTCAATTGATTATGTCTATGTATACCTGTACACATATATACACATATATGTATACATTTATATTCCCTTCAACTATCCTCATACTGAGAAAATTTTCATAAGTTACAGTTATTGTTTTTCCATATTGGCATGTAAATAGTCCAACTTTGACAAATTCCTTATGATTTCTTTTCCCTGTTTACCTTCTCATGCTTCTTGCATTTGAATATTAAACTTTCTATTCAGCTCTGGTTTTTTCATCAAAAATGCTTAAAACGAGGTGGCTAGGTGGTACAGTGAACAGAGCACTGGCCCTGGAGTCAGGAGGACCTGAGTTCAAACCCTGACCTCAGATACTTAAGACTTACTAGCCATATTTGTACATTAGTCATGTTGTGGAAGAAGATTCAGAACAAAAGGGAAAAACCATGAGAAAGAAAGAACAAAAAACAACAAAAAGAAAATAGTATGCTTCCATCTGCATTCAGACTCCATAGTTCTTTCTCTTGATGTGGATAGCATTTTCCATCATGAATCTCTTGGAATTTCTTAGACCATTGCATTGCTGAGAAGCGCTAAGTCTATCAAAGTTGGTCATCACACAATGTTGCTGTTACTCTGTACAATGTTCTACTGGTTCTGCTCATTTCACTCAGCATCAGTTCATAAAATCTTTCCAGGTTTTTCTGAAATCTACCAGCTCATCATTTCTGGTATGAGTAGGCCATCTTCCCTTACATTTCTTTTCATTAATTCCCTTGATATTCTGCACCTTTTGTTTTTCTTGATGAATGTTGTTATTATTTTTTCTAGCTCTATCAAATAATTTTTTGGTAGTTTGATTGAAATGGCACTGAATAAATAAATTAATTTCGGTGGAATTGTTATTTTTATTATATTAGCTCAGCCTACCTATGAGCAACTGATATTTTTCTTATTTAGATCTGACCTTATTTGTGTGAAAAGTGTTTTATAATTGTGTTTATATAATTCCTGAGTTTTTCTTGATAGGTAGACTCCCAAATATTTTATATTGTCTCCATTTACTTTAAATGGAATTTCTCTATCTCCTGCTGCTGGGCTTGGCTAGTAATATGTAGAAATGCTGATGATTTATGTGGATTTATTTTATATCCTGCAACTTTGCTAAAGTTGTTAATTATTTCAAGTAGTTTTTTAGGGAATTCTCTAGGAATCTACCTACATATCATCATATCATCTGCAAAGAGTGATAGCTTTGTTTCTTCACTACCTACTATAATTCCTTCAATTTCTTTTTCTTCTCTTATTACTAAAGCTACCATTTCAAGTACAATATTGAGTAACGTGGTGATAATGAATATCCTTGTTTCACCACTGATGTTATTAGAAATGCTTCTAGCTTATCCCTGCTATATATAATGCTTGCTGATGATTTCAGATAGATGCTGCTTATCATTTTAAGTTAAACTGCATTGATTCTTATGCTCTCCAATGTTTTTAATAGCAATGGGGTATTGTAATTTGTCAAAAGCTTTTTTTACATCTATTGAGATAATCGTAAGGTTTTTGTTATTGATAAAGTCAATTATGCTAATTGTTTTCCTAGTATTAAACCAGCCCTGCATTCCTAGAATAAATCTTACCTGGTCAGTAGTGTATTATCCTTGTGATAAATTGCTGTAATCGCTTTGCTAATATTTTATTTTAAAAATTTGCATCTATATTTATTGGGGAAATTGGACTTTAATTTTCTTTCTCTGTTTTGACTCTTCTTGGTTTAGGTATCATAGCACCATATTTGTATAATAATTTGGTAGGACTCTTTCTTTGCTTATTTTCCCACATAGTTTATATGGTATAGAAATTGTTTGTCCTATAAATGTTTGGTAGAATTCACTTGTAAATCCATCTGGCCATGGAGATTTTTTCTTAAGGAGTTCATTGATGACTTGTTCAATTTCTTTTTCTGAGGTGGGTTATTTAGGTATTTTATTTCCTCTTCTGTTAATCAGGGCAGTTTATGTTTTTTGTAAATATTCATCTATATCACTTAGATTGTCAGATTTATTGGCATACAGTTGGACAAAATAGCTCCTAATTACTGTTTTAATTTCTTCTCCATTTGTGGTGAATTCAGCCTTTTCATTTTTGATACTGATAATTTGGTTTTCTTTTTTTTTTTTAATCAAATTGACCAAAGGTTTATCTATATTGTTTTTTTCAATAGTTTTCATAATTACAATTTTATTAATCTCTCTTTTGATTTTCAGAATTTTTAATTTTTTATTTATTTGGTGATTTGTAATTTGTTCTTTTTCTAGCTTTTTCAGTTGCATGCCCTATTCATTGATCTCCTCATTCTCTGTTTTATTTATGTAAGCTTTTAGAGATATAAAATTTCTACTAAGAACTGCTTTGGCTGCATCTCATAAGTTTTGGTATTTTTTCTCATTGTTGTCATTTTTTTGGATGTAGTTACTGATTGTTTCTATGATCTTTTTTTAATCTATTCATTCTTTAGGGTTACATTATTTAGTTTGCAATTAATTTTTAGTCTGTCTTTCCTCAGCCCTTTATTACATGTAATTTCTTTTGCACCTTGATCTGAAAAGGATGTATTTAATATTTCTGCCCTTCTGCATGAGATTGTGAGGTGTTTATGCTTTAGTACGTGTTCATTTTTTGTGTAAGTGCTATGTACCACTGAGAAAAAGGCATATTCCTTTTTATCTCCGTTCAGTTTTCTTCAGAGGTCCATCATATTTAACTTTTCTAAAATTCTATTTACTTTCTTAACTTCTTTCTTGTTTATTTTGTGGTTAGATTTATCTAGTTCTGAGATGGGGAGTTTGAGATGCTCCCCTAGTTTAGTTTTGCTGTTTATTTCTTTCTTAACTCAAGTAACTTCTCTTCTAAAAATCTGGATGCTATACCACTTGAGGCATATATGTTCAGTATTGATATTTGTAGTCAGTGATACCTTTTAGCAAGATGTAGTTTCCTTCCTTATCTCTTTTAATTAGATCTAATTTTGCTTTTGCTTTGAGCTCAGGATTGCTACCCCTAATTTTTTTATTTCAGCCAAAGCAAAATATATTCTGCTCTAGCCTTTTACCTTCACACTGTGTTTATCTCTCTGCTTCAGATGTGTTTCTTATAAACAACATATTGTAGGATTATGGTTTTTAATCCACTCTATCTCCTTCTGTTTTATAGTAGGGTTTGTTCCATTCCCTTTCATAGTTATGATTACTGTGTCTTTCTTTCCATTCTGTTCTCCCCCTTTACATACTTTTCTCTCTCCTTTCTCCCTTTCCCTCCTTACCAATGTTTTGCTTTTGACCACCACCTGCCTCAGTCTGTCCTATCTTCTATCAGCCCATTTCTGTTTGCTTTCCTCTGCTAGTTCTTTCCTATCTTCTTTCCTCCCTTCTATCCATCCCCCTCCCTTTGCTTTCCCCTTTCCCCTTCTACTTCCTCTAGGATCAGATAGATTTTTATACCCAATATATTGTGTTATGCTATTCCCTCTTTGAGCCAAATCTGATGAGAGTAAGGTTCAAACAATGCTCTCTTCCCTCCTTTCTTTCCTTCTGCTGTAATAGGTTTTTGTGCTTCCTCGTGTGATGTAATTTACCCTTTTCTGCCATTTCCTTTCCTTTTCTCCCAGTTGTTTTTTTTTTACCTCTTAATTAATTTTTTTTATCATCACATCAAAGTCAACTTATACTCACACCCTGTACGTATACCCCTTCTAAATGTCATAATAAAGATACAATTCTCAAGAGTTTCAGGTCTTACCTCTCCACATAGGAATGTAAACAGTTTAACCTTATTGAATGATGTTTTTTTTTTTTCCTTTCCTGTTTACCTTTTTATGCCTCTCTTGAGTCTTGTATTTGAAGATCAAATTTTCTATTCTGCTCTGGTCTTTTCATCAGGAAAATTTGGAAGTCCCTTATTTCATTGAATGTCCATCTTTTCCCCTAAAAGATTATGCTCAGTTTTGCTGGGTAGTTGATTCTTGACTGCAGTCCAAGATCCTTTGCCTTCTGGAACATCGTATTCCAAGGCCTTTGATACTTTAATGTAGAAACTGCTAGGTCTTACATAATCCCAACCATGGTTCCATGATATTTAAATTGTTTCTTTCTGGCTGCTTGCAGTATTTTCTATTTGAACTGATAATTCTGGAATTTGGCTACAATATTCCTTGGAGTATTTGTTTGGGGATCTCTTTCAGGAGGTGATTGGTAGATTCTTTCAATGACTATTTTACCCTCTTGTTCTAGGACCTCAGGGCAGTTTTCCTTGACAGTTTTTTGAAAGATGCTGTCCAGGGTCTTTTTTTGATCACGGCTTTCAAGGTAGCCCAATAATTTTTAGATGATCTCTCCTGGATCTATTTTCCAGGTCAGTTGTTTTTACAGTGAGGTGTTTTACATTTTCTTTAGTTTTTTTTTTAAGTTCTTTTGATTTTGTTTGACTGATTCCTGATATCTCATAGAGTCATTAGCTTCTACTTGCTCAATTCTAATTTTTAACGAATTCTTTTCTTCAGTTAGCTTTTTTGTCTCCTTTTCCATTTGGCCAATTCTACTTTTTTAAAGAGTTGTTTTCTTCAGTGGTTTTCTTTTTTCCATTTGGCCAATTTTTTATATATATATATATATTTTGCTTTTTGGAGAGACAATTGGGGGTTAAGTGACTTGCCCAAGGTCACATGGCTAGTTTTTTGTTAAGTGTCTGAGGCCAGATTTGAACTCAGATCCTCCTGATTCCAGGGCTGGTGCTCTACTCACTGCACCACCTAGCCACCCTGGCCAATTATATTTTTTAAGGAATTGTTTTCAAAATCCAATTTTTGTTCTTCCTTTCCGAGGTATTGACTCTGTCTTGCAGGCCTCTCATTTTTTTTCCCCAGTTTTTCTTCTGCTTCTCTTCTTTGACTTTTAAAGTCCTTGAGCTCTTCCTGCAAGGCTTTTGGGGCTTTGAGATCAGTTCCTTTTCTTTGACGTGGGTATATTGACAATATTATCCCCTTCTGGGTTTGTGTTTTGCTCTTCCCTGCACACATAGAAATAGTCTGTGGTCAGTGTTTGTTTTTGTTTTGTGCTCATGTCCTTTGCCTGTATCCTGGCTTTTAAAGTTGAGCTCTCCTGCCGGAGCACAGGGGGCACCGTCCTGAGCTTCTTGTGCTGGGGGCCAGGGCCCTGGTCACTGGCTTTGTGTGCTGGGGCCTCAGTGCTAGCAGCCGGAGCTTGTAGGGCTCTGGCAGCTTGTCTGGTGCTCACCTGGGCTGTTAGTGGTTGTGTCTAGCATGTGCTGAGTCCAGGTGGAGTTTTTCTGGGTGTGGAGGTCCAGTGGTCCACCTGCTGGTTCCCCTGACTACGCAAAGGCACGTGGGAGATCTTGGTATTGGCGTTTGCCCGTTGCGCCACCCTGGGGCTTAGGACCTCCCACTGGTTTGCTGAAGTGGAGCTTGCTGGCCTGCTTCCTGTTCTGGAATGTGCTCGCCTTTTACTTGAGTGAGAAGGACCTTTCTTATGGATCCTCCCAGTTTCCTAGGCTGTCTTTCTCCTGGCTCCAGTGTTCCAGGAGTTTTCCCGGGGTGCTGTTTTTGCTTTTTGCTTTTTTAAAGGTCAGTAACGGAGACTGACCGTGATTTGCAGCTTGCTTCACCGTCTTAGCTTCCTGAAGGCCCCATCTGGTATAGCCCTCGTTTGTACATAGTTGTTTTTATTTCTCTCTGATTGTGATCTCCTTGAGAGTAAATGCTTTGGATGCCTTCCCGTGTGTCCTCAGTGCTTAGCACAGTGCCTGGCATAGGTAATAAACATAAGATAAATACAGCAGACAGCAAGATCAGTGCAGCGTAATACACGCTTCATGACCTCACTTTTGTGGCATTCCAACCAGGAATGGATCAATGATGAGGACGTGTCTATTTTTACTTTTTGCAGTTCAGTGTTGTCAAGTGCTAGTAATGTACATGGAAGATGGGCACTGTTCTCAAAGTGGTTTGATTTAGTAGGAGGATTGAGCTGAAAAGCAGGTGGCAAGGCCTGGTGGTCTTGACAGTCAAGTGGGAGGGCAAGATGACAAGGCCTCGTGCTTCAGCATGCCTTGGATATTTGGAGTAGGAGTGGTCCTGCAGACGGCGTGTCATTGGCATTTAAGTGGCATGTCCCCTAATTTGACTGGAATAGAGGGGGAGATAAGGTTTAAATGCAAGCAGATCTTTAGTGTCACTTGGATAAAACCATATTTCTTTTTGACATTGAACCATTTCATGGGGCCAAATAAGGACTTGGGTGGTGAGAACTTTTTTTTCCTACATCTTTGATATATGTGGCTGCTGAGGGGGTGATACTGTCCAGGGCGTAGGTGCTGGGGGTCTAGTCTTCATTGGGTTGTTCTGGACAGAAATGGAAGAGTGAGACTGTTGGTCTCGTGGTAGTGGTGGTAGGTGGATAGAACCCCTGCTGTTCTTCACTCAGTCCTGTCTGCTGCCTCTCATTTCTCCTCGTAGTTAGTCATTCCTTTGACTCAAGCGGCTTGCCTAGCCCCATTGGCTATTGGTGGTAGTAGTAGCAGTGCTGTCTCCATTTTAATAGTATTT
This sequence comes from Pseudochirops corinnae, assembly GCA_028646515.1. Classification (NCBI taxonomy): domain Eukaryota; kingdom Metazoa; phylum Chordata; class Mammalia; order Diprotodontia; family Pseudocheiridae; genus Pseudochirops; species Pseudochirops corinnae. Next base: position 9,883,654 of record CM053589.1, read on the forward strand.
GAAGAAGCAGGATATGAGTAAAAAAGGCCTCTTTGCTTGTTGTTACTAGTTAGGAAGTCTAAGCACTAAATCTCTTATACTTTTCTTATAACAACATTTAGAACCTTTAATGACACAAACCTGTACTGAATACCTATTGGATATAAGGAATTATAGTAATGAAAACAACAACAGTAAATCATATTTATGGAACACTTCTTAAAGTTTGGCAGTTATGCCAACCCTGAAATAGTAATATTTTTGACATCCTATTACAATGAGATAAGGAACTTGTTTTATTGTTGCAAAGTTGCTAGGTATATATTCTGACAATTAGCTAAAAATAATAGCTGACAAATGAGAAGGGGAAAACATAGAAAGACGATGTAGACAAGAACTTGGAAAATATGAGAGATTGAGATTATTTAGGGGAAAACAGCTCCATGTACTCTAATACTCTCTTAGTCTCACTATCATATAGCATGGTAATAGGATATTTATATAAAATTCTCTGGTGTTCAAAGCCCTGTATCAAAATGTAGTGTTCACAATGCCTACACTAACTATAAATATGCTGATATGGTTATTAATCACAAAATGTAACAGGCTGTCTACATGGGGGATATAGCTAGAACATTTATTCAAATACCAGAAACCTGAGTCCCAAAACCAGAAAGTCAAAGCCATCACAGTGGTTATGGAGTTGACACACATAGTTAATGTAGTAAACACCCACATTCTCAAGCCTTCAAAACAGAACAGGCTACCTCAGGCAAAGGTCCTTCTCTCCTCACTCATGGCAACTTCTCAGCATCCAGTCTTTTTACACCTTATCCCTCCATTCCTCTCCCTTTACTCTTATCATAGAATGTTAATGAGATGCGTAAATCTTTATTTGTGAGGAGCTAGGAATGTAGAAACTTTTTATAATTAAAAAATAAAATAAACTAATTCACTTATGACTTATGGTAAATTTTATTTCAAATTAAGGATGCAACAAATTTAGCCATGTCAGTTAACTGAACTGGTCAAGTGATTTACATCATTGAAATGTACTTGAACTTGTCTTTCTGAGTTGCCATATTTTCCAGAAACACTAGACCCAGAGTATGCTGGAGGCTCTGAAGGAGTCAAGGACCAAGCCCCCCTCAATTGACATAATGTTTTGTTTGCATCTCAAGCTGGACTCCCTGTGTGTCCTTGGGAGTCGAGAGAGACACCAGTCACCTGCTGTGGGCTGAGAAACTGCTTATGCAGCTGGGACTCTTATAGATAAGTGGAAGATCATGTCTCCGTAGTCTAGTAGTTCCCAAGGGAAAAGAACATGATTTTTGTCATTGCCTCATTTCTCCCTTCTGGAGGGGTTTTGTCCTTTTCCCACCTTTACTGCACCTTTCCCCCTCACATACCACTCCCCTTAGGCAGAGATTTCTGGTACTTCTACCTTCCTTTGTCCTGCTGTTATAATAATGCAGCCTTCTTTATGTATTGTGAACTCTTTGGGTTCCACATTTATGTTCCTTTCTCTTGTAATAAAACTAGTTTTCATGTAAGTTCATGAAGTTCTGATTGCCTGTTGATACTCTTCAGACCAGTGACAATAAACTCCTTGTGCTTCCTCACACCTAACTCTCCTTTCCAGAATCTAGATATTTTCACTGGATTGTCTTCCATGGCTACTGGCATCCTCTCCCTCTTTATCTCTACATTGTGGCTTCCCTTTAAGTCCTGGCTGAAATTCTGCCTTTACAGGAAGTCTTTCTCAACCTCCACTAAGTCTAGTATGTACCCTTTGTTGATTATTTCCAGTTCATCCTATACATAGCTTGTTTGTACATAGTTGTTCACATGTTATCTCCCCTGTTAGACTATGAGAGCAAAGACTGTCTTTTACCTTTGTATCAACAACACTTATTACAGTTCCTGGAACAAAGTAGGTACTTGATAAACTTTCATTAATTATCAACTGATACTAGAGTAGATGTGTAATAAATGGTGAATATTTATTTTTAGTGAATATTTATACTGATAATTTTTTTCTTTTTGAATCAAGGTTAAGTTCTATTCAGAATACCATCTCTTAGGAAACTGGGAATTAAGTGATACATGTTTTAAAGATTCATACCAAATAGTTTAATTTTTAAAAGTTTGTTATTTGATATTCCATCTCTGTCTCTGTCTCTCTCTCTGTCTCTCTCTCTCTGTCTCTCTCTCACACACACACACACACACACACACACACACACACACACACACACACACACCCATGGAGTATCTTATGATAGTAGATAAGTATTGTATTACAATATTTTGAATTCTCATTTAACAAAATAAAATAGACCTTGTTTAGAATCCTGGCTCTGCCTCTCACTAATGCTGTTCTCAATAAATATTAATGAGACAAATTATTGAAAACACTTAGGGCCTTGGTTTTCTTCTTTGTAAAATTAAGATGATTGCTAAAATTCTATTAGTTCAGTTCAGCAGTGCTAGCCATGTAAGAGGTGTGCTTTGCTAGGCACTGGGGATAGACTTAGCCTCTGTGAGTCTGTGGTCTAAAGATTTTGATCAAATAAGTCAAATCTGTAGAATCCATAACAAAACTTAATCAGGCCAAGAAAATAGAACATTTCCAACCACATATCCACATATCTCAAGGTATAATAAGAACAGTGCTGTAAGTCATAGGTTTGGGGTTCAAACAGCGTTTCAGATACTACCTTTTTGACCTGGGGCAAGTCACTTCATCTCTCTGGGCCTCAGTGTCTTACGCGGCTTTTGAATGAGGTCCCTTCTTGAATCTATATTTGTAAATAGCTAGAAATGTAAGCACTTTTATAATTAAAAAATAAAATCAACTAATTTGCTTATGGCTTACAGTAAATTTTATTTATTTCAAATGAGAATGCAGTAAATTTAGCCATGTCAGTTAACTAAACTGGTAAAGTGATTTACATCATTGAAAGCATATTGTTTACCTAGTACAGACAGTTTTAGCAGGGCTTGGGGGGTCATATTTTACAGTGCTCCCAGTGCGAGACGGCACACAATTCAATGAAAGTCAGTGTGCTTTCTAATGTGCTCTGCATTAAAGCTGCTTGTTTCCAGACTCAGTTCTTGCTGTAGCTCTTACCTATCATGCCTTACTTCTTCCCTACCCTCCATTGCCCTCCATACCACAATTCAAGTGTACTCAGGAAAATCAAAGGGTAGGGGTGGCAGGAATGAGAGGGGTGGGGAGGTTGGAGGGTAAGGGACAGAAATAAAGAGCTCTGATTAACTTAAATATTCTAGTTATTGAGGAAAGAACTCACTATTTGCTTTAAAAAAACTGTTGAGAAAGCTAGAAAGTAGTCTGGCAGAAACTAGTTGTAGCTCACTATCTCACAAGATAATAAAAATGGATATGTAATTTAGACATAAAGGTTGAATTAGAGGAGCATGAAGAAATTACCTGTCAGTCTGTGGATAGGGGGAAGAGTTAATGACCAAACAAGAGATAAAAGAGGTTAATGAAAGGTAAAATGAACAATTTTGATTATGAAAAATTAAAATTTTTGTAGTAACCAAATCAGCATATCTAAAATGAGAAGAAAAGGAGGAAACTGGAAAAAAAAATCATCATAGCTAAGTTTCACTGATAAAGGTCTCATTTCTAAAATATATAGGGAACTGAGTCAAATTTACAAGAATAAGAGCCATTCCTCAATTGATAAATGGTTAAAGGGTATGAAAAGGCAGTATTTAGAGGAAGAAATTCAAGCTGTTAGCAAGCAAATGAAAAAATGATCCAAATCACCAATAATTAGAGAAATATAAATTAAAGCAACTTTGAGGTAACACTTCACACCCATCAGATTGGTTAAAAGACAAAAAAAGGAGGCAACAAATTCTGGAGGGAACGTGGGAAAACCCTAATGTACTGTTGGTGGAACTGTGAACCCCTTTGACCCAGCAATGCCATTACTAGGTCTGTATCCCAAAGACACCAAAGAAAGAGGACAAAGATGCATATGTACAACGTCTTTATAACAGCTTTTTGTGTGTGTTGGCAGTGAATTGGAAAAGGAGGGGATGCCCATCAATTGGGGATTGGCTGAACAAGTTGTGGTCTGTGAATGTGATGGCATATTATTATACTGTAAGAAATGATGAAAGGAGTGGTTTCAGAAAAACCTGAGAAAACTCGTGTGAACTGGTGTGAGCAGAACTAGGTCAATAGTTTATACAGTTAATAGCATTATTAAAAAGATGTCAGCTTTGTAAAACTTAGAAACTCTGATCAGCACAGTGACCTACCCCAGGTCCCAAGTACTCGCCTTGACACAGACTGTCTGCCTTGCAGGGAGGAGAGTGAAGTGGGGGAGGAGAAGATCATGGGGGAACATGGCTCATACAGAAGTGTGTTTGGCATGACTACACCTATTTGTAATAGTTTTTTTTTTCATGCTTTCCCACTGGTAGCAAAGGGAGTAGGAAGAGGAGGGGAATGTGGAACTGAAAAATAAAGAAAACATCATAAAAAAGTCTGTTAGTCTGTCCTATATATAAAGTTTACTAATATTATCCTACACTACTCTGCACCACACTAGGCTACACTGTAATGAAACTGATTTTCTCTTGTGACTGGAAGGCAGGCTCCAAAGAAATTTCATTTGCATTTTGGGAGGTGCCTTTAAAGGTTCTACACTCATGGGATACATAACTTCCTGATTACATGCTTGAGATAGGATAGGGATCACATCTGTAAATCTTCCCCCACTTCCCACCCCTTCCCCCCCAATTGATAATTTTAAAGAGTTTCTTAAGCAGTGCTTCTTAAACTTTTTCTACTCGTGATCCCTTCCTTAAATTATGGCTCATGACCCCATTTGGGAAAGCACTGAGAGGTTTAAGTGACTTACCTAGGGTCACATGGTCAGTCTGTGTTAGAATATAGTATAACGAACCTAGGCTCATTAGAGGGTCCAAGGCCAGCTCTATAGGAGGGTAAATAATTCATTACTTTAGAATCATACTTTTTATTAAGTCCTTAAGTGGCTGTTCTGATGAAAGGGGGGGGAAAACTGTTATAGTGTTGGTTGTCTTGGATCATAAGGTAACACAGAATTTATGACTAAAATGAAAAGATTTGATTTTTTAGTTTCAAGTTCAAATTCATTTTTGTGACTTTCAGTTAACAAAGCTTTTAGGGTTTTTTTGGTTTTTCAGTGTGAGGGGATAGTGTGGTAAAGGATGGAAAAATTAGTACAAGAAAAGGTTGGTTAATGTATGGGAAGGCATCATACCTTGTATTACTATGATATAAGGTGAAAATGCTAGTACTGGTGAGGTGACAGCTTAAGAAAGCAGAAAGATGACCTGTTTTTCAGATACAAAAAGCCTCCAACTAGTGACTGTGCTTGCTCACAGAGACATAGGGATGTGAAATCTTAGAAAAAACATTTATAAAGAAGAAAAAAAATAAGACAGTGAAACATATTTCCTGTGTCAGTTTCTCAGTAAACCATGAGTCCCAAGCCTTCCCAGAAATCTTTGAATACTCCTAAGAAAGCAGTTTTGAATACTGAGTCAAATACATTTCTATGTGTTTGTTATAATCTTTGATATTTAGATAATTTAAGAAACTTTGTGAAGTAGTATAACCTCGATTTTCTCTTATATGATATGAAGCTATATCATTCGATTGAATAGTATAGTCAACATGATACTTATGGTCATTTCTAGAAAAAGTTGGATAAGAGGAACATTGGTTAGGTGTGTAATTTTGCCCTGCCACTAGACTTTGTTGACTCTGGAAGAGAGAGAGAGTCCAAGGACTTTGCAAAACTCTGCCCACTTAAATCTAATTCATGACCTAGTCAAAACCTCACCCGTGATGTTGTTGGTCTTCTTTGAAAATGAAGGATGAACCACAATATGACTCCCTATCATACCATGACTTTTATAAAAACAAATTGGACCTTTTCTGTATCTTATGGTCATAGAGAGTTGTCTAAAGGAAGAGAGGCTAAATGATTTGTTTGGAGTTACACAGAGAATATATGTCAAGAGACTTGAACATAGGTCTTTGACATCAAGGTCCCACGGCCTCTCACAAGAGGAGTAAAAGTGCTTCTTGATGCGTCTTCATATGACACCTTAATGTTTACAAAGTGCTTTATATATTCATTATCTCATTTGATACAACAGTTTTTAGGGTAAGTGTATTATTTTATAGGTGAGAACATGAGATTCAGAGATGTTAACTGGTTTGCCTTGCCACATAACTAGTATCAGTGGTGGGTTTTGAATCCAGGACCTCCTGACTCCAAGCAGTCTTTCTGCTATACCTCAGTGCTAAGAAATCATTTTGGTAACTTAATCTATGGTTTCCTGAAAATCTATAGACTCCCAAAGAATTGCTTACCTTTGTGGAGTTGCTTTTCATTTCTTCACGGATTACTGACTTTAGAATTCTTTCAGTCAGAAGTCTATTAAAGGCTAATTCTTCACTTGTACAAACCCAACCAGCAGCTAGGTGGCCTAGTAGATAAAGCTTGGGACCCGGGACTGGACCTGAGTTCAGATACAGCCCCAGGCAAGTTGCTTAAACTTTGCCTCAGTTTCTTTAACTGTAAAATGGGGAAAAGGATGGCACCTAGCTATCGTGAAGATCGATGAGATCGTATTTACAAAGCACTTAGCACTGTGCTAACTGCTTCTTCTCTTTCCCTATCCTCTACCCAGAAAGGTAGAATATGCTTGTTAAATTTGTTTAGATTTGCAAAGATTTCTTTTTAGATATCTAATTCTGTCTTAAATGAAAATTTTTGTGCTATGGAATCGGTTATATTCTGTCAAATAACAAGATGATTACTATTTTTAGTAAATAAAAATCAAGGCTTACATATCTCGAATTTTTTATAAGAAGCCTTAATAAAGGGTTAATTACCTTTGTGTTGTTCTGGTTAAGTTTCTTCTATTCATTAGGAACAAATTTATGTGACCAGACACCTTAAAACTCATCACCATCTCTTAAAGAAGTGATTTTGCTAATGGTATGAGACATGTTTTTCAAAGAAATCATATAAATTTTTTAAAGTTAGAAATTGACCTCTCTTTATTTTTTTATTATTTTATTTTAATTTAATGGACTTGTTTAATTACTTTTAGTTTACAAGATTCAATTCTATAATCTCTTGAGGTTCAAATTTTCTCCCCTCCCTCTTCCCCTCCTTGGTGGCATGCAATCAAATTGGCCTCAAGCTACAGTGGGTAGGCACTGAGGATATAAAAGCAAAACTTAAAAATATTCCTAGCTCTTAAGGAACAATATGTAAATAGATAAGTAAATATGAGATAATTTTAGGAGGAAAATAGTGGTGATATTAGGGGGAATCAGAAAAGGCAAATGAGCTGAAACTGGAAAACAATGAAAGATCTTAAGAAAGAGAGTTGAGGGGACGGGGAGAACAAGTCAGAGATGGAGTCAAGTTTCTGAAGTAATGAGAAATGAGTTTGGAGAGGCAGGATGGGGCTAGACTGTGAAGGAAGGGGGTTTATGCTAGACTAAGGAGTTTGTTATTTTGTCCTAAAGGCAATAGGGAACCGCTGAAGATTTTTGAGCAGAGAATTGACATGATTAGACCTATGTTTTTGGATAATTTTTCTGGCAGCTGTGTGGAAGGTGGATTGATAAAATTCACTGGAAGCAGGGAAAGCAATCAGCTAGCTATTGCAGTAGTCTATTAAATTTAACTTTTTTCAGTCATTGAGCCTTTTTTTCCTCCCCCTTTTCATCCTCCTCTCCCAATGAAAAAAAAAAAAGAAAAAGAAAACCCTTATAACAAATATACATAGTCAAGCAAGACACATTCCCACATTGGCTATGTCCTGAAATTATTGCGATAGTCCAGGTAAGAGGTGGAACCAAGGGTGGTGGCCATTTAAATGAATAGAAGAGAATGAATGCATGAGATGTTATGAAAATAGAATTGACAAGATTTGCTAACCTCATATGGAAATGAGGTTGGCAGGAGGAATAATTAAGGATGACTAAAAATTATAATGATTTCAATAGAAATAGGGAACTTTAGAGGAGTCTTGGGTTTTGAGGAAGAGATAATGGGTTCTGTTTTGGATATGCTGAGTTTGTGGGACATTCAGGGAGAGATGTCTTATAGGCACTTGGTGATGTGGGAGTTCAGGAGCGTGATTAGAGCTGGATATATAGATTTGGGAATAATCTGCCAAGAGATCCTAATTGAATCCATGGGAGCTTATGAAATCACTATGTAAAAGGATGTAGACAGAGACAAGAAAACTAAAGGCAAGAGCCTTGGGATGCCGCCTCTAGATAGTGGGTATAACGTGGATGGTATTCTAGAAAAGGTGATTCAAGAACAATGAGACAAGGTAGATGAACTTCTTTTCTGCCTCATTCCTTAAGGCTTTTTTTTATATGCCAGTCATACATTATGGAACTCTGCTCATTGGGAGGACTTTCCAGGACCTCCAGGCCCAGGAGGTCATCTATTATCGATTACTAGCTAAGGTCCAGCTGTGTATGCCTCTCTCTTGTTAGATAGAGCCATCAGTGAAATGGTGTTCCTTAGGAGTCAGGTCCTTTTTTGAGGGGTTGAAGGACCTTTCGGTTTGCAAAGGAGGCAGAATTGTAGGGCATGAATGTTAGTCTCTGACATAGCCACCCTTCATTTGTAAAGAATGTTAACACTGAAGGGATCCTGGTAAGCATGGTTTTGAATGTACCATTTTCATTTAGCAGTAGAAACCCCATGTGCCCCATCCATCTTTTTAGAGGGACCATCTTGTATTACCCAACTCATAATGGATAACCCCAAACAAAGGTGATTTATACAACCCCTGCATCATCTTCAGTAGCAGCCAGGGCCCGTAACACTAGGGCAACTGCTTTTCAAAGTAGTTTAGTGAATGGTCACTTTGGGGAACTTGGCAGCTTCAGAAGCCTAACAATCTCTTATTCTGGCTACCCTTTGGTGCCTGTCATAGGCGCCACTCACTTTTGTCATGATGATCAGAGATCTCCAGAAACATGGACTTTTCAGGGTCAAGGTCCTTAAGGGGAGAAATTGGTGGACAATTTTTTCTTTAGATCTTCCAGGGCTGTAGCCTTTTCTGGGCTCTGCTGGAAAGAAGCAGAGTTGGGGTGATTTGCTAAGTGGGAGCCCATAGGATACTCAGATGGAGACTGTGAGTTCTCTAAAACCTAAAGAGTCCAATAAGTATCTGAACTTTGTTCTTAATTTGGGATGTGAATGTCAGTAACCAATTCTAGACTGTGCCTATTCTGGGTTTTCTATACCTACTGTATTCCATAAAACTTGATTGAATGGACTGGACCCCGGCTGTTCCTAGGGTTGAATTCTTCCCCTTTGTCCTTCATGTGGACCACTTATGAGTCAAGGGTTTCTGTCACAATGGCCTCATCTGTACTGGTCAACAATATGTTATCAGTATAATCATGTATACCACTGAACTCAGGAAGGGAATCCTTTTTTTCAGGTTGCTACCTATCATACTGTGGTAGCATGAGGAGGGTTATTAACCAAATCTACCACTCATCCTGGGCCTGAGCTACCTGGTTTATGACATTGATGAGGTTAGGACAACTTCATTTAGCTCCCTTTAGTCTAGTGTAAGCTGCCAGGTGCTATCTGACTTCCTTGTGAGTACCGTAGACATGTTGTGAGGGAAGCTAAGTATTCCAGCTTTCATCATGTTCATAATTAGAGAAAAAATATTTTACATTTTCCTAGGACCTGTTCTTGTTTTGTGTTAACTGCCCAAGATGGCTCAGAAACTCTTTGTCCCAACCTACAATAATATATATAAAGGTTGCAGAAAGGCCTGTACAGATAATGACTCCCAAGAACCCATTATACCCAGTTTTCTCTATGGTCTGCCCTCTTTATTCTACCCCAAATGGTTCAAATGGGACAGGGGCTTTAGAGGATATTTTTGGCTAGGGAAGGATGCTGAAGGACACCTATTGTCCTGAAGCTGAATTTCCCTGTTCAATTTTACTAGTACCCCCATAGGCTGAGTTTCCGGTGTTTACTTTCAGACCCTATTAGAGGAGATCCCTTTACTTTCTGTCACCAGCTTCACTGACTGCTTCTCAGCCTTCATTGCACAATGTTTAATAGCTAAGAACTCTGTCTCTAGTTGATGAATGCTCTGTTCTGCTCTTTCTGTCTTATTACATTGACATATTTCTACTGCAGGATGGTCAACCAAGAAATGCTAGATTTGGTGCTTTCTTTACCCAGATAACCTTTTTCAGCACCTGAAAGCCAAAGCACTAGCAGCTTTTCAGAAGAATGCTACTGTGAACAGCTTTTAAGGTTCTGATTACACAGTATAGTGAACACCCTATTTATTCCATAACAAAGCAAAGCAAAACGTTCACAGAAATTAAGGTACAGCATTCACAATATTACAGCTTATCACAGATAATCAAAATACAGCATTCACAACAACTTATCACAGAAAATGGCCACAAATCAATTACTTATTCAGTCATCAATCACTAAATACACTAAGTACAAGTCAATCAATCATCCTTCACCATTCACTATTCAATCAGCAGAAAATACACAGACCCTCCACCGCTATGTCACTAGTAAATTATAATCTTCTTAGTGAGTACACAGTATTCAAGCAAAGTCTTCTTTCAGCTTAACTCGGGGTGGATTCTCAGATTCCCTGGATCCCCTTCCATGGTCCCAGATCCTACCTGGATTTGCCAAACTGTCACCTGGGTTCAAAGGCAGACAGCTTCCAGGTCCTTGTCCAGTTCTCCAGGCAGTTCCCATTCCATATTGAAGTTCACAGTGTTCGGTCCATCCCAAATCCCTCACAGTCTCTGCTCCTCGGAAGTCAAGGCCCAACAGAGCCACAAACAGACAAAGTCTCAACATCATAGTCATGCTTCCTTAGTTCCTTGGCAGCTCCAGCTGGCCCTCGGACCCAGAAGAAGTCTCAGCTGGCTCACAGAATCAAAATCACTCCCTCAAGGTTTTCAAAATCAAAACCATTCTCTTCAGCCTGGGGGAGGAGCGGAGCTTCCTTTCCAGCCTCTTCAGCTCCTCTTCAGCCTCCATGGAGCTTGCTCCAAGAAAATCTCCCTCAGTTCTCTCCAGCAGCTGCTCTGCTACCAGATGCTGGTCCCAACAAATTCTGACTATCCCTCTCTGGGGCTTTTCTTTATATATACACACAGCATCAGCTGCTTCCTGTTTTAGCCAAACTCTTCCTGTTACATCAGCAACATACCAGCAACATACCAGCAACATATCAGTTCATACCTTCTGTTTCCCCAACAGAGACTTGATCAGTTACTAAGTGCTAAGTACCTGCTATCTTTGCCAACACAAAGAGATCTTCAAATTCAAATTACATTACCATTACAGCACCCACTGAGCTAATCACTCCACTTGATTCTTCTTGTCCATTGAGAGGTCTCCCCATATGCCATTAGAAGGACCTTGTGTTTTTAGCTATCCTTCAATCACCTTGCTCTTCAGATTAAAAATTCCCTTCCTCCAACTCAGTGAGTATGTACTTTGCAGCAAGGGTGTGCTGGAGCCCGCTCTTATGTGAGTGTTAAATTTTTCAGTGTGAGCATTTATAACCTTGGAAATTGGCAAAGCCACAAATCAAGGTTTGATTTATTGTTTTATTGGTTGTCTAGGCTTAAAGTGATGGAGAAAATTTTAATAAGGTAGATTAAATTTAAAAGTCTGTATTTTTTTTTTTAGAGAACCCATTGTTAAACATTTACCCCATGCTTCAAGGCCATCACAGCTCATCCCAGTTACCAACTATATTCAATGTTAGGGCAGGACCTGATTAACTATTATACAGTATTATATTATATAGTACATATACTATGTATTTATACTATACAATATGTATATTATACTATGTATGTATAATATATGTATGTATAATGTATATGCATATATGTATAATAAAATGTAATCTATAATCTATACATATATACACATATGTATAATATACATGTTGTATAGTATAAATATATATTGTGGTATATACATACCAACACACATACATATGTGTGTGTGTGTGTGTGTGTGTGTGTGTGTGTGTGTGTAGTGTAATAGTAACTCTGTTTCTTCTGTTTTGATGTTGGTACTAAATGAGGCACTTTTAAATCTTTGAAGTTAACAAAAGGAAGTTTACTTGGCCCTAATATAGCAAGGATATACAATAAGGATCCAGTAGTACTTCTGTAGAAGCAACTCTTATCTTGACGTGGAAATGTCCCTGTTCAGTAGGGCAAGGTGTGATGATTTGGATGGTCTTCAGATATCCCCTAAATTAGAAGACCTTTCCCATCAACCCCTCTCCATTTGGCTGGACATTTTATGCTCCAAGGGACTAGGAAGCCTTCTCAGTATAGCCAAAGGTCACTAGGAAGTTTTGTCCAAGGCACTTGAGCCTTAGTCTACTCTAGGCCAATTAAGTCCTGGCTTTGTGGCTTTTTTTAAACCCAGGTTGTGGGGGGAGGATTAAGGGAGTTCTTTGGTTGATACTGGTGAATAACCAAAAGTGAGTAGTGCTCTGGAAGTCAAAGGAGAGACTATCTAGGACAGGGGTAGGGAACCTGTGACCTTAAGGACCTTCTTGGTCCTCAACTATGGCCTTTGGCTGAATCACAGAACTTTGAAGTTTGGAAATTTTAAGTGACTGCTGGTTCCCCACCCAGAGAAATTGGGCGCTTAGCAGCTTAAAAAAAAACAGCAACAAAAAACTGCTGTGAGTCAAGGGGGTGGAGGAAAGATTAAGAAAAGGTAATTCTATTTAGCAGTGAAGAGGTTTGGTAACACTGGAGAGAGCAGGTTCAGCTAAGTGTTATGGTTGGATTGCTAGGATCCCAAAGTATGTGAGAATAAAGACAATATACACCTATTTTATTGAGTAGTTTGACTCTAAATGGGAGGTGAGACCATAATTTGAAGTGATGGTAGGGTCAAGTGAAGGTGAATCCACCGCTGTGGATACTCTCTCTGCCAGTTCATATCAAAACCCTTCTCTGCCTGAGTATATGATCTTCAGTAATAACTTTCTCCAAAAAAATGGAACAAACAGTAGTGAAACTTCTGTTAGTTGACCAGGCTTGTCCTCGAATGATGCACATATCCTTTGCTGCGATAATCTGGTTTATTTCCCTGCTGCAAATCTTTCCTGCTGTAATTCATTCTCTACTAAGCAGCCAAAGTGATTTCTCAAAGCAAAGGTCTGAGGATGCCCCACCCCTAATAAACGCCACTTACTTCCAGGTTCAAATATAAAATCCTTTTGGTCTTTATAGCCCCTAATAGTACAGCCCCTTCATATTCTTCTAATCTTATAGTTTCCTCTTCTCCCTTCATGTATTCTATGGTCCAGTTGCATTGGCCTGGTTATATCTCACATGTAACACTCCGTTTCCCAAAACATTGTTTCCCATACCCGGAATAGTTTCCCTTTTCCACCTCCTGGCTTCCTTTCAGATATGGCTCAAGCCACGCCTGAAAGAGGCCTTTCATACATGGTCCTATATCCAGTTTTTCAGGAAAGCATTTGTTGTACATAATTGAGAGACTCAGATCACATTAAAGATTTGTGAAGCTTTATATCTAAATATCTTCCATTTTAGATTAAAATTCATAGTAGTACTTTAAGGCTGTATATGAGGTCTCAGCATTTAAGCTCATATTTATAAGTTTTTAAATTTGCTTTATAGATTTCATGGGCTGTAACTACCTGATCAGTTTTATGATATTTCAACTATAATTATTATCTTCATGCTTTTATTAACAGAAATGGATGATGAAGACTGTGAGCGAAGAAGAATGGAGTGCTTAGATGAAATGTCCAACCTGGAAAAACAGTTTACAGACCTCAAAGATCAGTAAGTAGTGGATCTACAGAAGGTTATTTCTACTGATTCCATACACTAGCAAAAGTGCAGTTAGGGTTATGGGATTCCGGACCTAGAACCAAAAAGAGACCACATCATTACATTGTATTTGAATAAGTTTCATTTTTATATGTTATAGGACAGACTTTGTGCTCTGAGATGACCCTGCTACTATTGCTCTTTCTGCTGAAGACCTTATTGGCCCAACTGAGGTTTTTCATTCAGGGTTTGTAAAACAATGGGTTTCATGTTTCTATGTCATGAACACGTTTTCACCTGGATTTGGTTGATTAAAATGTTTTCCTTGTATTACTGCTATCTTGTAGTTTGCCCAGCTGTTAAAAAACAACAACCCAGAAAAGACGGATTTGAAACATTTTCAGTTCTTGTCTCCTCTGTTCACCATTCCCTTTTTATCCTTTTGAAATTTTATCTTGTGTTTGTTGATTTCTTTGTTGTTGTTGTTGTTGTTGTTTATATTAAATTAATTTTTCAATATACTCAGGAATCATCCCTAGTGACAAAGATTTTTTAGATGACTTTTCTTTTTTGAAGAGGGAAGGTAGGGCAATTGGGGTTAAGTGACTTGCCCAAGGTCATACAGCTGGTAAGTGTCAAGTGTCTGAGGTCAGCTTTTAACTGAGGTCCTCCTGACTCCAGGGCCAGTGCTCTATTCACTGCATCACCTAGCTCCCTGATGGAGATTTTTTTAAAAGAAAGAAAAATAAATTAATTCAGCAAAACTAACCACCACACCAACTGAACTTGATAGTATTATATAACTATAGCCCCTGCCTTTACAATCAATGGAGTTTGGAAATGCAGTTTCTTGGTTTTCCTCTATGGCCAACCTAGGCTGTTATAATTAGATAGAGTTCACTTTCCTTTTTCTGGTAGTATTCTTCCTGTTGACATTGTTTGGGATTGTTGTATATATTATTTTCTTGGTTGTGTTTCACACTGCATCAGTTCATATGCATTTTTTCAAGTTTCTCTGTATTCTTCATAGTTATCATTTCTTCTGGGACAGTAATATTCCGTTATATTCATGTATCATAATTTGTTTAGCCATTCCCCAGTGGGCATCTACTCTGTTTCCAGTTCTTTGCCACCACAAAAAGTGCAGCTGTGAACATTTTGGTGACATTTCTGTCCTTGATGTTCTTACAGTATGTTCCTAGCAAATGGGTAAAAAGGTATGGACGTTTTGTTCACTTTTATAGCGTAATTCCACATTACTTTCTAGAATGGTTGGATCAATATGTAGTTCCAACAATAGTGCATTAGCATGTCTCCTAATAGCATTAACTATTTCCAAATATTTTATTTTTTCCACCTTGAGTTATGTGAACTGAAACCTCTGAGTTGTTTTGATTTTTTTGTTTGATTTTTGGAGGGGGGAAGGTAGGGCAGTTGGGGTTATGTGACTTGCCCAACAAGGCTAGTTTGTGTGTGTGTGTGTGTTTGTGTGTGTGTGTGTGTGTGTGTGTGTATGTGTGAGTGTCTGAGGTCAGATTTGAACTCAGGTCCTCCTGACTACAGGGCTGGTGCTCTATTCACTGCACCACCTAGCCGCCCCTGTATTTCTTATTTGTTATTTCACTGCAGTTATCCCACACATCCCTCCCTGTCCCACAGAGCCATCCCATATTACAAATAGTATTTTTTTCTTTTTGGAGGTGGGAGGGCAGGGCAGTTGGGGTTAAGTGACTTGCCCAAAGTCACATGGCTAGTAAGTGTTAAGTGTCTGAGACTGGACTTGAACTCAGGTCCTCCTGACTCCAGGGCCAGTGCTCTATTCACTGCACCACCTAGCTGCCCCCAAATAGTATTTTTTTAAAGGAAGGAAAAAGTCAGCACAACTGATCAATACATTGAAAAAGCTGGAAAATACGTGCAATGTGTAATATCTGTGTATATGAAGTGTAGGTTGAGGATATCTTTTCTTCTTTCTTCATTTGAGTCCTTTAGATGGGTAAGTGTCCAGGGAATTTTGCTTAGCTAAATCAGCTGGAGGCGTTTTCAGTGCCTGTCTTTTGTTGAATATCATTCTGGCATGAAAAGTACATTTTTTTTGGTTAGCATTTCAATGACCTTTTGACTGTCTCAAAAACTTCTCAGATACTGACCTTGGTCTGTTTGATTCCTGAATAATTAATGTAGTCGTGCAGGATTAGAACATAATGAGCTCTCTGAAATGCAGGATAGGGAAGAAAGTGAGCCCAGATTAACGTTCATGCTTCTGGTGGTGATTTTGGTCACTCTGGTTCCTTACCAGCAGGCACTCCCTCCTCCTGGCAGGTAATTGCCTGTTGCCATTCAGCAAGAAGAGAACAATGTGAATGTGCCCTATTTCCTTAGTAATTAAATGTCCCTTGAAGATAATTTCTGTAAACTCTTTTAGGTCCTCCAGCTTTTTAGTGGCTGGATAGAGGTTCTCTTCAGAATTCTCTTTATTTTCAAAGCCACCTGGAGAGACTGAGTTTGTGGGGTGCAAAAATGAATGTTTCTCCTTGTTAGAAAAGGGCAACTTAAAAACTAGTAGTATCCAGTTCTTGCTGAGAATAGATGCTTTTTATTGGAATGGTCATCACCCAATTACCTGGGGAACGGCTTCCTGAAAAAAAGGCCTCTCCCAGATTTATGTCAGCTAGTTTCCAACGACTTTTTGAAGTAACTGCTGCTGAACCAGCTCTCCTCAGACCTGTCAATGCATATTGACATAGTTAACCATTGACAACTGACTTGAGAGGCCCTGGTGGTTAGAATGCAAACTGAAGTATGTCCCTTTTTTAGGGATTGTCTAATAGCTGTGCCAAAGTACCTTTTTTTAGTTTAGTTTTAAAAATTGGTATTTGAAAGAGTAACTGCAGTTTTGCCGTAAGGATTTTGTTGTGATTCTTTGGTATAAGTCACTTTTGGTGGGGGTGGGTGGGTAGGGGGAGGCATTTGAAAAGGCTGTGCCAGATTCTCCCCAGGAGCTCAGAGATATTTCTGAAGTTGGGGACACGGACAGCTATGCCGATTGGACTCCATTTGATGAACTAGGACAGGCATGTGTGGTAGGAACAGTATCTTCATCTCTTTCCCCCATGGAGTTTAGGCTGAGGCCTCTCTCATAGGTTTGGCTGATGAATCATAAGTAGTGCCAGCCAGGGAGCTTTGTTTAATTAACTAAGTCAACTCCAGGTGTCTTCAGTTTCTATCCTTGTAGAATAGCATTCTCTTGTCTTAACAAGAGTTTTACTTTGCTCCTGTTGAATCACCTTAGAACGTGTGATGAGCCTGAACTACCAAGTCACTCGTCTTGAGTCAGATCCAATTCGTAACAGCCCATATAATATGCAGGCAGTGTGATACGT
Organism: Pseudochirops corinnae; assembly: GCA_028646515.1. NCBI lineage: Eukaryota > Metazoa > Chordata > Mammalia > Diprotodontia > Pseudocheiridae > Pseudochirops > Pseudochirops corinnae. Next base: position 9,900,946 of record CM053589.1, read on the forward strand.
AGGCAGCCTGCTGTGGAGTTACAGCTGGAAGCTAGAGCAAGGCCAGCATAACAGTAGCAATCAAGTATCTAGGGAGTCTGATTTGAGGTCAGGCTGTGCCGCACTAAGGCCTTCCATTCGAGAGTCACAGCAATGGGTGAGGGACTGTGCAGTGCCCAGGCAGTCAGTGCCAAAGCCATGGAAGAGACAGGGCTAGTACAGTGTCCAGGCAGCCCTGCCAGAGATGCAGCGGGAGACCAGGGCTGTTACAATTAATAAGAGTCACGTAACCAGTGCTATAGACAACAACCTATCGGGGGCCTGTCAAAGCCACTGCAAAGGTTGGAGCCAACTCCCAGTTGGGGATTGTGAAAGAAGCAAATAGAGACTAGTATGATGCCAAAACCTGGGTCAAGCCGTCAGGAAACCCCATCAGAAGTCAAAGATTCCTGTAGAATTCAGGGCATAACCCTCACCACTTCATCTGGAATGGCAGAACAAGAACATCTCTTCTATGGGCTGAGCAGAACTAAGCAGGACCTCACTGTTTCATTCAAGAGTACAAAAGGGAAAGGAGTCTTCATGTCAGAACATAAATACAAAGTCCCAATCCAGAAACTGAGACTAAAGGTAGTAAACAGAAGAAAACATTAAACAAAATAAATTCTGTGGGTTGAGAGAAGTCTAAGAGGAAAACCCAGGAAAAGAGAATAACTCCAAAGCAAGTTGAAGTAGAATCTCCGAGGAAAGGATGACTTAGCCACAATGACTCTTAGGAGTTCCTGGAAGAAATGAAAAAAAAAAAAGACATTGGAGAAGAAAAATTGGAAAGATAATAAATAGACCATTTCTATCTAGAAAACCTTATGAAATTAGTGGACACTCTAACCATTAAAATGGAAGAATCACAGCTCAGTAATTCTGTGAGGGAGCAAGAATTAGAATATAGTCAGAAGACTGAAGAAAAAAAAAAGAAAATATAAGTTATCTCCTGTCAAAAAGAAGTGACCTGGAAAACAGGTTGAGGAGAGATTATATAATTCACTGGCTGCCCTGCTAACTATGATCAAGTCAAAAACCTGAACACTCTTTTCCAAGAAATTCTAAAAGACTGCTTAGCTCTATTAGAACCACAAGAGAGAAAAAATGTGAAAGGAATCCATTGGTGATCTGAAAGAAACCTCAAATTGAAAATTCCCAGGAATATCATAGCCAGAATTTGAACTTACAGTTCCACGAAAAAATACTGCAAACACCCAGAAATAAAGAGTTCGAGTAACAAGGTGTTAGAATAAAAATTACATAGGAGTATGATGCAACTCTTGCAAGAGAATGAAAATCCAAAAGGCAAAAGATAAATGTTTACAGCCAAGAATAATTTACCCTACAAAACTCGGTTTACTGGTTTTTCTTTTTTTAAAGAATCTTTAACAGAATCAATAATTTTTAAGCATTTTTGATTAAAAAGCCAGAGCTAAGCAGACTCTTTGAAATGTGAATGCAGGAAACCAGGGAAACCAAGAAAGGTAAATATTTTTGAGCAATGATGTGTTTACATTTGAAGGAGGGGAGGTAGATGAAATAAAAGAAAGACAAGCACAAGGCCTAAAGGTGACTTGTTTCCATATGGTTGGTTTTAAGAGAGGAAAGAAAAGTCTGGAGAAGTGGGATGCAGAAGAAACAAAATGAGGAAGAAAGAGGAAAAATTTTCTGTTTCCCATTAATGGACTACATGAGAATAGGAATATATAGATATGGAAATTTTTATCTGAACTGGGAAAAGGAGGACTGTACACACAACAAATAGTTTGCTATAGAAATTCATTAATTTCAACAGGTAAATAGACTGGGACAGGGTGGATGAGTTTGCAGATTGAAAAGGGAAGGAATGGGAATGGTCACAAGCAAACTTTAACATCAACAGGAGAATTGCAAAAAGAGGATCAAAATGAGATTTCTCGCACAAGAACCGGTGAAGAATATCTGTATTAGATGAAGAGAGAAGAGGTAGAGGAGTGGGATTAGTTCACTGTAATTATGAAGACTACTTATGGGTCATATACATTCCTTTTCTTCTGGCAGCCTCTTCATTATAAAGCGAAAATAAGGACAAAGAGAGGAAAAAGTATCCAAAAACCTACATTATGCTCAGACGTGCCATAAATAATGATGTAATGGCAACACTTAATATAGAAGTACCAAATAGCATAACATCGGAGTAGATGAGGAGGGATTAGATATGTGCTTTTGTGGAGGTTTAGGGGTGATAGGGCCCTGAAATAGCCATACTCAGGGTCCTGCCCAAATGAATTTGACCCAAGCCTTCTTTCAGCCAAAGTAAAACAGAGTTTATTAGAGATCCACCATATTGGGTGGACTTAAGGAATCTGGACATTTGTGACTCTTATACTGACAAACAGACCAGAATGAATCTGAGCACCTTCATGGAGGCAAGATGGATCTTATATACAGAAAGACCGTGGGAGGGATCTAGGGGTGGCCAAGTAGTGTGGGGTGACTGGAGGACCTGTGAGTTTAGGGAGGGTCTTGATGGGAGTGGCCGGTAGCTGGGGGTGACTCCAGGGCTGGACAGACTCCAGGAACTAAGAGAATGAGATTAAGAGTGGGAAGTAGTTGAAGGCCACCTGGAAATAACAGACAGTGGAGGATTTAGGGTAGGTTAAGGGTAACAAAGATTTGGGCATAGTGATTATGAGAGGCTTATGGCCTCAGGCAAATGCCAGATCCAGTGGGAAGATTCAAGGAGAGTTCAAGGGGGTTCCCAGAGTCTGTACTCCATCACTTTCACTGATATAGGGTATTCCTAGGTAAAGAAAATTTCTACCCATGCAGGTCTACCTCTCAACAGCATATAGTCTTAGAGTTGCTAAAGTACTGAGAGGTTAAGTGTCTTGGACAAGGTCACTCAATCAGTATGTGTCAAGAGGCAGGATTGAATTTAGGTTTTTCTATCTTGGATGCCAGCTTTCTATCCACTAAGTAAACATATACCTTTCAAACATATGAGTTCTTAATGGAAAATTAATTGTATTGTGAGTAGAATTAGCACTTTTAAAAAACTGACCATTTGCTGGGGCATAAAACCTTATAAAAGCAGAAACGTTAAATATATCCTTTATTGACCATAACATAATAAAAACTATATTTAATAGAAAGCCTTTCAAGAAGGGATTCACACTTAAGTGGAGATTAAAAAATGGATTCTGAATAACTACTTCATCAAATAACAAAATTATGGAATTAATAAAGGGGGGTGGTTAGGTGGCGCAGTGAATAGAGCACCAGCCCTGGAGTCAGGAGGACCTGAGTTCAAATGTGGTCTCAGACACTTAACACAAAAAAACTAGCTGTGTGACCTTGGGCAAGTCACTTAACCCCAGTTGCCCTACCTTCCCCTCTCTGCCCCCCAAAAAACAAAAAAAATTAGTAAGTAACTTCATAAAAGAAAAGGATAATAATCAGAAAACATACAAAAACTTTTGATATACCAAAGCATTCCTTAGGGTAAAATGTGTATTTTAGCAATTTTATAAATAAAACAAAAAAAAAATCCTTCAGTAAACACAAAAGTAGAAATTCTGAAAACCGTGCCATTAAAAATCTCATTGACTTGATAAAATTAGAGCCAATGAAAAGCTAAAAAAATAGGGAAGCCATCATTTATTTTGATCCCCAGAAAGAGAACAAAATCCAGTCGCCAAAGTAAGAAATGAAGAAGGTTTCAGAACCAAGTGGACATGAAGGGAATTGTTTTGGACAATTATATTCCAACAAAACACAATATAAACAAAAGGGATATTTACCTATTTATAAAAATTACAAAATATCTAGGTGGACAGAAAAGGAAATAGATTCTAAATAACCAGACCTTGACAAAAGAAACTGAATAGGCTGCAAAAGCAACTTCCATCTGGAAAAATAAAAACACAACCCTGGACCAGGCAGGTTTGCAAGTGAATTCTATCAAGAAATAAGTTACTCGGGTTTTACATAAATTGTTTACAAAGTCAAGGGAAAGTGTCATCCTACCCAACTCTTTCTGTGAGACAAAGATAATTCTTATTTCTAAATGCAGGAGCGCTCCCTCAGAGAAAGAAAATAATGTGATCTCTCTAAGGATTGTCAGTGTAATCTAACTAAACAAAATGCCAAGAATGAGGCCAAAGCAGAATATTCAAATACTACGACCAGCGTGCATTCATACCGGTAACAAAGGGTTTTTTCAGTAGTTGTTGTTATGTTTGTCCTTCGTTTTCAAAAAGGACCATGACATCAGGGAAATGATGACATAAGTCGCAGTTGATGATGATTTGAGTGAGGGAGGACTGTGCAGGTCACCAGCTTCCCTTTCTCCTCCAGAGCCATCTGGATCTGATGGGAGATGTTGGCCCTTTCAGGCTGGGACCTTTTCTGGTTCACACTTTGAGTGATGCAATGCCCTTTCAGTGAATAGGCCTCTTTAATAAGTGAATCTAGGGATGGGCCCTTTAATTACGAAAAAAAAATCAAACTGGGAGGGGAAGACCCTCAGGGTTGTTGGTCTGTGGGGAAAGTTACCATTTACATTAGCTCTAAGCCAGGTGGGCCCAAAATATAGCCAGTAAGTGGAGCTTGGGCAGGGACCTGTTGTGGTAATAGTGAAGAAAACCTTAAACATGATTTTTGTTCTTCAGTTGTTTCAGGTGTGGCCAACTCTTTCTAACTCTTTGTGACCCCATTTGGGGCTTTCTTGGAAAAGATCCTGGAATGGTTTGTCGTTTCTTTCTCCAGCTCATTTTACAAATGAGGAATTGAGTTAAACAGGGTTAATATAGGTTACATAGCTAGTGAGGGTCTGAGGCCCGATTTGAACTCAGGAAGATGAGTTCTTTTTTTTAAAATTAAATTGGTTTATTTACTTTTAGTTTATAACGTTCAGTTCCACAGTCCCTTGAATTTCAGATTTTCTCTCTCCTCCCCTACCCCGACCCCGTAATGCCAAGCAAAGGCAACTTCCAAGGTTCAGAATACCAGCATAGCAAACTCCATTTGTTCAGTGACAGATTAAGGCAAAACATTCACAGAACAGAGAGAATCAAAATACAGTGTCACTCATTCATTTAGCAAGTAAGTTCTCAATTCAATCCAAGTACTACACCACCCCTGGACAGTATATTCATTTAGTCAGAGTCTCTCTTCTCAAATGGAGATTAGTTTCCAATCATAAACAAAGTACATTCATTTGGTCAGTCAAAGAGCACAAAAAGTCAAAAGTATCCCACACCTTGATCACAACTGAATTATAATACCATTCATTAATGCCAAGCACTCTCTCAAAAGGGGCAGGAGAGCACAAAAGGCCATCTACCCTTAAGCCACAACAAGGTTAAGATACCATCGCTGCATTGAAAACCCAAGGAAAGGTCCTTCCTTCATCTTGACACAAGGCAAGTTCTCAGCAATCTCTGTTCCTGGGGAGACAAAGCTTAACAAAGCCACAATATACATTGCTAGTGTCCTCATTAATTCATTCTCTGCCTGCAGAACAGTCCCAGACCCCCTGAAAACATCAGCAAGACCCTCTTCCAGGATTTCTGTACACATACAACAAGAAAATCTTCCTTCAGGGCTTCTCAACCAACAGCAAGTTTCCAGGACCTTTACAACAGCAACACTGTCCACCAGCAGATGAATCTGGCAAAACAACATCAAAACAGACAGACAAAATACCGGCATCACAGCCATGCCTCCTCAATTGTAAAGGATTATAACTAATGGAATGATCAGTGGGAAAGAGGAAACAAAACAAAACAAGAAAAAGGAAACACAGCAAGTAGTTTGTTTCAATCTGCATTCAGACTCCGCATCTCCTTCTCTGGATGCGGATATCTCTTTCAATCATGAGTCTTTTGGAGTTGTCTTATAACCTTACATTGTTGAGAGGAGCCCAGTTCATTGAAGTTAGTCGTCACACATACATTGTGTCTGTGATTGTGTACAAGTTTCTCCTGGTTCTGCTCTTTTCACTTAGCATCAGTTTATGTAAGTCTTTCCAGGTTATTATGAAGTCCTTCTGCTCCTCGTTTCTTATAGCACAGTAGTATTCCATTATATTTATATACCACAGCTTGTTCAGCCATTCCCTAATTGATGGGCATCACCTTGTTTTCCAGTTCTTTGCCACCACTGAAAGAGCTGCTATAAATATTTTTGTACGTATGGGTCCTCTTCCCGCGTCTCTGATCTCTTTGGGATATAACCCTAGAAGTCATATTGCTGGGTCAAAGGGTGTGCACTTATTTATAGCCCTTTGGGCATAGTTCCGTGTTGTTCTCCAGAATGGCTGGACCAATTCACAGCTTTACCAGCAATGCATTAGTGTTCCAATTTTTCCACACCCTCTCCAGCATTTATCATTTTGCTGTTTTGTCATCTTAGCCCATCTGGCCAGTGAGATGTGGTACCTCAAAGTTGTTTTGATTTGCATTTCTCTAATCAGTAGTGATTTGGACCATTTTTTCATATGCTGATAGATATCTTTAATTTCATCCTCTGAAAACTGCCTGTTTGTATCCTTTGACCCTTTATCATTTGGGGAGTGGCTTGTATTCTTGTTGACTTAATTCTCTTTATGTTTTAGAAAGGAGGCCTTTATCCAAGACACTGGTTGTAAAAATTCTTTTCCAATTTTCCATTTCCCTTTTAATCTTGGTAACAGAAGCTTTATTTGTACAGAAGCTTTTCAATTTAATATAATCAAAGCGATGTATTTTTTATTTTATAATGTTCTCTAACTTGTTTTGTCATGAAGTCTTTCCCTCTCCATAGATCTGACAGGTGAACTATTCTTTGCTCTCCCAGATTGCTTATAGTATCAGCCTTTACGCCTAGATCGTGCACCCATGTTGACTTTTGTTGGGTGCTCCTTAGTGTCCAGCGCTAAGCATGATTGGAGACGTGAGAGAGAAGTGAGCAGGCCATGTGGGTAGTTCGGGGAAGAACTCCATTTAATGATTCTTTGAGCAAGATTTTTGTACAGAAAGATGAAAGGATTCAAGTTTTACTATCATTTGTCTTAAGCCTGTTAGTTCCTGAATGTAACTTAAACAGAGTCAGGTTCCTGGGCACCAACAGGTCCATTAACATTCTTAAAGGTATTAACAAAGAGGATGCAAAAAAGATAAGACTTCAAAGTCTCTTTAGGTTTGCCTGTGTGTAATCATTGTCTTGAGTCTCCTGTACCCCACAATCTACACAGGATGGGTAATTTAATAAGGGATGTGTCTTCTTAGGTGTCTGAAGTTTGGGGGACAAAAGACCTGAAGTCAGGGTCCTAAAGAAAGGTCTTTTAAGTGTAACTCCAGGGTGTCTTTAGGGAGCTGGCCTTATGCAAAGCTGCTGGGCCCATCACCAGAAGGCCCTAATTAGAGTAAATTATCTAAATCTTTATCCGAGTCCTGATTTCGGCTTCTAAGGCTTCCCCCAGACTTTATTTTAGGAAGATGAGTTCTTAATTCCAGGCCTGGCACTCTGTCCATTATACCAACCCAGAAGCCCATTAAGCACAATAGACTATATTAATAACAACCAATGTAAATCGCATGATTTATCAAAAGCATAGAAAAACCTTTTGACAGTATACACTAAACACTAAAGCACTAAAAAGCATGGAAACGAATGGAACTTTTCTATATATGGCAAATGGCCTTTCTATAAAACCAAAAACTAGTTTTATTTGTATTTTTTATTTTTAAATTTTTGAATTTTAATATATGCATGTGTATGTACAAATATATGCGTGCATATATGTGTATGTATCTTAATATGTATTGTGTGCATACACACACATACATAGACACATATACAATATACTTACACATATATGAATGGATAAATGCTATAGACCTTTTCGTAAAGATCAAGGGAAAGTCAAGGATGCCCATTTTTGTCATCATTTGATACAATGCTAGTGTGTTCTAAATAAGAAAAAGTAATGAAGTACAGAGAAAGAATACAGTTATCACTTTTTTTTTTTTTGCAGATGTTATGATAGTTAGAGATTCGCCTAAAAATGAATAGAAACCACTCCGAAAAGGAGCCAGATATCAAATTATCTGTATAAATCATCAGCCTTTCTGTGCATTACCAGTAAAATCCAGCAGAAAGAGGTTTTTACTAAAGACATTCCATTTAAAATAACTACAGAATAAAGTATCTGGGAGAATACCTTCCAAGACATGAAGAATTTATATGAATATAATTATAAAACACTTTAGACAGAATGAGAGTATGCATTCCTGGCTGCTTTGTCATTGTGCTCTATGCACTATAAGACCTTTCCATGTGACTTGGAGCAGAAACTTTATGTTGTCTTCCCTGTTAGAGTATAAATTCCTTGAGATCAGGAACTGGTTTTCTTTTTATTTGGATCCCCAGTAGTTCACACAGTGCTTTACACATGGTAAATGCTTTTTAATTAATTCTTTACAAAAATAAAAGATAGCAAGTAATTGGAAAGGAATTAATTGTTTTTATTTCTATTTTGGTAGAATAAAAATTATAATACTACTAAGTTAATTCAGAGATTCATTGCCATACCAGTTGAACTAACAAATGGTTACTTTATTGAACTAGATGAAACAATAACAAAAATCATCCAGAGGTTAAAAAAAAAAGGTCAAGAATTTTAAGGGAAATAATAAAAAGAAAGGACCTAGCTCTTTCAGATCTCAAGCTATACTACAAAGCACTAATCATAGAAACAATCTGTGGTTTGCTATTGAGTTGTTTCAGTCATATCTGACTTTTTGTGACCCCATTTGGATTTTTTTTGGGCAAAGACACTGGAGTGATTTGCCATTTTCTTCTCCAAGAAATAATTTGGTACTCTTTAGAAGAAATTGATCATTGGAACGTACTAAGTACACAAAATGATAGCCTGGTATTCAGTAAAGCTAAGAACATCAACTTCTGGGGTAAAGACTCACTATTCTACAAAAACTTCTGGGAAAATTGAAGAGTAGTATGGAAGGAATTAAACTTAAAACAACATTTCACACCACATACCACAGGAGGTTCCAAATACGGGGATGCTAGATGGTGCAGTGAATAGAGAGCCCTGGCCTTGGAGTCAGGAGGACCTGAGTTCAAATTCAGCCTCAGACACTTAACGGTTACTAGCCTTGTGACCTTGGGCAAGTCACTTAACCCCAATTGCCCTGTCCTCCTCCCTCCAAAAAGCAAAAAAAAAAAAAGTTCCAAATGAATACACAAATTCCATATAAAAGGTCTCATAAGTTAGAAGAGCAGGGAAATAACCTTTCACAGGCTATATATATGGGGAAAATTTCTCAACTAAACAAGGGATAAAAAGGCTTATAGGAGATAAAATAGACATTTTTGATTACAGAAAATTAAAAAGATTTTGCACAAGCAGTATCAATGAAGTCAGAACTAGAAGATTAATGGGGAAAAAAATTTTACCTTTTTTTTTTTTAAATGAAAGTCTTGGTATGAAGGAAATTGGTTTATAGTAAGAAGTCATTCTCCAGTAGACAAAAAGGTCAAAGGATACGAACAGGTAAGGATACAAAGAAAGCTTAGCAAGCTCTCAAGAACCATATATGCTCCAAATGACAAAGAGTTAGAAAAATGCAAATTAAAGCAACCCTTGAGTTTCTAACTCATACCTGTCTGCTTGGAAAAGATGACAAAATGGAAATTGACAATTGTTGGAGGACTTGTGGGAAAACTAGAATGTCACTGCAGTGTTGCTGGTGCTACAAATAGTTACCATTCTGGAAAGTGATTTGTAATTATGCTTAAAAAATCATTAAATTGTGCATGCTTTTTGATCCAGTAATTCTGCCCCCTTCTTCTCCCTCCCCCTGCTACTAGGCCTATACTCCAAAGAAATATAAAAAATTAGGAAAATCATCTATATGTACAAAAATATTTATAGCAATTCTTTTTGTTATAGCAAAGAACTACCTGGAAACTTAGGGGTTCCCATCAATTAGGGAATAAATTATTATATGCAAATGTAATGGAATATTATTATACTAAAAAAAATGACAAAAGGGAAGATTTCAGAAAACCCAGGAATGACTTGTATAAACTGATGCAGAGTAAAAGGTGACCAGAACCAGAACCGGTCAGTCATCTAGTTAAACATTGGGTAAGTGTCTATCATGTGCTAAGCACTGTACTAAATAAGCACTGGGGATTAAAAAGAAAAGTAAAAGGCCGTTTCTGTTCTCAAAGAGCTCAGATTTAACAGAAGAGACACCATCCAAATAATCACATACAAGCAAGCCTGAACAGGGTAAATTGGAAGTAATAAACTGAGGGAAGGAACTAGTATTAAGAGAGATTGATATGCATTGATATTCAGCAACACTGAAAAGAAAAGGAACTCTCGACGATTTAGCACAACTTTCAGCACAGTAACTGTAGTTCCAGAGCACTGATAATGCAACATGCTTTCTGCCTCCTGATAGGTGATGAATTCAGGATCCAGAGTAAAACATAAATTTGTTACAAAGACTTTCTTTTTCTTTTCTTTTTTCAGTTTGGGTAGTGAAGGTGAAAGTAAATGGGTGTAATAGAAAAAAAAAGAAGAAAAGGTTCATTGAAAATTTTTTTAAATGAACAGGCCAAAGAGAATCACTGAAAAGTAAGATAGCTTTGAAAATAAGATGTTGAATTTGTTATATATTTTAAAAAGGAAAGCAAGCCACACTTCATAGATATTCACAGTTTAAAATGTAATCCTCCTTTTCTGTCCTTTGTATGAGGAAATGTTAATTTTATTTAGTGTTTTTATTAAATTCTGAATAAACATTCTTTAAAAAAAGATAGCCATTCGATAATAGATAAATGATCAAAGGACGCTAACAGTCAAATCTCAAAGGAAGAAGTGTGGGATGTCGGCAATCACGAAAAAGTGCTCCAGATCAGTAATGATGATAAATAGATTCAAACAGCCCTGAGGTTTCACTTCATATTATCGTAGTGACAAAGATCATGTAGAAGTAAAGGGACAGTTGTTGGAGGGATTCTGGAGATCATGTACACTAATGCATTGTTGTCAGCCTATGATGGGGTCCAGTCATACTGGAAAGTATTTTGGAATTATTCCACAAAAATCCGCAAAATCTTTGCATATCCTTTTACTGAGTGATAATCAGTTTTAGTCTAATATCTCAAAGACATCAAAGCCAGGAAGAAGGACCCACATGTACAGAAATATTTGTAGGAGCACTTTTTGGTGTAATTATTGAATTGGAAACAAAGTAGATACCCATTAATTGCAGATTGACTCAACAAATTATGTTATATGAATCTAATAGAGTGTTATTGAGTGAGAAGTTGTAAAAGGAACAGATTCAGAGAAATCTGAGAAAGACTTATGTTAATCGAAGTGAACAGCACCAGAACTGGTTGAGTGCAGCCTTGTAAGGACTAGTTTGAAAGATACGTGTTATCCGTGCAAAGACCAATCGTGACTTCAGAGGCGTGCTAATCATAATCATCTCATGGTAGTATGTAGGTACAGATTCTGACGTTTTACATTCAGACAAGTTTAGCAGAATTTTTTTTTTGTTTGCTTATACTTACAGGCTACGGGGAATCCCTTTTGTTTGTGTATGAGTTATTTGCAGGCAGACTGGGAGCTTTGGTAACGATGCAAAAAAAAGAGTAAAAGAAAAAAGATGTCACTGAAGCATGTTTAAAATACACAGAGGATGGCAGAAGGAATTTCAAAAATGGACGTAAATAATAAGTGCAGTGATCCTACTACCCTGTTAAATTTGATGTGTGCGTAACAAAATTCAGTGTTATCAGCAGTGTTCACACTTGTTGGTGAGCTACATCTAATACCTATTCTCACACCTCCATCTATCCCACACCTATTCTCTCTTCTTCCTTTATCTCTGCCTGCCCCGTCCTATATCTCCACGACCTGCTTAACCTTTGCACCGTGTCCTTTGTCACTCCTGTTCGGTAGTTAATATACTTTTCTTCATTTTTGACCTCTTCATTGGCTCCTTCAGTCGTCTTGAATTCACAGACAGCTGTCTCCCGTCTGGTACTTTATCCCTAGCCACTTTCTCTAGCAATCTCTAGAGTATCTTCTGCTCCTGCCCTCTGTCATATGGTGCTGGAGGGGTAATTAGAATATTGACTGTTCTTCATTGCCACTTCCCTTTGGTGCCATCACTCAGCAGCTTCCTCCTTTGAGGTTTACTTTGTTCAAATTTTTCAGGAAAGTCACATTTATAAAGTTAGAGCTATGAGGACCTTAAGAAGTCACTGAGTCACACTCTCTCAGAGAAGGAAAGAGAAGGAAATAGGGGTCCATAGAGGACATTATCTGATTTATCCAGAGTCATATGGCTAGGAAATGTCTGAGGCTGGCTTTTTATCTAGCTCTGTGAGTTTTGAAGCACAGCATTCTATCCACTCCATCATGCTGCTTAGTAGTAATTATCTATCCACCCCTAAGTCATTCTCTTTCCTCTTTCATTTCTCTAGGAGTTCACTCCCTGAATCCCAGTCTTTCTTAATATGCTACTTCCTGCCTTGTTGAAGGCCAGGTCTCACCAGGTTGGTTTGGTGCACCAGAGTGAAATGAGACACTTATATAGTCCATTTAACAGTTAACAAAATGGAATTTATTTTGTCAAAGCAGAGTAAGGATATTTAAGAAGGCCTTTTGATTTTGATGAGTACAGCTTTTCTGTGATTTCGTTGGTCAAAAACCTTCAGTCCTGTCTGTTTTTGTACCATGGTGACCAGGAAGCTATTGTCAATGGCCTGAGTCCTAGTTCCCTGAGCCAGTTAAATTTTGAGGACAATTTCTATACCTTTAAGGGAAAAACTGACTTAAAACTGACTGAAAGGGGCAGGACCTTAGGATATTGCTCCCATCGCACACCCTTATAAACAGGAATAAACATTTATTAAGTGCCCGCTGTGTGCCATACAACTTTATAAATATCATCTCATTTGATCTTTATAACAGCCCTGTAAATGCTATTATTATCTCCATTTTACAGTTGAGAAAACTGAGGCAGACAGAGGTTAAATGCTTTGCCCAGGGTCATACAAGTAGTATCCGAAGCTGGATTTGAACTCAAATCTTCTTGACTCCAGGCTTAGCGCTTTATCCATTTACAGTGATGCAGTTCCCTCAAGTGCAAAATGGGAACAATAGCAGCACCTATTTTATGGGATTGTTGTGAGGACTAAGTGAGACAATATTTGTAAAGCAGTTAGCCAGTGCTTGGCATGTAGTGAGGGTTAATAAGTGCCTGTTCCCTTCCCTTCTCCTTTGGGCCACCCAGCTCTGTCTAGGGCTTCAGCGTACATTTGGATGTCCCCTCAAAACTCATCTCTCTTCATTTCTGAGTTTCTTCAGTTCCAGTTAGCAGCTCCTGCACTTCACTTCAGCAGCACACAGGAATCATCAGTCCGTTAACCTTACCATATTCACAGATTTTTTTTTGTTTCCTCAGCAAGAAAAAAAGTTAATTTTCTCTTCAGTTTACATCTCAAAAACTTCTTGATATATAGGATTGTCTTTTTCTTGTCTCCAGTTTCGGATCAAGAGGTGACCCTGCTCACTAATGCCATCTTCTCTCTAAATGTATTACTTCCTGTCATTTCTTCAGCTCTCTACGCCTTACCCTTAGTCCTTCGAGGACCTTCTATCTCTGGCTACTCCCCAGTATCCTTAGCTGGTTCATCATCCATATCATGCCTCCTACCTGTGGGTACGCTTCAGCACTGTCTAGGATCATCTTCTCTTCTCTCTGTACCAGGGATGCTTAACCTGCAGTCAGTTGGTCACTTTCAGAGTAGTCTGTGGAAAAAAAAGAATCCTTATTTTCCAAATAATTAATTGCTTTTATAATCCTGTATGCTTTATGTATTTAATCATTACTCTGAAAAGGGGACCGTAGACTTTGCCTACTTGGTTCACTTCAGGAAAAAAAGATTAAGAACCCTTGCTCTGCTTTCGTACTTGGTGACTTCATCACCTGTCATGGACTTAATTATAACTTCTCTTCATAAAGACCCCTGAGGCCTCCTGGGACAAGGGGAAGATTGGAAGAAAAATCCCAGGATGAGGTTTGGTCCTTGTGAAGAATAAACCCCTTCAGGCTCGTTTTAACAGCAAACCATAAGCCTCTTAAACAACAAAAGTGGCAAGCCCTGGGATTAGTTGGTTTGAGAGGCTACTTTGGCCTCAGCCACAGGAACTTTTACCTCCCAGTCCCTCCCACCCCCCAGAGTGAGGGGAGTTGGGGTCTGAGCCTGGGGAGATCAAGATCAAGGGAACCTCTGCTGATAAGAAACACCAGGGCCAGCTGTTCTGCGAAGAGTGAGGGGGTGAGAACAAAGCAGCACACACCTGGTGAGTGCAGAAGCAGTGGGGCAGAAAGCCCTAACTGTGGGCACTTCGAGGAGGGTGGGGGTTTGGCTTTGGTTTCAGGCTAGAGGGAGCAGCTGAAGATCTGGGGCAAGAGACACCATTTCCCAGACACAAGGGCTAGAGGCAATTACAAATAATTAAGCTGTTACCACAAAAATTTCACAGGCAAAGGAGAAAGAATCCAACCTTAGAAAACTATTCTGGGAATAGAGATGACCAGGGTTCATCTTAAGGGGAGGATATTGAAGTAAAGAAACCCCCAAAGAGTAATGTCAAATGAGCACCTGCCCAAAAAAAATTCATAGAAGATCTTTAAAAATGACTTTAAAAATCAAATGACAGGGGTGGCTAGGTGGTGCAGTGAATAGAGCACTGGCCCTGGAGTCAGGAGGACCTGAGTTCAAATGTGGCTTCGGACACTTAACACTTACTAGCTGTGTGACCTTGGGCAAGTCACTTAACCCCAATTGCCCTCCCTGCCTTTCCCCCTCCTAAAAGTAAAAAGAAAAAAATCAAATGAGAGAGATGGAGGAAAAACTGAAAAAGAAAATAAGAATTATCTAAGAAAAACAGGAAGGGTATGAAAGGAAAGTCAGCCAGTTAGGAAAGGAGATCCAGAATCTTAAGGAAGAAAGTGACACCGTGAAAATTAGAATTGGGCAAAGTGAAGCCAATGAAATTATAAGAGATCAAGAAATGACTCAACAAAATATCAATAATGAAAAAAATAGAAGGGAAAGTAAAACATTTTATAAAATAAAAGATTTGGAGATCAAGAGAAAATATAAAAATAATTAGACTAACTGAAAGTTAAGATCAAAAAAAGAATCTTTATACAATAATACAAAAAATAACTAAATAAAATTGTCCTGAAATGTTAGAAGATGGTGGGGGAAGTAGAAATAGAAAAAAATCCAGCAATCACAACTTAAAAGAGATCCTGCGAGGAAAATTCATAGGAATATCATAGTCAAATTCTGGAACCCCCAGCTCAAGGGGAAAATATTGAAAGCGTGAAGATTAAAACAATTTCAATATGATGGTGCCACAATTAGAATTACACAAGACCTAGCAGCACAGACATTAAAGGACTGCTGGTCTTAGAAGACAACATACTGAAGAGCAAAAGAACTGGGACTCAGGCGGAAAATATACCCAGCAAAGTTAAGTATTATCCTGAATTGAAAAAAATCGACATTTGATAAACTCTGACTTTCAAGACTTTGTTAAAAAAAATCCTACACTTAATAGAAGATTTGACATGCAAGAACGAATAGAAATATAAAGTACATTACGAAGACTGATTATAAGGGATCCATATGGACAGAATGTTTACTTTTTATATATGTAAAATGTATGTCTAAGATTCTTATTAATAACTGAGTAGTTCCTAAGAAAGATTGGGGCAAATCTGAGTGTGATATGAATTTAAGGAGCAGCTTAAACAGCTTAACAGAGTAATTATTTTATAAAAATGAAGTGCAAGAGGAAAAATTGATACAGAGGAATTAGATGGGGGAGGAGGGCTGATAATTCTGGTAACCTACTTTCATCAGGAATGGGTTTAAGAGGTAACAATACATATATATTTAGAAGAGTATAAAAGTCTTCTAAATTCAGAAGAAATAAAATGGTAGGAGCATGGGGGTGGGACAGGACAAGGGAGGGATCTTTAGAGGAGAGGGTGAGGGAATAGGTAAATATGGGTAGAGAAGGGTGTTTAGATTTATGGGAATGGGTGGATAGGGGAGAAATCCTTGGAGAGGGTTAGGCAAGTCAAAATAGGGCAAGGTAATGGGTAAAAGTAAAGTAGAAGAGGAAGGAGAGGTAGGAAACAAGAGATGTGCGCCTACATAAAAGCAAAAATCAAGAGTAGAATAGGTTTGGGAAAGTATATGTTTACATGTGTATGTATATAAATATATGTGTATGTATATATCTATAGCTATAGAGAAACATATCTAAACTTTGTTGTAGCCTTCTGGGGAGGGGTGTTGATGGGAGGGGAAAAAAAAGAACAAAGTAAAAAAGTACACAGCAGAGAACAAAAGAAAACTCACAAAGAAGCAAAGAGGATGGACAGTCTTCAACACAATATTATCATATAGGCATTCTTGAAATGAAAATTTATTATTACATATTTTGAATCCTCTCTTATGTTCTGCTATGCATACAACATGCTTTTTTTTTCTTTCTAACTTTGCATTTAAGTTCCAATATTTGGTTTATGGTATGTTTTTGTTTCTTTTCTCTTCTGCATTTGTGTTATGGCATTTGAGTCTAAAATAAAATTTTGAAAAAAAAAAAAAAGGACCCCTGGTCTATATATCCAGCCCTAGTTTCTCTCCTAAATGCTATTTGTGTACTTCCACCTGTCTGTTGGATATTTTGACCCGGGTATCCCATATACAACTCAAAGAAACAACTCGTCTTTTCCTTTATATCTACCTTCTGAAATTTCCTATTTCTGTCAAGAGTACCTTCATCTTGTCACCAAGGTTCACAAGCTCACCATTACTCTTGATTCCTCCCTTTTCCTTATCCCCATATATCTTGTTCAGTAACCAAATCTTGTCATGTCAATATCTGTCATGTCTTTTGCATTTTTCTCATTTACTCATATGGCTACCACCTACTTCAGATCCCTACTGCTTTGCATCTGTACTATTGCAGTAGCTTCCTAATTGTTGTCCATGCCACAATGCTTGCCTTACTCTAATTTGTCCTTTACACAGCTGCCAAGGTAATTTTCCTAAAGCACAGTTTGACAACGTGTAGCAGCAAACACCCTAACATACCCAAGATGGCTTTTGATCTGCTTTTCTAAAGGAAAGCAACTCAAAAAGGGTTAACAATCTTAGTTTAATCAAACATATGTCATTTGCATAGTTCAGGGAAAAAAGTCAGCACCCTGAACTTCAGAGAATACAAACAGAAGTTATAAGCAGACAAGAAATACAGACAGAGAAACAGACCAACAGACAGAGCTTCCAGCTTTCTGACCATTACATCTATAGCTAGTTAGTTACCAGAGAGAGAGGCACCAACATCTAGGTTTTCAAAGCCAGGAGGCTCAACGGCTGTCCAAAGTCTCATCTGGCCAATAACACAGCTCTTCCCATAAGTGAGTCCCAAAGCAAAATCTCACATCAGGATATGTATAGCCTTCTCCAGGGTCAGAGAATGTCACAGCCCTCATGACCCACTGCCCAGTCACAAAGTAACAGGGTGTGGGCATTCCCAAAAAACAAGCCTCCCACCACAGTCTCCATGTGGCCACATTCAGCCTATTAGGGGGCAGAGTATATTTTCAAATCAGGAAAAGTCCTCAAATTCACTTTTACCTATCAAGGGGCAGAAAAGATCTTCAAATTCCCATTACCATTACACAATGTCACTTTTCAGCTCACTAAACTCAGTGGTTCCCTTTTCTCTCTCAGGTAAAATGTAAATAAATGTTCCTTTGTTCAGCCTTTGAAGCTCTTTGTAACCTGACCCCTTCCAACCTTTCCAGTCACGTTATACATTACTCCCCTTTCTGTGCTCTGTGGCTCAGCCAAATTGACCTTGTGGTTCTTCTCCTGATTCTCCATCTTTCTCATCTCAGTGCTTTGCATGGACTCCCTCTTATGCCTGGGATGCACTCTGACCTAACCACTACTTTTTAGATTTTTATTTCCTTCAAAATTATGCTTAAGTTATAATTTTTAAATGGGTTTTTTTCCTTTTCTCTTTTTTACTCCTATGCTATTATTGCCTTCCCGTCCCAAAAATTTCTCGTATATTTATTTTTGTGTATACTTATTTATGTATGTTTTGTCTCCAGTAGAATATATATAAGGTTTTGAGGGCAGAGACTTTTTTTTTGTCTTTTCATTTTTGTCTTAGCATGAAGCAGTTATTTAATAAATTGTTGATTGACTGAAAGTCGTGTTATATTTGTGGTTCCTATTATTCAGAGAAAACAAAGTAGTCTTTTAACATATTGCTATATTTGCTTAACCAATAGGTCGGTAATTACCCTTAAGCTTAAATGTCCTATTCATTATCCTAACCTCCTGTTTATGCAGTTGAAAAACCTGTACGAGAATCTGTAGAAACTTGGATTTGGATGAATAAGATGAATTTGATCATTCAAATTGTAGCAACAAGTTTCTTATGGCAATATAGAAAATATAGGAATAGTGACTATTCCAAAATTGGAACGAATTTTTCAGTATTCAGTTTCCTAGTTTTGTTTAATTTTGTTGGTGAACTTTATTTATCCAGAAATCAAAATGAACTTAGTTTCTAGGTTAAAAAGCATGGAATCTCTTGTAAGAGAATACCAATATATATTGAACGTATAATACTTCTCTTGAAAAGGATTAAATATGGAAAAGTATTTTTGGCATAACTGTGGGGATATAAAAGTGATTGCTTTAAAAAAAATTTATTTGGCATTTTTCTCCATTTACATGTAAAACCAGTTTTAAACATGTTTTTAAAACTTTGAGTTCTAAATTCTCTCCCTTCTTACCTCTCTTTCCTTCCTCTCTCCCCCATTGAGAAGGCAAGCAATTTGATATAGGTTATATGTGTGTAGTTATGCAAAACATTTCCATATTAATCATGTTGTGAAAGAAAACACAGACCAAAAAAAACCAAACCTCAAGAAAATAAAGTAAAAAAAATGTGCTTCAATCTGTGTTCAGACACCATCAGTTTTTTCTCTGGGGAAGGATAGCATTTTTCATTATAAGTGCTTCAGAGTTGTCTTAGATCATTGTATTGCTGAGAATAAGTCATTCATAATTGATCATCTTGCAGTACTGCTTTTACTTTGTACACAGTATATTTCACTTTGTATAAGCTCATGTTAAGCCTTTCCAGGTTTTTCTAAGAGCCTCCTGCACATTATTTCTAGGTCTTTTTCCTTTCTTCTTCTTTTTTTTAAATCTCTTTTAGACCTAGTAGTGGTATTGCTGGGTCAAAGGATATGCATGTTTTATAGTTTTTGGTTATAGTTGCAGTTGCTCTACAGAATGGTTGAATGAGTTTATAAGTCCATCACCAGTTCAGTAATGTCTCATGTTTCCCACATCCCCTCCAATATTTGTCATTTACCTTTTCTGTCCCATTAGCAGATCTAATAGATATGAAGTAGTACCTCAGAATTGTTTTAATTTGCATTTCTCCAATCAGTAATGAGTTAGAGCACTTTTTCATATGGCTATAGAAAGCTTTGATTACTTCATTTGAAAACTGATCATGTCTTTTGATCATTTATCAAGTGGGGAATGGCTCTTATTTTTATAAATTAGACTCGCTTCTCTATATGTTTGAGAAATGAGGCCTTTATCAGCGAAATTTGCTTCAAAATTTTTTTTCTTACAGTTACTATTGCTAACTCTATTTCCCTCCGTCTTGTCCTCCCATTTATTCTGTTCTCTCTCTCCTTTCATCCTGTCTCTTCTTGAAAGTGTTTTGCTTCTGACTACTCCCTCCCCCAGTCTGCCCTCCTTTCTGTCCCCCCCCCCCCACAAAGTGATTGCTTTTTTACACTCTGTTTACAACTTTTGTGTGTCAGATGTGTACGCATGGGACAGCAGAAACAAACAAAAAATCAATTCATTGAAAAACTCCAGTCTCCAAGGAAAGAACTAATTTTAGGAAAGAAAAGTTTGAATAGTAAAACATTTGTTCTTCCTGCAATATTAACCATTTAACCATTCTGATCTATCACCTGCAATATCCAGGTGATAGATCAAAATGGTTATAAATGGTTTAGATTTTCTTGATCCAAAAACAAATTACTAAGAATCAATGAAGCAAAAATCAAAGAGAGGAGAGTTATAGGTCTTCAAATAAGAGAAGTCATTAAAGATGAACATTTTGAAGAACAGTTAAATGAAATTGAAGGAACTATATGAAAATATATATATATATATTTTTTTTTTTTTTTTAAATGACCAAAACCTTTTTGGAAAATGGCAAAGCAGAAAATTACCAAGAAATTGTCCACGATCTTCTGAAAGATCTTTAAAGTTATAGGGCATAATATATCGCTCAAGATCCATTTCTTTTTTCTTTTTTAGAGAGGGGAAGTTAGGGCAAGTGGAGTTAAATGACTTGCTCAAGGTCACAAGGCTAGTTGTATGTTAAGTGTCTGAGGTCAGATTTGAACTCAGGGCCTCCTGACTCCAGGGCCAGTGCTCTATTTACTGTGCCTCCTAACTGCCCCACAGGATCCGTTTCTTGGAGTCACATTTTGACTTTTTCCCAGAAAACTTAGGTGCTATCACTGTTGAGCATGGCCGACAACATTTCCATTAAGAAATATTTACTAAATGGTCAAAGGCTATGAACAGGCAGTTTTCAGATGAAGAAATGAAAGCTATCTGTAGTTGTATGAAAAAATGCTCTAAATCACTATTGATTAGAGAAATGCCACCTCATACCTATCAGATTGGCTAATATGACAGAAAAGGAAAATGATGAATGTTGGAGATGTTGGAATTGAAACACTAATTCATTGTTAGTGGAGTTGTAAAATGAACCAACCATTCTGGAGAGAATTTGGAATTTTGCCCAAAGGGCATTCAAACTGTATATCCTTTGATCCAGCAATACCACTACTAGGTCTGTATCTTGACAAGATAATAAAAAAGGAAAAAGGACCTACATGTACAAAAATATTTTTGTGGTGACAAAGAATTGGAAATTGAAGGAATGCCTATCAGTTGGGAAATGGCTGAACAAATTGTGGTATATGAGTATGATAGAAGATTATTGTGCTTTATAAAATGATGAGCAGATTTCAGAAAACGCTGGAAGGACTTACATTAACTGATACTGAGTTAAGTGAACAGATCCAGGAGAACATTGTACACAGTAACAGCAACATTGTGGGATGATCAACTATGATAGACTTAGCTCTTCTCAGTAATACAGTGATCCAAGACAATTCTAAAAGACTCTTGATAGAAAATGCTATCCATATCTAGAGAAAGAATTATGGAGTTGGAATGCAGATAGAAGCATATTATTTTTACTTTTTTTGTTGTTTTTTTTTCTGTTTCTTTCCCAACATGGCTAATGTTTTAACATTATATTTTAACATGATTGCATATGTATAACCTGTGTCAGATTGGTTGCCATCTTTTGATGGGGAGGAAGAAAGAGAGAAAAATTGGAACTCACAATCTTATAAAAAATGAATGTTTAGAACTGTTACATGTAATTGGAAAAAATAAAATATTACTTTAAAAAAAGTCCACAGTGGAAAATAATACCAGTGCAAGTGGAGTTTAAGCACGCTGACTCCTTTTGGACACTGAAGAGCAATGTCCCATGGGCAAATACAACAAGA
The DNA here is from genome assembly GCA_028646515.1 of Pseudochirops corinnae. Classification (NCBI taxonomy): domain Eukaryota; kingdom Metazoa; phylum Chordata; class Mammalia; order Diprotodontia; family Pseudocheiridae; genus Pseudochirops; species Pseudochirops corinnae. The sequence goes on from CM053589.1 coordinate 9,922,716, forward strand.
AATCGTCAGTAGTTATTGTTGTAGGTGCGTCTGTTGTCATTTAATCATTTTTCAGTCATGTCTGACTCTTTGTGATCACTTTTAGGGTTTTCTTGGCACTGATACTGGAGTGGTTTGCCATTTCCTTCTTCAGTTCATTTTACAGATGAGGAAACTGAAGCAAACAGGCTTAAGTGACTTGCCCAGGGTCACACAGCTAATGTCTAAGGCTGGAGTTAAACTCAGGTCCTCCTGACTCCAGGCCACCTAGCTGCCCTTTAGGTGAGTTAAGTGATCAAAATTTTGTTTGGCAAAATTGATTTTTAAATGCATAAAATTGTGATTCCAGTGAAAATTGTGGGTGGTGGACAAAATCTGAAATTATATATACAATTAGCACAAAAATATGAACGATAGATTCACCTATTTTTGTTGTTTTGGCAAAAGAATACTTTTTATTGTCTGTCGAATACCAGTATATGATCCAAGTGAATGCAGGAGACAAAGGGTAGTGTTATTGTCTTAGCTCTTTTTAGAATAAGTATAATTGTATATAAGTATAATCTAATCTAGGTAGAGTTGGTGGGAGAAACAAAATAATTATTTTTTGTCTGAACTTGTGATTTCATTGGTATGTGGAATCTCCAGTGAGGAAATTCTCTTTACCAAATGTAGATCCACAATTTTTCTGTAACTTAAAGTTGTAGGTAGTTGCTCAGAGCAGCGATTTGTGATTTTCCCAGGGCTTTACAACTCCTCACCTGAACACAGTGCCTCTTGTCTTGGAGGCTAGCTGTTGTAATCCGTTACATGACACAACTTCTCTATGAATGAGATCTATTCAAACAGTGATTGTATGTTTTCTATGTTTTTTCTGTCTGTCATCCTGACTCCCTTTGGTTCCTGCTACTTGTTCTCTTGTCTTTTCCTGACCTTTTAGCATATTGACAATATAGATATAAAAAAGGAAAAGTTAAATCTCATTGAACTTACCTGTAATTGCTAACAAGTAAAATATTTGATGGGGAAGGAAGTCAAAACTGTTGGGAAAAATGGAATGAAGGTGTTTCTCATCTGAATTTTATTGATTCTTGTCTAGTCTTTTCTCTAACTAGATGGCATGAATTTTGAGAACTGGATATATAGTTTACCCTCCATGCTGATGAAACAAGTAATGTCAAAATCAGGTAATTTAAACAGTCTTTATCCTTGGATTTGCAATGCATTATTCTTTTCTCACTTCTCTTTCTAATCTCTGTTTTGATCTTCTGTCCTGAATTTCTTATCTACATGCCAGATATTTCCATATTGAAGTCCCATAAATGTCTCAAAATCAGTGTGTCAAAACAACTCATTATCTTTTCACTCTAACCAACTCATCTCCTAACTTCCCTGTTTTTGTTGAAGGCTGTTATTCTAGTCACCTGTGTTCATATCATAGGACTTATCCTCCACTTTTCCCTCTCTCTCACCCTCTCATTTCTAGTTAGTTGCCAGATCTTGTCGATTCGACCTCTACAAAATCCCTTACATTCCTTTCCCTTTCCCTTTCTCTACTTGTAGGGTCACCACCTTCATTTCATGCTCTCATTACTTTTTGCCTGTGCTAATGTATTAGTGCAGTTGACTGTTTCCCCATTCCTCAAGTACAGATTTCATTTCATTCCCCTGCTCAAGACCCTTCAGTGATTACTTGTTGCTCCTAACAAAAAACACAGACTCCTATTTTGGGCTTTATTGTGAAAGGCTTTCACAGTCGAGCTCAAACCTATATTTCTATACTGATTTCACATCTCTTCTCTACACATACTGTGTGTATATTACAGCCAAACTGACCTCTTTGCCACTCCTCATACATGACATTTCATCTTTTGCCTCTTTGTCTTTGCATAGTACTCTTCCTCCATTCCTGAAATGCCCCACTTACTCACCCGTTTTCCTTGAATTCTTGTCTCCCTTGAAGGCTCAGCTCTAGTGCTTTCTCCTAAAATAAGCCTTTTCTTATTTCCCCAGTTATTAGTGTTTCCCACATCCCGGAATTAGTTTGTTTTTGTTTTTATGTATGTTTTGCATTTATTTATCTATATGTATTTGTTTTCCCCCAGTAGACTTTAAACTCTTAGAGAATAGGGTCTGTTTCATTTTTGTATCCTAGTACATTTAGTAAGCACTTAGTAACTCTTTTTGTTTTGTAATTATTTTTCTCATTTCTGAGACTTGCCTTCCTATTTTGTCATCTATAAGCTAATATTAAAATTAATTTGGATTCTCTAGGTATACATTATTTGAACAGTAAGGAACATACTGTAATAGGAACAAACGAGGTTTACTCTGATATCATGTGTGATGTTGCTAATGTAGGTAATTCCCAGTTAGGAAATTCCCTCCACCAATGTAGATTTGCAGAATTTACAGTCTTGTCCATAACTTACATCTTAGTCCTGAGAGCTAGGACTTGAATCCAAGTTCAAGTGAATTGCTGCAGTGGAGACCAGAGTAGTAAGGCACTGACAGTTTAGATTTGGGGAAGCTACTGGCCTATTTACATTTGTACTGAATATTAACTTTTCCACATACCTACCAGCAACTATAGTTTGCCTAGCATGGTCTTGGACTTTTCTGTGATGTTGGCTTTCCATATGCCAGGCTGCCTCTCTATATAGACATTTGTATAGACCGTGTGTGTGTGTGTGTGTGTGTGTGTGTGTGTGTGTGTGTGTATACAGTTTTGCCTCAATTATACTTAATCAGTTTTTTTCCTAGCATTTGTAGGGCACATAGCTTTTAAATTCTCATAAGAGGAAAAAAACCCATCTATTATGCATTTCCTGTAATGGTATGAACCAGATTCCCTCAATTCTATATAAGCCTCTTGAGATTTTATGTCATCTTCAACCCAAGGGTTTTACTGATCTTATAATTTGACTGATTTTGTGGCACATATTATGTATTGCTTTCCCAGAAGAGTGGAAGCTTAAATAATTTTCTTGGAGTTGCTAATAGTTAAAATATTGGATGGACGGGAGCTATTGACTAAAATGAGGCAGAATTATCATATGAATCATTGATTCATGCCATTCCTTTCCAGTTTGTAATTCACAGTCTTAAAAATGGAGATGACAAGAAGCTTAGAGATCATCTACTATGGTATGGGAATTACTTGGGACAAACAATGTTTTTGATAATGGTTTTGATTTGTGGTATCATGGGTCAAGCACATGTGCTCCTAAAGACAGTACGCTGATTCATTATGTCTGATCTTGACCAAATGAAAGCAGATTGAGCCGGGTTTTTTTTTTTTCCATTTTGAGTTATTTCCTTCTCCTAGGAGGGAGTGCTGGATTTGTTGCCATAATATGTGCTTAATTGCTATTTTTGGTTACGTTCTAACTTTGGCTTTTAAGAATAGATACCACTTGCCCAGATTAACTGAAAAGGAAGTAAATTACTTAAATAACCCCATCTCAGAAAAAGAAATTGAACAAACCATCAGCCAACTCTCTAGAAAAAAATCTCCAGGGCCAGATGGATTTACTAGTGAATTCTATCAAACATTTAAAGAACAATTGATTCCACTACTTTACAAACTATTTGGGAAAATGGGTGAAGAAGTAGTCCTATCAAATTCTTTTTATGAGACAAATATGGTACTGATACCTAAATCAGGAAGAGACAAAGCAGAGAAAGAAAATTATAGATCAATTTCCCTCATGAATATAGATGCAAAAATTTTAAATGAAATATTAGCAAAAAGACTATAGCAACTTAACACAAGAATAATTTAACACTTTGATCAGGTAGGATTTATTCCAAGAATGCAAGGATGGTACAATATTAGGAAAACCATCAGTATAATTGATCATATGAACAATAAAACCAGCAGAGACCATATGATTATCTCAATAGATACAGAAAAGGCTTTTGACAAAATACAGCATCCATTCCTATTAAAAACACTAGAAAATATAGGAATAAATGGAGTTTTCCTTAAAATAATAGGTAGCATCTACCTAAAACCATCAGTAAGTATTATATGTAATGGGGATAAACTAGAAGCATTTCCAGTAAGATCAAGGGTGATACAAGGATGTCCACTATCACCCCTCTTATTCAGTCTGGTACTAGAAATGTTAGCAGTAGCAATTAGAGAAGAAAAATAAATTGAAGGAATCAAATTAGGCAAAGAAGACTAAGATATCACTCTTTGCAGGTGATATGATGATATACTTAGAGAATCCTAGAGAATCAAGTTAAAAAAACTACTTGAGACAATAATAAATTTGGCAAAGTTGCAGGATATAAAACAAACCTGCTTAAATCCTCGGCATTCCTACATATTTCTAACGAAATCCAGCAGCAAGAGATAGAGAAATCCCATTTAAAGTTGCTGTAGATATTATAAAATATTTGGGAATCTACCTGCCAAAATAAACCCAAGACCTATATGAACACAGTTACAAAACAGTTTTCACAGAAATAAAGTCAGATCTAACTAATTGGAAAAACATCAATTGCCTGTGGCTGGGTCGAGATAATATAATAAAAATGACAATTTTACGTAAATTAAATTACATATTTAGTGCCATACCAATCAATCTACCAAAAAATTATTTTATGGAGCTAGAAAAAATAGTAACAAAATTCAATTGGAAGAACAAAAGGTCCAGAATATCAAGGGAATTAATGAAAAGAACTGCTAAGGAAGGTGGCCGAACCATACCAGATTTTAATCTGTATTATAAAGGAGCAGTCATCAAAACCACTTGGTACTGGCTGAGGGATAGAGTAGTGGATCGATGGAATAGATTGGGTACAGGAGACTCAGCAGCCAATGATTATAGTAATCTACTGTTTGATAAATCCAAAGACCCCAGTTTTGGGGACAAGAACTCACTATTTGACAAAAACTGCTGGGAAAACTGAAATACAGTATGGCAGAAACTGGGCATAGACCATTATCTAACACCGTATACCAAAATCAAATCTAAATGGGTACACAATTTAGGTATAAAGGCTGATACTATAAGCAGTCTGGGAAAGCAAGGAATAATTTATCTGTCATATTTATGGAGAAAGGAAGACTTTATGACCAAATAAGAGTTAGAGAGCATTATAAAATGCAAAATGGATAATCTTGATTACGTTAAATTGAAAAGTTTCTGTACAAGTGATATGGGAATCTAAAGATCTTCCCTGCCCCTAGGCCCTTTGCTAATGTGGCTACGTGACTCTGAGGACCCTTGGATATTTGAAAGCATACTCTGTTCCCTAATAGGCTGAATGTGGTCACATGGAGCCTGTGGCGCCAGGCTTGTTTTCCAGGAATGCCCGTGCCTTGTAGCTTTATGATTGGGCAGTGGGTCCAGAGGGCTGTGACATTCTCTAAGCCAGGAGAAGGCTATATATACGCCCTGATGTGAGGTTTTGGTTTGGGGCTCACTTTGAGAA
>CM053589.1:9928642-9963817 GCA_028646515.1 Pseudochirops corinnae
GTAATACCGCTTCTAGGGTTGTATCCCAAAGAGATCATAGAAGTGGGAGGAAGACCCGTGTGTACAAAAATATTTATTGCAGCTTTTTTTGTGGTGGCAAAGAATTGGAAATTATCAATTGGGGAATGGCTAAACAAGTTGTGGTATATGAATGTAATGGAATACTATTGTGCTATAAGAAGTGAGGAGTAGACGGACTTCATATTTACCTGGAGGAATTTATACAAACTGAGTGAGAAGAGCAGAACCAGGAGAAATCTGTACACAATGACAGACACAATGTATGTGTGATGACTAACTTTAGTAGACTAGACTCTTCTCAACAATGCAAGGTTATAAGACAACTCCAGAAGGCTCATGATGGAAGGAGGTGTCTACATTCAGAGAAAGAACTAGAAAGAACAGAGTTTGAATGCAGAATGAAGGAAACTACCTGCTCTCTTTATTTTTCTTGTTTGGTTTTGTTTCCTCTTTCCCATTGTTCATTCCACCCATTACAATCCTTCTTTATAACCTGACTAATGTCTGATGTGAAAGTGTTTGCAGATTCTGTACTTGATTGCATGCCACCATGGGGGGAGGGAAATGAGGGAGGGGGAGAATATTTGGAACTCAAGGGCTTGTGGAACTGAATCTTGTAAACTAAAAGTAAACAAACAAATTAATAAAGACAAAAAAATTTAATTAAAAAGGGATAGATATCACTTCAGAGAAAGTGTAAAAGTTCTAACAATCAAAAATACCCTTTGTCGATTATTAGAAGGATTTCTGCAGTTGTTGGCATGCGGCAATCAGACATGTCAAGTCCTCAGTGAAACAGGGTCAGTACCGTTGAAGCACAGAGGGAAGTGTGGTTGAAAATGAAAACATCCAACAACAAATCTATAAAAAGCCTATTTAAATCTCAAAAAATAAGCCAAGACTTTTAGTTGAACCAGAAAGTAAAGAGCTGTTCATGATTTTTCTGCAGTTCAGCCCAAGCTTCCTAGAGTTGGAAGAAAACTGAGAAGACTGGGTAAAAATAACAATAGCAACAAAACCTGTTAACCATTTCTGTGAATAAACAAACTTACCGTGGGCAAGACGGTGCAAAGAATGAAGTGCCAAACCTTGAAGTCCAGGTGACTCTATGAGCTATAGGAATCATTCACCAAAAAATCTTTTTGGAATGTATTACTTCTAATGGACTTTGAAGTTTTATCCTCATTGAGGAAATGATGAACTCGGAAAAAAACATTGATATTCTTAGGAAGCAGAATTGTTCTGGAATTACATAAATTCCCAGAAGAAAATGCAATCAGTATTTCAACACGGCCTTGCCACATGTATGAAAGGTGAAGAGATTTATCCTTGAGAGAAAGTTGTTTCAGTAGTGTGGGAGCTTTCTGGTTTCAAAGTGCTTAAAAAAGAGAAAAACCTATGGGCTATAATTAAGGCTAGACTATGAAAAATGGACTGTTTGTCAAAGGTATGTTTAATATATCCAGTGTGATAAAAGTATGGTTTTGTGAATAATTAAAGAATATGTCAAACTCTTGTTAACTCAGTGCCAAATCATGTAAAACAAATGACTGTAGCAAAAGGAGGACATAATGCACATTTCAAAGATGTAAAAAGTAAGATTTATTGTCTCAGTAAATTCAATTTATTTTTGTCCATTAATTTGCACCTCACTATAAACTAATTCCTTTATTTTACAGAATCGGGATGATGGAAATAACTTTTCAATACTTTTTGTACATTAAACTTTGGAATGTGTTGTAGGGTAAACATTACTTACTCAGGTCCAAGTACCTGACTTCAGATTTGATTTGATGTTTGCTAGCCATGGTTGACCTTGGGCAAGACACTTAATCTCCCTGAGCCCAAGTTTCCTTAATTGTAAAAATAAGGAGGTACAGTAGATGCCCACTGGGTCCTTTAAGCTCTCTCTGTACAGCTGCCAAAGTTATTTTCCTAAAGCCAAGTCTGACCATATCACCTCCCTCTTCCCCCCAGTACATTAAATAATAGTCATACCATTTGCTTTAGGGTTTACCAGACTCTTTACAAATATCTCATTTTACCTTCATCAACAATCCTGAGAGGCGGCTATTTTTATTCCCATTTTACAGATAAGGAAACCAAGACTGAGGGAAGTTAAATCACTTGTCCTGGGTCACACAGCTAGTGAGTGTCTAAAGCTGGATTTGAACTCCAGGTCCAGCACTCTACCTGTTGTGTCACCAAAGGACACAAAATATCATTCCATAATATCATGATTACTTTGTCATTGTGTTTTGTATCTAACAGTAGATGTTATTTCTTTTTCACAACAATACTCCTAAGAATAATTGGTCAGTTCTGAATATACTGCCTGTGATAGCCAGAATGAAGCTGAGTGCTCCAGTCTTTTCTTAATAAACATTTATATTTATTACTGTCTGTGTGAATAAACACTGGGAGAGATGGAGCCATTAATAAGACATGGTTCCTCCCTTCAGGGAGCTTATAACCTAGTAGGAGTGATTAGGCGTGTGTGTAGATAAATACTGTAGAAATACAGATTACAACTTGTACCAAGTACCAAGAAGTCAGATCAAGGGGAGATCATCTCTATTTGAGAAGGATCAAAGAAGGCATAATTTTAACCAAGTGTTGAAAAATAGATAGGATGTGAACAAACAAAAAAGCAGGGGAAACGTTCTAGATATAGAATATGTTCTGTGACCAGTGAATAATTTTCCATTTTGTTGGTGGGGGGGTGGGGTAGGAGAGACAGAGACGGAGAGACAGAAAGAGAGAGAAAAGATTGAGGAATAAAATAAAATTAGAGAAGTCAGATGGGGGAGTCTGGAATGGCAGAATTTGGACTTTTATTAATGAATTGGCAGTAAGGAACCATTGAAGGATTTCATACAGTAAAATTATGTAGTAGTTGGTATGATTGTGTAAGTAGACATGTTAATTTGGTAGACTGTACATACTCATTTGTCTTTCAGTAGGTGATTTTTTTAACTTATTTCATAATTTGTTAAATTGCAACATGGATAAGTTGGAAATGCAAATTGCTAATGCCATAGCTTCTTGTTGATTTTTAAAATTAGCACACACTAGATAGTGTCAGATAGACTTGTTCAGGAGATGATAATAGGAGAAAATTCAGGATTTGTTTAAAAAGCACAAAAAATGCTAGTGTTTACATAGTTGTGTTCTTTGTTAGTTTTTTAAAACTTTCTTTCCTATGTGACTTTTTCTCTTAAAGTCTTAGTTCTTGTAGTTTTGGTAAACTTGTAAAACTTTACTAGCTTTACTAGCTTACTCAAACTTTACTAAGCATATCTTAGTAAGATTTAATCTCTTTTAGTTCTCATAGTCATAGTAAAACTTGAGTTAAGTTAAAACCATTTTAAAAAATTGAATTTAGACATTTTAAAACTTTTTAAAGGGAGCCAGATTAATTATATTTGTTCCTGAAACAAATAGAGATGTAAATTTTGTAGCGAATAATATATTCATGAAAGCAAGTAAAAAAACTGAGTTTCACATTCAAGATGAAGTTAAAACAGAATGAATTTAGTTAGTTGAATGTGTATGGGATTAGACAAAGATGATGTAGAAACTGAATTTTTTTGTTGAACTGTTCTTTATTAATATTTTAAATATTTTTTGCTATGTTAAGGCTTTATAAAGAACGATTAAGTCAAGTGGATGCAAAGCTACAAGAAGTAATAGCTGGGAAGGCGCCAGAATATTTGGAACCACTGGCAACTTTGCAAGAGAATATGCAAATCCGAACAAAAGTAGCAGGTAGGAATATGAAAAATTCATTTCTACTTAATTTCCACTTAAAGGATACGTATAGAATGGATGTATTTTATTGTTAGTAACATTACTGAAAGATCGAATGCATTTTTACTTTACCACAACATATTCTTTTCATTGTTAATAAACATTATTTTGTTAAGCACCTGCTATGTGTTTACCTTCTGCAGTTGCTGTGGGAAATATGTATAAGGAACCCACAAGGAGTCCATGCTTTTAGAAGGAGAAGATTTATACGTGTGAAAATAATTTAAGAACAAAACACTTTATGCAGTGGGACTTAAGGGTACATGGCAGGTATCCTTCCAAAGTTTAACTTCCGTTAGCAAATCACAAAGTCAAATGAATATCCAAATTGAATTTAACAAACATTTAAGTATCTGCTATGTGTGTCTTCGTGCCATTCACCCACTACTTTATTTCCTAAGTCTTGTAATCTTCATTGATAGAAGGACTACGCCCACTAAAGGAAAAGCAGATCCTTGGTATATCACCACTGTGTCTTAGTATGCTTCTTATAGTATATTTCAAAGGTAAACATACAGGTAACACCGACTATGCCAGGTGTCAAACAGGAGACACAGAAAAGCTGCTAGCAGGTGTTCTGTCACAGGTTCACTCTTGATCTGGGCAGACAGGAAGACAGGAATGGAGTCATAATCGGGTTAAATAAACTTACTTTATTCTAGTCTAGTCTTCTCAAGAGGTAGTTGCTGATAACAGGAGTGCCAACTCCTACAACTTCCCTGCTAGTTGTGGGTGGGTGAGAATATAGTAGGAGCTCCTACAACTTCTCACCGGGTGGGTGAGAACATAGTAGGAGCTCCTACAACTACTACAGGTTCCCTAAGCTTCAGTATAGACAAACACACATAGACAAATCCTCCCAAGACTTGATGGGGCCAATCAAGGCCATGTACATCATTACACTGCCATATTCCCTATAGATTCCCTCCATAAGTCTCATTAGGGGCTGATTGAAGCAGGTAAATGCATTCCTCTATGCATTACCCAAATCCCCGCTTACTGACCAGTGCCCACTTGATTTATATGGCAACAGAGAGAGAAGGCATCTTGTCAACATTAAGTTCACAAGTTTACATTATCTCACTGTTATATCTCACTGCACAGTCACAGTGGGTATTTACCAGCTGATCGCAAGTGTTTATATTATTTAACATTATATAATGCTGTGCAAGCGTGGTAGAGATGTTAAAAACCATGAGCCTGAGAACTAGAGATCATTACAGCCATGGATCCTAGGAGCTAGTATATTAAAAAGAATAACAAAAATCCACCTTACCCACGTAAAAATCCACCTTACAAACATAGTAACATTTTTCTAAGGCATCAGTAAAAATTGACTTTTCCAGTAATTTTGGCTGTTGCTTTGATTTATTGAACAGTATATGATCAAAACATTGCTTGATCTCTGGACTCTTTTATCTTATCACCACTGCTCATATTTTGTCAGATTCCAGCCTTGGAATATTCTTGTGCTACAAAATGGAGCTAGTGGAAATCACAGAACCTTGCTGATTAGGTTTACTACAAATCTAATCTTACCTAGGCCCTCACTGCAGCAAAGCAATCCATTGATGCCTCCCTAATTGCTTCTCTAAAATAGTCACCACAACAACTAGCTGAAACCTACTCTGTGCTCTTATTCCCTTTCCTTCAAACGTCCTGTCTCCTCTCGGCTAAGGATCATTCATACCCCTTACTTTACTGGGAAATCAAGGTTATTCACTGTCAGCTTCCTTTTCTCTTCTCACTCCATAAGTCCTTGACATAATTCTTTACTTTCCTTCTGTATTTCACCCTGTGATGAAGAGCTAGCCCTCCTCACCAAAACTAGCTCCTCTATACATACCCCTCTGTCTTTTTCAGGAGATTGTTATCTCTATCATTCCCTCTTTCCTGATTATCTTTAATCTTTCTCCATCTACTTGTTCCTTCCCAGCTGCCAACACACTTGTTCAACTTTCTCCTGTCATGAAAAAGCCCTTATTAGATGTGACTGTTCATGCCACGTCTTGTCCCGTGTGTCTCCTCCTTTCCTTAGCCAAACTCCTTTAAATAGTGATCTGTGCTTGTTCCCTCCACTTCCCCTTCTGTCATTCTCTTCTAAAACCTTTCAGTCTACCTTCTAACAACATTACTCAGCTGAAGTTGTTCTCCAGAGTCAGCAGTCTCTTCCCAATCTAATGGCTTCTTCTCAATCAGCAAACGTTTATTAAACATATATTGTTTGCTACGTACTGTGCTAGGTACTGGGGCTAAAAAGACAAAAGTGCAGTGTTCGTGCTCTCAGGCGCGCAGTCCTTATTCTGCTTGACTTCTCTGTGCTCCTGTTGACCACGCTCTACTCCTGGATACTCTTACTTCCTTGGAATTTTCATGACATTTATCTTTCTTGATCCTTCTCTTAACTTTTTGACTTCCTCTCTGTCTCCTTTCCTGGATCATCATCCATGTCACAATTCCTGAATATACCCCAATGACTGTCCTAAGTAATTTTCTCTTTTTTTTCTGTATTCTCTTAATTGATGACCTTATAAGCTTCCATGGGTTCGGTTATCATCTACGTGCAGATGACTTCCAGATCTCTCTGCACAATCCTAATCTCTCTCCTGACTTACAATCTTGCATCATCATTAAGAATCTATCGGACTTTTTGAACCAACTGTCCTGAAGATATTTTAAACTCGATATGTTTAAAAACAACTCATTATTTTCCCCCTCAAACCCTCTTCTATTCTGAGCTAACCTTTTGGAAACCTGGGTTTGCAGCCTTGGTATCATACCTGACTCTTTAGTCTTCTTCACATATCCAAATAGTGGCCAAATCTTATTTCTATACCCACAATATTTCTTGAATCCATCTTGTTATTTTCATTCACACTGCCCAACACCCCAGTTAAGTAGCTTGTCACCCAGACTACTATGGCAATAGTTTACTAATCTTTCTCTCTCTCTCACATTTCTCTCCACTTGTAATCCATCCTCAATGCCATTGCCAAAGTGAGCTTCCAAAAATGGAAGTCTGACTATGTCATCATCTCCTATTCAGTTAAATCCACGGGCTCAGTATTGCCCCCAGAACCAAATAGGAACTCCTCTGTTTGCCATTTAAAGCCCTTTTAACCTGCTCTGTTTTACCTTTCTAGTCTTATTACTCATTGTCTTTGCACTAGTCACCCCTCATGCCTATAATGCTTATCCTCCTCCTCTTTCTTACCTTCTTAGGTGCCATCTTCTACATGGAACCTTTCCTAGGGCCCCTCTGCTGCTAATTCTTTATCCCCACAAGATGAGCTTTCCTCTGTCCTGCCACCTGGCACAGTGCCTCGCACCCAGGTATAAATAAATGCTCATTAACTGATAAGTATAATTAGCACATTGCTTAGGATCCTGTTTTAAAACCAATCATTTGTTCAAATAAGCTTTCTTGCATTGCTCAGTCATTTATGCCAATAAGTAAATGACCGTGCATTGATTTTTAAGAAATATATTTCCATTTCAGATTTATATTTGTAATAAGATCCAGCCTCAGGCAGGATTTTAACAATAGTTGCTACTATAACTGACATTGATATGGTACTTTAAAGTTTATTAGTCGCATTCTTACATTTGACCTTCTCAGTAAACCTGTGAGGGCAGGTACTTTACAGATAAGGAAAGTCTTGTTCTTGTTAAGGAGAAGGAAATTGAGATGTAGAGAAGCAAGACTTGCTGATGGTCTCCCAACTACAAAGTGCTGGAGGCAAGATTTGAACTTCCATCTTCCTTAGTCCAAGTACAGCATTCTATTCAGAATTCTTTTGAGTTCCTTCTCCATATCTCTTGCATCTTCAAGCACAAGTCTGACCTTGTCATGTCCTTTTTCAGTGAATTCTAGTTGTTCCCTGTTATTTCTGGAATCAAATACAAACTCCATTTTATGTTCCAACTTATCTTAAAGCATATTATATATTATATCCCTTTGCTCATTATGATTTCCTGTAAGTGGTCTTGATCTCCTTCTCATGACATTCTAACTCTTTATACCTTTGTGCAGACTTTTTTCCCATGGTTCAAATATACTTGGTCCTCACCTATTATGGTTAATATCCTGGTTTCCCAGTTTCCTCACCTATTATGGTTAAGGTCCTGGTTTCTTTGAAAATCCAGCTGAAGAACAAAAAAGAGCCTCTACACTAGGCTTTGCTAATCTTCCCATCTGATAGTGCCTTCCTCACCAAAATAACTTGTATTTAGTTTCTGTATTTTTATTCAGGATGTCCTAAAAGTCTTAATGCTTCTCTGTGTACTGGCGTACTTCCATAGAGTGTAAATTCCTTAAGGGCAAAGGGTTGTTTTGTTTTTGTCTTTTTTTTTCATTGTTTGTCATAGTATTTGCCACAAGGTAGATGCTTAATACATTCTTATTAATTGATTGATTTTTATACCGCATACTTATAATCAAAGCATTTTGATTATAGCATTTCTTATAGGACTTTAAGGAAAAAGATGATGACTGTGTGAGATGAAAGAGTTCAGAGTCCGAGTCTGAGATCAGAAAAGGTCTTTATTCCTTCTCATGAGAAAGGGCCCTGGTCCTGTGGCTCAAACGGCGACTGCCAGGGAGAGAGCCCCATGTGGAAGCAAGCCCATGGTTATATACCCTCCTAACGCAGAAACCCCAACCCCCAGCTGGCCTTCACTCCCATTGGTTGGGAGGCCAGCTCACAATCTAAGCACAGGAATCTGTCTCAGAAACAAAGGACTCTTAAACACATGAGTGTCCAGTGCAAGGCCAGGAAAGCAGTTTTGTCCTTATTTGGCATATCTTGTGTTGAGGTGGCCTGGGGAGAGTCTCCATTGCTCTAAGTCTCAGATTCCTGTACGGTCAGATGACCTCTAAACTTAGGCCTAGTGAAGCTGAAGCCACTCTAGATTTGCTTTTTCAGAATGGGGAAAATTCACTGCAAGTTATCCCTCACTTTACTTTTCTAAAATTTTAGGATTTCAAAGTTGGAAAGGACTGCTGATACCTTTTAGTCCAAAGCCTGCCTGGATAGTAGAGTTTCCTGAGGCGTATCCTTCACTTGCAGACACTGAGTAAAGGGAAAGACAATACCTCTTGAGGCTTCCCAAGTATAGCACTTTATGCTTATCTTCATTAAATTTTATCTTTTTAGATTTGATTCCTTATTCTAAACCTGTCACAACTCTTTTGGATCTTGACTCTGTTATCCACTATAATATTCTGTAGTTTAAAAAATCGGGAACAAGGCAGAATTTTCAAAGTCTATTATTTCAAGTGGATTGTGAACATTTTAAAAAGGAAGTATTTTGAACACTGATTGTAAACTACATGGCTTCATCAAGAAGAAAGAAATTCCACACAACACATAGCAAAACAAAAAGATTATGTTATATGAGACTGTGAATCTGTATTTCACGTTGATTGCCTTAAAAGTGTATATGATAAATTCTACGTATTACTTTCAAAACTGATCTACTTGCTTTCCTGGTTCTGCTTGCTTCATTTTGAGTCAGTTCATGTTTCAGGCTTCTCTGAAATTGTCTTTTTCATCATTCCTCGTGGTACAATAATATTAAGTGTCTACCTATGTGTCTTTGGTATCTATTTTAGTTCTTGGTATTTTCTTTCAGTGGAAAATAAAACCAGCTGTCCCACTCTCCCAAGCGTTTATCCTGTGTCATTTTCGAAAAGCAAGAATCTTTTAGGGAAATGAGCACAAAACAAGCTGTTGCTTAAATAACCATAGAACTTTTGTTTGATTGTAGGAATCTATAGAGAACTCTGCTTAGAATCAGTAAAGAACAAATATGAATGTGAAATCCAAGCTTCTCGCCAGCATTGTGAGGTAATGGAAATTTGTTTAATGTTAAACTACTTTTATCCAGGCCAATATTGATTCATTGCTTTTTGAAGGTCTATGAAACAAATTGTGTAGCACTTGAGCACATCACTTTTATATTAGTACATAATAAAACTATAAAAAGTGGAGTGAATGAAGTTAAAAAAGTAAGGACTATGGAAACAAGTTAAGAATCATAATTTTAGAATTTGTGTGGCATGATAATAAAAATTATATTAAATCATTCACTGTCACTGAAAATCTCGGTTTGATTTATGTGAAATGGAGTCGTAAAAAGTTCCTACTTGGGAGCATAGAGTATATTGAACTCCCTCATGCCTTCCTTTTCTTTGGCTCTGTGCATATGTGTAAACATTATAATTATCTATCTGAGTAGATAAAATAATCTGTCCTTCCCAGCCTGTTATCTTGTTCTGCTATATCCTGTTATTTTCACTTACTTTAGTGCTTGGGTGGATCAGTCATCACTACTGGAGGGAATCTTCACATTGATGATGAGACCAAAACCCATCAATGCTTTCTCACATCCCATATAACTTTTGTCTAATATAAATTCTCCATAGGAGGATCCACCAAACTTTCTGAGGGTCTGCCTCTAGATATCTGACATTATGTGGGTACCATTAGAATATAGGAGTTATTCAGAGTTTATCAAACTTTGCTCTTATTACACAGATAGATCACACAGTTGGACTCATCTGATATCTTTTATGCCCCTTCTCTTACACATTTTGTCTTTGGTAATATGTTGTAGTTTTGTGAGTACAAGTCTAAGTGTGGAGAAGTTCTATATGCTGTCATCTGTGTGTTGGCCACTTGACAAGAGTTCTTTTGTCATCACAACCCACAAGGGAGAGAAAAACTCCCTCCTACTAAATACCTTTCCATTTCTTTTTGAGTGACCTACAACTTTAATCATTTGAAGATTTTGCTGTCCTAGTTATACAGTATTGCTGGCAAAGTTTTGATGTTGAAAAGATGGGCCTTTGTTTTTAGGGAGAAGCATAAATTCATTAAAAGTACTGAGAAATTTCCCACAGATAGTTCTGCCCAATTACTTTACCCAGCTCCTTTCCTGTCTGGAGTATCCAAGGAATATGTGCTATTGGACAGGCTCTGTAGATTGTACATACAACTGTGTATCAGAGTTTGAAGAAAGAAAAGAATGAATGAATGAATGAGCATTTCTTAAACTCTGTGCCAGGTACTGTGCTTAGTAAGCACTAGGGATTCAAATGCAAAAAAGAAAGTCACTTTCTGCTGACGAGAAGGATAGCACATAGAACGAAGTAATGGTTCAGAGGGATCTTTTAGATTAGGAAATCATTGGTATAATGGATGGAGCCATGCAGCAATATATTGACAAGATCCTTCCAGAAATGGTAATGGTGACTTAATTAATGCTCCCAAAGGTAGGAAGTGGAAAAGGAGGAGGAGCACAGAGGTAAGCACTTTGGACAGAAAATGAGAAAGCTAGATCTGGGCTAGTTTTTGTAAACTTTCATAAATCAGAGTGTAATCTGCAAGGCTGAAGGATGATGGTACCATGGAAGCAAGATGCATGGGGAAACATTCTGAATATATATGATAATATGGTGTTCTTAAGTCATTTGTTTTTTCCTCTGTAGATAACTGAACTCTTTTTTTTCTTTGTTTTGTTAATTTTTTAAATTTTATTTTATTTTTCCCTAGTTAAATGTAAAACAACTTTTTAACATTGATTTTTAAAACATTAAGTTCCAAATTGTCTCCCTTCCTCCTTTCTCAACTCTTCCCCTCATTGAGAAGGCAAGCAATTTGATATAGGTTATACATATATAGTCATGCAGAACATCCATAATAGTCATGTTATGAAAGATAACAGACAAAAAAAACCCTCAAGAAAAACAAAGTTTAAAAGTTGTGCTTCAGTCTGTATTCATACACCATCAGTTCTTTCTCTGCGGATGGATAGCATTTTTCATTGTAAGTCCTACAGAGTTGTCGTGGATCATTGTATGGTTGATAATAGCTAAGTAATGCATAGCTGATCATCTTACAATATTGTTTTTATTTTGTACACAGTACATTTCACCTTGCATTAGCCCATGCAAGTGTTCCCAGGTTTTTTGAAGAGCATTCTGCTCATCATTTATTTTAGTACAATAGTATTCCATCATAATCACATACCACAACTTGTTTAGCCATTCCCCAATTGATGGGCGTCCCCTCAATTTCTAATTCTTTGCCACCAGAAGAGAGCTGCTTTAAATATTTTGGTACATATAGGTCCTTTTCCTTTTTTGGTTTTTCTCTCTTTTGGTATACAAGCCTAGTAGTGCTATTGCTAGGTCAAAAGATATGCATGATTTTATAGACCTTTGGGCATAGTTTCAGATTGCTCTACAAAATGGTTGAATCAGTTCACAACTCATCTTCCTTTTCCCACATTCCCTCCAACACTTGTCATTTACCTTTTCTGTCCTATTAGCCAATCTTAATAGGTTTGAGGTAGTACCTCTGAATTGTTTAATTTGCATTTCTCTAATCAGTAGTGAGTTAGAGTATTTTTTCATATGGATATAGATAGCTTTGATTACTTCATCAGAAAGCTGATCATATCTTTTGATCATTTATCAATTGGGGAATGGCTTTTATTTTTATAAATTTGACTCAGTTCTCTATATGTTTGGGAAATGAGAACTTTATCAGAGACACTTGCATCAGAATTTTTTTCAATTACTATTGTAACTGTATTTCCCTCCATCCTGTTATACTTTATCACCTCCTTCTTGCCACTCCATTTTTCTATACTCTCTCATCTTTCACCTTGTCCTTTTTCAAAAGTGTTTAGTTTCAGACTACCCCCTCCCCCAATCTGCTATCCTTTCTATCATCTCCCACCCCAATCCCCTTCCCCTACTACTTTCCTGTAGAGTAAGATAGATTTCTGTACACAATTGACTGTGTATGTTATTCCCCTTTGGAGCCAGTTCTGATGAGAGTAAGGTTCACTTACCCCCTTTCACCTTCCCCCTCTTTCCCTCTACTGTAAAAGCATTTTCTTGCCTCTTTTATGTGAAATAATTTACCCCATTCTGCCTCTCCCTTTTTCTTTCTCCCAGTACATTCCTTTCTCACCCCTTAATATTATATTTTAGATATCATCCCTTCATGTTCATCTTATGCCTATGTCCTCTGTCTATATATACACATTCTAAAGACTTAAGAATTACAAATATCATTTTTGCATATAGGAATGCAAACAATTTAACCTTGTTAAATCCCTTATGATTTCTCTTTCCTATTTACCTTTTTATTCTTCTCTTCAGTCTTATATTTGAAAATCAAATTTTCTGTTCAGCTCTGGTCTTTTCATCAAGAATTCTTGAAAGTTCTTTATCTCATTGAATGTCTATTTGTTCCCCCTGAAGGATTATACTCGGTTTCGCTGGGTAGGTGATTCTTGGTTGTAATCCTAGTTCTCTTGCCCTCTGGAATATCATATTCTAAGCCCTCTGATCCTTTAATATAGAGACTGCTAAATCTTGTGTTATCTTGACTGTGATTCCACCATACTTGAATTTTTTTCTTTTTGACTGCTTGCAATTATATAATTCCCCTTGACCTGGGAACTCTGGAATTTGGTTATAATATTCCTGGGAGTTTTACATTATGGAATCTCTTTCAGGAGATGATTGGTGAATTCTTTCTATTTCTGTTTTACCCTCTGGTTCTAGAATATCAGAACAATTTTCTTTTAGGTAGTCCGGTAATTTTTAAATGATCTCTCCTGGATCTCTTTTCCTGATCAGTTGTTTTTGCAATGAAATAATTCACATTATCTGCTGTTTTTCATTCTTTTGGTTTTGTTTTATTGTTTCTTGAGCTCTCATAAGGTCATTAGCTTTCATTTGCTCCATTCTAATTTTGAAGGAATTATATTTTCTTCAGTGAGCTTTTGGAGCTCCTTTTCCATTTGGTCAGTTCTGCTTTTTAAGGCATTCTTCCCCTCATTGGCCTTTTGAACCTCTTTTTACCAGCTGGCTTAGTCTTTTTTGGGGGAGGGGTTGTTTTAAATAATTAATTAATTTTGAGTTTTTGGCATTCATATCCATAAGATTTTTGAGTTTCAGATTTTCTCCCCTTTCCTTTCCTTCCCCCTCCCTAAGATAGTGTGCAATCTAATATAGGCTTTAATTATGCATTCAAAATAAACATATTTTCACATTAGCCATGATTTAAAGAATTAGAACTAAGGGAAGGAACCATGAGAAAGAAGAAACAAAACAAAACAACAAAAGAAAAGGAGAGCAAATAGTGTGCTTCCATCTGCATTCAGACTCCAAAGTTCTTTCTCAGGACGTGGATCGCATTTTCCATTGTGAGTCTTTTGGAGTTGTCTTAGAGTCTTGCATTGCTGAGAAGAATTAAGTCTATTAATCCTCTCACAGTGTGGTTGTTACTGTATACAGTGTTCTCCCAGTTCTGCTCATTTCACTTAGCATCAATTCATTTAAGTTTTCTAGGTTTTTCTGAAATCTGTTTGCTCATCATTTCTTTCTTTTTTTATTTCCTTTTTTTTATTAGTTATTTATTTTTAGTTTTTAACATTCACTTCCATAAGTGTTAAATTTTCTACCCCTTCCTCCCCAAGATGGAATGCAATCTGATATAGGCTCTATATATATGTTCCTGTTAAACATATTTTCATATCAGTCATATTGTATAGAAAAATTATAACTAATGGGAGAAACCACGAGAAAGAAAAAAACAAGAGCAACAATGAAAGAAAATAGTCTGCTATTCTCTGCATTCTGACTCCATGTTTCTTTCTCTAGATGTGGATGGCATTTTCCATCGTGAATCCTTTGTAATTGTTTTAGGTCCTTGAATTGCCGAGAAAGGCCGAATCTATCAAAATCAGTCAGCACACACAGAAGCTGTTACTGTGTATAATGTTTTCCTGGTTCTGCTCACTTCACTCAGCATCAGTTCATATAAATCTTTCCAGGTTTTTCTGAAGTCTTCATATTAATTATTTCTTATAGCATAGTAGTATTCCATGACATTCACATACAACAACTTTTTCAGCTGTTCCCTAGTTGATGGACATCCCCTCAATTTCCAGTTCTTGGCCACCACAAAAAAAATTGTTATATATTCATGTATGTGTGAGTCCTTTTCCCAGTTTTGTGATTTCTTTGTGAGAGAACCCTAGAAGCTGTATCGCTGGGTCAAATGGTATGCATACTTTTATAGCCCTTTGGGCATAGTTCCAAATTGCTCTCCAGAATGTTGGATCAGCTCGCAGATCCACCAGCAGTGCATTAGTGTTTCAACTTTCCCACATCTTCTGCAACATTTATCATTATCCTGTTTTGTCATGTTAGCCAATCTGATGGGTATGATGTGATAATTCAGAGTTGTTTTGATTTTAATTTCTCTAATCAATAGCGATTTTAGAGCATTTTTTCTTCTGAATATAGATAGCTTTAATTTCTTTTTAAAAATTTTTTTTGTTTATTTTTAGTTTACAACATTCATTTCCACAAGATTTTGAGTTACAAATTTTCTCCCCATCATTCCCCTAACCACCATCCCAAAACAGTGATCCCACTGAATACCCCCTCCCCCAATCTGCTCTCTCTTATATCCTCTCCCATCCCTCCTCCTACTTTCCAGTAGGGGAAGATGGATCTCCATACCCCAATGCCTGTATATCTTATTTCCCAGTTGCATGTAAATAATAATAATAATAATGATTTCTTCAAACATTTGATTTTAAAACTTTGAATTCCAGACTCTTTCCCTTCTTCCCTTATCATGCACCCTTACTGGGAAGATAAGCAATTCGATATAGGTTGTACATGTGTAGTTACGCAAAGCATTTCCATAGTGGATATATTGTGAAAGACTGATTATATTTCCCTCCATCCTTTCCCTGCACTTGTTCTGTTTTCTACTTTGACTTTGTCCCTTTCCAAAAGTGTGTGTTTCTAACTACCCTCCCCCCCAATCTGCTCTCCATGTATTATTTCCCCTCTTATCGCCTTCCCTTCTACTTTCCTGTCGGGCAAGATACCCAGTTTAGTATGTAGGTTACTTCCTTAAGCCAGTTTCAATGAGAGTAAGGTTGACCCATTCCCTTTTGCCTTCTTGTTCTTCCCCTCCATTATAAGAGTTTTCTCTTGCCTTTTTTATATTAGATAATTTACCCTATTCTGTCTTTCCCTATCTCCTCTCATTATATTCCTCTCTCACCTCTTAATTTTATTTTTAAAATGTCACCCCTTCCTATTCAACTGATCCTGTGCCCTCTGTCTATGTACACCTGTACACATATATGCACACACTCACATATATATTTGTATACACATATACTCTCCTATATAAATATATATATGTATATATCCATCCATCCACACGTATATACATATACATATTTATATTCCCTTCAACTATCCTCATATTGAGAAAAGTTTCATAAGTTACAATGATTGTTTTTCCATGTAGGCATGTAAATAGTTCATCTTTAATAAGTTCCTTATAATTTCTTTTCCCTATTTACCTTCTCATGCTTCTCTTACTTTTGTATTTGAATGTCACATTTTCTATTCCACTCTGGTTTTTTCATCAAAAATGCTTGAAAGTCCTCTATTTCATTGAGTGACTGTATTTTCCCCTGAAACATTATACTCAGTTTTGCTGGGTAGCTGATTCTTGGTTTTAATCCTAGCTCCTTTAACCTCCAGAATATCATATTCCAAGCCCATCGATCCCTTAATGGAGAAGCTGCTAGATCTTGTGTTATCCTGATTGTGTTTCCACAATATTCAAATTGCTCCTTCCTGGCTGCTTGTAATATTTTCTCCTTGACTTGGGAATCTGGAATTTGGCTATAATATTCCTAGGAGTTTTCTTTTGGGGGATCTTTTTCAAGAGGTGATTGGTGAATTCTTTCAATTTCTCTTTTGCCCTCTGGTTCTAAAATATCATATAAAAATTAAACAATTTTCCCTAAGAATTTCTTGAAGGATGATTTCTAGGTTCTTTTTTTGATCACAGCTTTCAGGTAGTTCAGTAATTTTTAAATTATCTTTCCTGGATCTGTTTTCCAGGTCAGTGGTTTTTCCAATGAAATATTTCACATTGCCTTCTGTTTTTTCATTTGTTTGGATCTATTTTATAGTATCTTGATTCTCATAAAGTCATTCACTTCTATTTGCTCCAGTCTAATTCTGAAGGAATTATTCTCTTCGGTGAGCTTTTGAAATTCCTTTTCCATCTGGCAAATTCAGCTTTTTAAGGCATTCTTCTTCTCTTTGGATTTTTGGGCCTCTTTTGCCATTTGAGTTAGTCTATTTTTTAAGGTGTTATTTTCCTCAGTCAGGTTGTTGACTCTCTTTTCATGATTTTCTTGCATCACTCTCATTTCTCTTCCCAATTTTCCCTTCCACTTCTCTTACTTGATTTTCAAAGTCCTTCTTGATCTCCTCCATGGACTGTAACCAGTTCACATTTTTTTTGGAAGCTTTTGACGTAGGAGTTATGACTTCCTTGTCTTCCTCCTGTTCCATGCTTTGATCCTTTTTGTCCCCAAAAAAGGAATCTAAGGTTTGATTGTGTGCTCTGCTTGCTCATCTTGCCAGCCAATTACTTGGCTTTTGAGCTCTTTGTCACAGTAGAACTGTGCTTCCAGGGAGGAGAGCTTTGTACCAAATTGCTGGGGATTGCGCAGCTGCCAGAGCTATCAGTTGGGTGCCATCTCGGAAGCCCCCACAAGCTCTGGCCCACTGGCCACACACCCCAGCACCCCCACCCAAGACAGCAGTCCACATCCAAGCAGATTAAAGCAAGAGCAATTACCCTCTGAATGGTTTCTTGGTCCCACTACGATCTGTAGGCCAGGAGCTCTGGAAGCAGCCATGCAGTGGCTGCACAGCTGCCACACCTCCACTGCTTCTCGCCACAGAGGCAGGGGCTGGACCATGCTTCTCCGTCCCCCCCAGTTCCAGCAGAAGTTCACACTGACCTTTTACTTTTTCTTTTGTGTTTATGGGTTGATAAGTCTGGAAACTGCCACAGCTCCTGGTGATCCACTCTCTGGCTGCCACTGGTCAGGCCACCCTGAGGCTAAAACCGCAGCTCATGGGGGCTGGGCTTGGCTCCCAGCATGCTGAGATGTACCCTTCATAGAGGCCTGCCGGGCTGCCCTCAGTGGGAGATTTGTTTTCTCTCTGTCACTTTGTGTGTTCTGTAGCTCTAAAATTCATGTAAAATCACATTTTATATGTATTTGAGGTGTCTGTGGGGCAAGCTCATGGAATTTTCCTCTTTCTATGCCACTATCTTGGCTCCACAGATAGCTTTAATTTCTCCATCTGAAAACTTCCTGTTCATATCCTTTGACCATTAATCAGTTGGGGAATGACGTATATTCTGATAAATTCGACTTAGTTCTCTATATATTTCAGACCTAGTCTTTTTTAAGGTCTTACTTCAGGTTTTTTTTTGTCTCCTTTACCTAGTTGTTGACTCTTTCTTTCCTGATTTTTTTGGTGTCACTCTTATTTCTCTTCCCAAATTTTCTTCTGCCTCTCTTACTTGATTTTCAAAATTCTTTTTGAGCTCTTCCATGGCCTGAGATCAGTACATATTTTTCTTAGAGAATTTGGATATAGCAGTTTTGACTTGGTTGTCTTCTTCTGAGTGTGTATTTTGATGTTCCTTGTCACTGTAGTAACTTTCTATGGTCAGGTTTTTTTTTCTGTTGTTTTCTCATTTTTTCCATACTATTACTTGATTTTTAACTTTCTGTTGAAGTAGGGACTTGCTTGTACCAGTGGGGGGTGCAGTGTCTTAGGGGTTTTGTGCAGCTGTTTTCAGAGATACTTCTAGGAAGCAGTAAGTTTTCAGTTCTCCTAAGGTGGTATGATCCAGGGGGAGGTGTTTACTACTCTGCTGGCCTGTACTTTGATTTGTTAGTGACAATAAGCACTCTTTTCATCCCTGTAACTATGTGGCGGGTCCCCTGCCATGCTAGTGCTCCTCGCCCTGCGACTGCCACCCAGGATTGTTCCACTGAGAGCTCTAAAAGCCACCATTGCTGCTGCTGCTGCCAATTCAGTCACTCCTAAGACCTCCTTCTGCTTTGCTGGGGCTGGGGCTATGCTGGCACAGTCTGTGCTGGGCAGTGCTCCACTCTCACCCAGGTACAACAGATCTTTTCTGTTGATCTTTCAAGTTGTCTTGGGCTGGAAATTTGTTTCATTCCATCTTTTTGTGGGTTATGCTACTCTCAAATTTGTTTAGAGTCATTTTTTTAAAGGTATTTGGAGCAGTTTTGGGAAGAGCTCAGGCAAGGCCCTGCCTTAACTCTGCCATCTTATCTCTGCCTCCAGTAGAATCAACTTTTGAGGGTCTTTGGATCTCATTTAGGAGTCTCAGGAGTGTTGTAGGGCTTGATGCTATTTGTAAAATGGTTACTGCTTTCAGGAATATCTTCAAGATCTTGCAATATATGGGCAATTTCTCTTCCATATAGAATCTGTGTTGGTGTTCCTCTGTGACAATAACAGACACCTTTGGCAAACATACATCTTGTTTTATACCTGCATTGATATCTGAAATCAGAGGGATTTTGAGAAGTAATATTTGTTTCATCTTCCAAAAAGTCTTCCATGATTTTCATATCTACATTGGAGGTACCTCTGTGTGTGCTTGTGGGAGAACCTGAAAGGGAATGTCTTACTCTGTTGAATCAAATGCTTTCTTTTAGGCAGCAAACAAATATGCCATTGATTTTTAAATTTAAGCAGTGATGCCTCCCCTTTCCATTACCCCTCTCTTTTCATTATAGTAATTTACAAATACAATTTCCTTAGTTTATATTTTATCAAATAACCTTTAGACATTACAATTTTTATAGCAACATACAAATCTTAAATACGTAATAAGAATGCAAAGATATTTATTGATAAAGTACTTTATAATTTTAATGTGTACAACTTTTCAAAGTAGTAACCATAAATAATCAAATCAAATGAACAGCTTTTTATTAAGCACCTTTTATGGGTCAGACACTATGTTTACTGCTGTGCTAATCTTAACATGGTGGATAGACTTATTTCTCCGTTCAATGTTTCTTAAAATGTGTCGTTAATAATATTGTTATGCATAATTTTTCTGACCACTAGTAGAGATTAATATTTTTTCTATATAACAACTACATCACAAAACCTTGTTTTACATAAATAAAATGCTAGAAATTAAGCATCAGATTCATTATTACTAAAACACTTGTTTCAGTATATTACTATAATGTATAGTCACAGTGCTTTTTAAACTGTTTTTGTTCAGTAAGGGTAAGATCACTGGTGTTAGATATGTTCATGCAACACACTTTTTGTGCAAAAATCCTTATAAATGAAAAAAACTGAATTCACATTTTCTCATTTATAGCTTTACTTATTTGTGATTTGTACACTGCTATACTAATTATTTTGTATATTTTAAATCTTATCCTCTGTGGAGCCAAGCTCAGGGGACGCTGCCATGCTGTGGCAGAGCTGCTGAGATAGTGTTAGAGGAGCCATGCTGATCCTCAGAAGGACTGAGAAGGAAATGTTAGGTGAAAAATAGATACTTGAAAGAGTTACTTACCCAGAGGTTGCGACGATCATGAATGAGACAGGACTCTGAGGATGGTAAACAGAACCAATTTTATTCAGCTAAGAGTCTAGCATATATAGTGAAAAACTGCATAGTCATCATCAGCCACTCTCTTTGGGATTACACCATTGCCCTAATTCCCATTCACCTCATATGTGATGGCCACATACTCTCTCCTGGTTATCAGGGTGCGAGTACCGGGCAGGATATTCCAAACCTCCCTAACCTCCCTAGAACAGCATGGCGTGAGCCCAAGGCTTCTAGTTATCTAGTCAGTACTACGTTGCAACAATATGCTGTTTTCCCCTGAGAACACTGCGGGCATCCCTGTTCCCAAGCTGGGAGTGCATACCACGCTTCTCACGGGGAGGTCAGGCTCAAGCCTTTCTGGGGGGTGGAGAACTGATCCGGGCCTGGTAGCAGGGTCTTTAGCTGAGAGGGCTTATTCAGCCATCAGGGTCAGAGCCCCACCAGCCTGTGGTCCGCTACATTATCCAAACACAAAAGTGAGGTTAATTATGAAATAATATTTGATCCTGGAGTTAATGGTGATCCATTTTGAGCAGGAGACATGATCAGACGTATGTTTTAGGAAAAATCACTCTGTCAGCTATGTGGTATTGTCTAGAGAGGAGGGAGACTTGAAGCAAGGACACATATTAGGAGGCTGTTTGAAATAGGATGGTGGCTATATAAATGAAGAGAGGATAAAGCACATGCAAGATATTGTGTAGATAGAAATGGTATGATTTGCAGCTGCTTGACTGTTTCAGAGGAAGAAGAGTGACGAATTGAAGATACTATTGAGGTTGTGAATTTGGTATTAGAACTCTTATGGTGGCCTACTTGATAATAGGGCAATTGGAAGGTAGGTTTGGGGCTCAAGATGAAAAGGTTTGCCGCATTCATCATTCTGCCATGTACAATTAAGTTATTGTCTCACACAAAATGATAAGGTTAAGGGTGAGGCTTTTACTTCCTAGACTTTCTCCTGCAGATTTGCAGTGAGTACATTTGTTATGATGAGATGATGCAGGGAAACAGGGGGTGAGTATGCTGGAGGCCTGAGAAAGGGAAATTTCCCCAGCAGCCCCTGAAACAGCTCTAGTGGTAGTTAGGCTATAATGGACCTGGGGAGCATTGGCCTGGCTGGGAAAGGGAGACCTTGGGAGCTTGCACAGCAGAGGGAGTGGACCAAGTGAAAGAAAGTGTCAGAGGATAAGGGTAAGTGTGGTTGTATTTGAGACCACCATTATTTGTACTTTTCAATGAAATTTGTAACTTTAAAGACCTTTACTACTATGCAATATTATTGCATAGGGGGTGGCTAGGTGGCACAGTGAATAGAGCACCGGCCCTGCAGTCAGGAGGACCTGAGTTCAAATGTGGTCTC
Source organism: Pseudochirops corinnae (assembly GCA_028646515.1). Classification (NCBI taxonomy): domain Eukaryota; kingdom Metazoa; phylum Chordata; class Mammalia; order Diprotodontia; family Pseudocheiridae; genus Pseudochirops; species Pseudochirops corinnae. Next base: position 9,950,384 of record CM053589.1, read on the forward strand.
AGACACTTACCACTTACTAGCTGTGTGACCTTGGGCAAGTCATTTAACCCCAATTCCCCTGCCCTTGCCCCGCCAAAAAGGAAAAAAAAATTATTTGTACAATTTTGCTGTTTCCTTTCTTCATAGTTGCCTTCCGTGCCTATGTTCAGATTTTGCTTGTAAAAACTTTATAGATAGAATAATTAGTCAGTAGTTACGGATTTCTTTTGTTCTATTTTGGTCAAAGAGTTTGTTGTGATCACTTGGTTTTCTCCCATCTTTCATCTGCCATGATAATGAAATCCTCAATGTCCTTAAAATTGTGCTGCCTACAGTACCGAGCTCCTCTGTGGATACTCCCTATAGCACAGCTGCATCTACTCACATTTGTTTGCACTGATTTTTCCTTCAGCAACACATCTAGAGCCGTGATGTTAGAGTCTTTCACTTTGGCAGTTCCACTGTCCCTACGAAAGAAAAAAGCCTCTTATGAAATCTTTTCCCTTTTTTTATGTTTTCTGCCTTCCAGTTCTAAATTTCAGTTCAACTAGGATGACTAACTAGTCTTGTTTTTCTTTGTGCTGCTTCGTGCTGTTGATATCCCTCTAGTAGGTAAATGGATAAAAGAAGAGATATCGAGAGAGAGTACCAGCATTTCCAATTAAATATCCCACAGGATATTTAACCTGTGTGAGTGAATTGTCTTACCAAGAAGACCCAGAGAACCTGAACACCTCTGGGCAGCATACTTCCTCTTTGCCAAATGGAGGAAAACAGGAGCCATGGACCACATGGGTTAAAATATAAACTCGTGGTGGAGCCAAGATGGCAGAGAAGAAGCAGGAACTTGCTTGAGATCTCCCCCAAACCCTTACAAATACCTGTGAAAAAAAGACTCTAAGCAAATTCTAGAGCAACAGAACCCACAAAATGACAGAGTGAAACAAATTTCCAGTCCAAGACCACCTGGAAGGTCGACAGAAAAGGTGCATTGCACCAGTTTGAGAGAAAAGTGTAGTCCAGTGTGGGCCGTGCCAGCACAGATGGGGCCAAAGCAAGCCTCAGGGCCCTGAATCACTGGCAACTGTGGCGGTTTCCTGACTTCTCTATCCACAAACGCCAACGACAACTTAAATGTCAGTAGTAGGAAAGGTCTGTTGGACCTGGGTGAGAGATGAACGCAGTCTGGCTCTAGCCCCAGGCTGGAGGCAGTGGCCACAGTGGCAGTTACTGCTTCTGGAGCTCTAAGCCCACAGACAGTGGGGGAATTGAGTGGTTGATCAGAAGGAGATTGCAGGAATCTCTTCGCTGGTGCTGAGGCAGAATTCTCTTGTTTTGCCCATGCTTGGATCTGGGTCACAGTCCTGGGTGGCAGTCCTGGGGTGAGGAACAGTGCTGGCATGGCAGAGCTTGTAGTGGCAGTGGAGAGGGAATCTTCATAATTTCAAGGCAGAAAAGAGTGCTTGTGGTCACTCACAGACCAGAACACAGGCCAGGAGAGGAGTAAGCACCTCTCCTTTGATCATACCACCTTGGAAGAACTGAAAATTTATAGGTGCCTAGAAATATCTTGGAAAACAGGTGCACAAAACCCCTGAATCTTAGAACAGTGTATCCTCCACACTTGAAGCAGAGACCTACCTTAACAAAAAGCTAAAAAGTCAAGTAATTAGCTGGGAAAATGAACAAACAGAGTAAAAAAAAGTCAAACTATAGAATCTTACTTTGGTGATAAGAAAGATGAAAACATACAACTAGAAGAAAACAACAAAGTCAGAATATGAATTGGTTGAAGGCCTTCAGAGAACTCAGAAAGGATTTTGAAAATCCAGAAGAAAAGTAGAGGAAAAATTGGAAAGAGAAATGAGAGTGATGACAGAAAATAATGAAAAATACAAACTCGTTTGTAAAATCCTATGGAGAAGGATGATAAACATTTATGTAGACCTTGGGGATACAAATTTCAACCCTTTCCCTTCCCACTGCCAAAGTACTTTACCCCAGAGACTGTATCTTTCTTGTATGTTCATTGAAAAGTTACTTAGCCATTTAGGCTTTAGTTTCTGTATGTAAAATGAACAGGTACACTGCTTGATGACAAGGCACTTCCACCTCTAAAGCTATGAGCTTTTGAGTAGAGATAAGTAAATACAAGGTAATATATTACCCTTCTCTATATTGTAAAGTTAATAATAAAGAGGCTGAGGAATAGCTTTCTAAAAGGCATCTGAATCTTGAAGAATGAGAAGGATTTTCAGAGCCAAAAATGAGAAAAACGTGATTTGGGCCTCAGGGTGACTTGTATAAATGCATGAAGTCAGGAAATTTGATGTCCAATTTGGGGAACACTAAATAGCTACATCTGAAGGAGATTTAGATAATTTAAAGAACAGTGTGAATTAAGTCTGAGTAACAGACTTTATGCGGCGCACCTCAAAGGCTAGTCTGAAGATGTTGTGTATGGAGGCACTGAATGTTTTTCAGTTGGGGAGTAATCTGATCTAATCTGTGGTTTAGAAATACTATTTTGGCATCTCTGCAGAGAATAGACTGGGGATAGGAAGACCAATTTAAAGAGTACAGTTATAATCTTGATGAAAGGTAATTTTTCTGAGTTTCCAGGCAGTTAAGAAGCATTTTTTAAGTACTTACTCTGTGCCACTTGTTATACTATCCAGGGGTGGGGAACCTGGGCCCTTGAGGACACATGTGACCCTCTGGGTCCTCATGTGCAGCTCTTTGATGGAATCCATGAATTCTAGGCATAACTTGAGGACCTATAGGGCCATATGTTGCCTCAAGGCTGCAGATTTCCCACCCCCTAGGCACTTTGTGTACAAAGAAAATTACAAAGCAGTCTGTGCCCTTGAATAGCTTATATTCTAATTGGGGGAGATTCCATGAAAATAACTAGGTACAAGAAAAGATGCATACTGAGTAGATGGGAAGTAATCACTGAGGGGAAGGTTACTTTTAGAGTGTGTGATTTAACCTGAAACTTAAAGGAAGTGTTGGGGAAACTAAGAAGCAGAGGTGAGGAAGGTAGTTCCAAGCATGCAGTCCAACCATACAAAGGCACGGAGATGGATAGTTGAACTGAGTGTGTGAGGAACAGCAAGGTGAGCCCATGTAGCTGAGTTATACTCTCTTTTCATTCCGTTTTATAATTTATTGATTTTTTTCTTGAAGTGAAAGCTTTCATTTGCTCCATTCTAATATTTAAGGAATTATTTTCTTCAGTGAGCTTTTGCACCTCCTTTTCCATTTGACCAGTTCTGCTTTTTAAGGCATTCTTCTCATTGGCTTTTTGGGCCTCTGAGATATGTGGGTGGGATCCATAATCAAGTAGAGAAGTATAATTGGATTATCTTGCTTTGATGAGGGCCCAGTTGAGATTAGATAACATGCATATTTACTGAATTCCATAATGGTTTGTGACTTTCAGCACCATTTGGGGAAGTTAGGTTGTGCTTTAGATAGCGTTTCAGGCCTGAAGTCTGGAAGAATCGTTTTCCTGAGTTCAAATCTGGCCCCAGACACTAGCTGTTTTCCTCCGTTCCTCATCTATAAAATTAGCTGCAGGAGGAAATGGCAAACCATTCCAGTAGATTGGCCAGGAAAGTCTCAAATGGGGTCATAAAGAGTGAGACATGACTGAAATGATAATAACAAAGCACTGATCAGCAGAATATAGTAGAAGTAATTTAGGATTGTAATTTGTTAAGGTAGTATTGTTATGGCAAAAATGAGTAAGCCTGAGACCTGGGTATAAATTTAAATGTGGACTTATTCAGGTACATGACCTCTCAGAGTGCAGACTCAAATCGAACAGTCCAGAGCAGGGGCAGAGCCAGAATATTTAAAGACAAAAACCACAGAATAATAGTCTGATCTATGCTTATGCAGGAACTTACAGAAGCAGAAAAAAAGCAATTGGTTCATACTCAGTTTAGGACCTTATTTGGAATATGGGCTATAGTTAAGTTTCGATTTCCCAGAGCAGGATGGGTGACTGTGCCTTGGGCATTTTCCCAGGAATATGCCTTGGGCGGTTACTTTTGGCAGGGAAAGCACTTCTCTGTGGCGGGATTTCACTTCCATGAAGAAGGGAGCCCAAATGGTAGGGGCAGGGACAAGTTAGGTACAACAGTATCAGGGATAGGACAAGGGGGCGGTAGATTTGAGAGTACAGGATAGTATATAATTGAACTGGTTGGCCAAAAGATTGAGACTGGGAAAGAAAGACAAGTGCAGGGTCATGGTGTTAGGTAGTGCCGAGGGAAGGAGGGAATCAAAGGTCATGGTGACGATGAAAATTGGGGTTAGAATTAGAGATAGATGGAATGACAGCAGATTATGATCAAATAAAAGGATTTCACAGTTTAGACCCCTCTTCACACCAGGAGGTGTACAGTCCTCTGTTCTGCTCCTGGCATTTCTCCTGCAGCTGTTGGGCTGCAGACATCGGATTGACCATTCCTCAGACCTCTCTGAAGCCACTCTGGTTCTCAGGTGGATGACCATCTTCTAGGTGAAGAAGCAGCCCGTTAAGGAGGACTCTGGCAAAAATCTTGCCAGCAATGACCAAGAAAGAGACCTCCCTGTGATTGTCACAGGCTGGTATATTTCCTTTACCTTCATAGAAATGGTCTATGGAGGCATCCTTGAACTCCAGGGGCATAACCTCCTCTTGCCGTATAACCTGGAAAATTTCAGTCAGCTTTTGTATGAGCAGTGGGCTCCCAACCTTGTAAATATCAGTTGGAAAAAATCAGCACCAGGTGCTTTGCTGCACAAAAGGAGCCTAATAGCATACAAAACCTTCTTCTGTTGGAAATTTGGCTAGATTGACTCCAACCTAAGGTAAATGGTCAGTGGCTTTAGCATTGATTGGTGACAACCTGTTGAGGACACTGTGGAAGTGTTCCTCCCATCTCTCCAGGATGTTGTTCTTATCACTAAACAATGTGACTTCATTAGTATTGAGTAGTTGTGATGTACCATATGTCTTTGGTCTATGAATATAGCCTTCAGGGCATCATAAAAACACCTCTGATTATTACTCTCAGTGTAAAACGGAATTTCTTCTGCCTTCTTAAGAACCAAGAATCCTACATCTCATTAAGCTTTGCTTACGCTTTAATTTTGATGGAATTAAATGCTGCCTTCTTAGGGATAGATGAACTATCCTGCTGGTAAACCCTGTGGAGTTCTCATTTTTCATTTAGCAGCTTCTGAATTTCCCCATCATTTTCATCAAACCAGTCTTGATGTTTACAAGTATTCTGACCCAGATGAATAAATGCAGTGCTGTTTACCAAATCTTTGAAAACTGCTCACTCGTTTTCTGCTCCACTTTTGCCATCTGTGTGTTAGTTCAAGCTAAGGGTACACACATTCCTTGTACCAATGGTGAGAGGAATCATCTTTGCAGAAGTTTTTGTACATCTTTTTGTGTTTCTACTGTAGGGTGGAATCCACACATGCCACCATAAACAGGTCAGAGTTGGGTAAAGCAGACAATTTTTAGGTCACCTTTTCTAGACCCTTCTTCACACCAAGAGATGAGCAGTGCAATCCTTAGAAGGCTGCTCAGACACCCAGGGGGCTGTCTACTCCCCTTGCTGCTTCCAGTGAGATGGCAGTCCTATAGCCTGGGCTGCCTGTGTGCAGGGTCATGACTAAAGTTCCCAGTGTATCCACACCTGCTTTTTCATCACTTGCCTGTTGCCACAGAACTTCAAGATAGGCAAAAATGGTAAAATGGTATGGGTGATGTCTTTTGACTCATGCATAAATTGAATTTAAGTGAGGCAGAGTCACAGGAAGTTGTCAGCCTTACTCTCTCTTCCAGAATTATCACAGTCCAGTGACAGGACAGAGTCAAGACCACTGGTGATGCAGTGGATGACCTTGGTGTTTTCGACATCTAACCAAGCTCTAAGTGCCTCACAGCACCTGCTGCAGCCACCTTTGTAGCCATTGGAACAAATCGTTCTCATCCCCCTATTCCACCACGGGAAATTTTCACATGCTTTCAGTAGACCGAATTTATTGAAGAGTTTGAGACACCTCAGTTACCCCTAAGCCTGGTTTAGCCTGTCTATTGAAATGGTTTACTGGGGTGTGACTGCTAGGCATGCTACAGCTTCTGGGAGCCACAGGTGAGAGCTGGGTGAATCAGGCAGACACACCAAAGGAAAGCAGCTCTCACACCAGAGATCCTAGTCTTCCCTGAACATGCCCCACACCCCTCCAAGACTACTAGCAGTTCATGGGTGAACTTTGAGGAATTGCTTGCCATAGAATTAGGTAGTTGTGGAAACTGATTATGAATATTTGGCAAGTGTGTAATGAAGTGATGTAGATGTATATGTTGAGGGTTAGAAAGGATGGATTTCTATTGAAATCCTTTGAGGGTTCTATTAGTCTGAAAGAATTACCAGGCACAAGCAGTCTTGGCAGTTTTAAAAGGGTTTATTACGCTTATCAGCGGGCAGGAGAAGATTAAGGGGAATCCTCCTGCGAAGTGTGGGGATTGGGGGTACTGATTATATAAACAGAGTCATACAAAGGTGGAGTTAGGGAGGAGCACCCAGCCTGTCTGCCCTGAAAGGTCCCCCTTTGATAAGGTGGATGAGTTCTTTTGTTAGGTGTTATCTTACAGTTGGCCACTAGAACAAAAGGGGTAAACATTTCTGTAAGGAATCCTTTTAAGAATTCATAGGTGTGGCTTGTTATAGTTAACAATACTTACAGGCTGGGGGTGGGGGAAGGGACACAGAGATAATGCTTTGTAGCTGAGGGGGAAAGGTGACTTTCCACAGGCCGATGTCACAAGCTGATATCACATACCCAGGTGCCCGAACACAAATGAGATTCCAGACAAAGTCACCCCAAAATATTACAAAGGCCCCTCAGCACCCCCTTCATATAGAGTTGCAGAAATATTTTTAAAAGCTTAATTAGTGCCTTTTTGTTTTGACATCAGTCATTTCTAAGTATAACATATCCTCCTGCTGCCCTTCCGGATCGAACCATCCTTTATACCAAAGAGAAGCAGTTAAGCAAAACCAACCAATATAGTGCTCGTAAGGAGACAGCTTTTAAAAGAAATGCACCACTTAAAAGAGTGGAGGAGGAAATGGCAAACCACCGTCTTTGCTAAAAAATCCCCCGATGGGGTCATGAGGAGTTGGACATGACTGCAGCGACTGAACAGCAACAACAGATTATAACGTCTGTGAGCATTTCTTCATTTTCCCTGAACATCTAATGACATTCTTTATACCCTTATAAATGTGTCCCTATTAGCCCTTCCCTATACCTCAATTAAACATTCCTTAAGGGTCTCAGAGGCAGGGAGGAGAGAGCTTCGGCTTCTGTGTTCACTGATTCTGTAACATTTCCACTTGAGTCATCCCTATTAAAGTTTGGAAATCCATATTCCCAGAGATTATTCCTGACTCATCCTGAGTCACAAATTAAGCATCTTCTCCCTCCCTTTTATCTTTTATCTATTCTTTCTCCACTCTAAGTTGGCTAGAATTGGAAATGATAGAGAGAAGTCCAATCTTTTGGGGCCTTAGAAACTTTGTGTTGAAAAACTCCCACTCATTTTCTCCCTTTGATTTCTTTCTGGAGAGGAGAAATCATTCTCTTTCCTTTTATTGATTAGAATAGGTGGGACGGGGAGAGAAGGAATTCTGCCCAAATAAGCAAGACAAATGCTGACTTGCTTTTCTGATTGCATGCATTCACTCTCCATAACAAAGAACAGACCCGGAAAAACTTAGGGATGTAAGATAGCCAGGAAGTACCTATTGGAGTACTGAAATAATAGGGCCGGCTGTGAAGAACTTAAATGCCTAGATGTTTGGTCTCATAGGTGATAGAGGGCCCTTGGAGTTTATTAACTATTGGAGTGATGTGGTCAGACTTGCACTTTGGCAGTTATGTGGGAGGTGGATTGGAGTAGGGCAGAGACCAGTTAGGAAGCTGTTGCGGTAGTCCAGGTGAGGTAGGATAAGGCCTGAATTAGGGTGGTGGCTGTGTGAATGGGAAGAAGGGGATGTGTGGGAGAGGCGTTATCAAAGTAAAAACTACAAAATCTGGCAAAGTGGTAACTGGAAGAATTCAAGTGCCCTAACTGAAATAAGGAAGTTCAGACGAGGGATGGGATTTTGGGGGGGAAGAGAGGGGAAGATAATAAGTTCTGCTTTATACATGTTGCATTTGAGGTGCCTATAGGACTTATAGTTAGAAATATTTAACAGGTAATTGGTGAAGTGAGATTGGAATTAAGCTAATGGCCTAGGGCTAGATATATGAACCTGGAAGTTCTTTACATAGAACCAGGGTTTTTAACCTGAGATCTGTGAATTTTTTTTCAGTAACTGTATTTCAGCATGTTTGGTTTCCTTTGTAATCCTGTGTGTTTTATTTTGTGAGTTTAAAAACATTATTGTGAGCAGGGGTCCATAAGCTTCATTAAACTACCAGAGGAGGCCTTGACATAAAGTCCCTGGCATAGAGGATAATTGAACCCGTGGAAGCTGATGAGGTCACCATTAGAAGGAATGTGGGGAGGAAAACCTTGTAGAGTTCTTATACCATAATAGGTGCTTGATAAATGTTGGTTGATTGATAGTTTGAAGCATGCTATACATATACTTTATTGGAGCCATGTATAGTATATTGAGGCTGTAGGATTTCTTTTAGTGAGTCAGTGTGATCTAATAAACTGAGCGAGTCTTGTACTGGGAATAGAAAGACCTTGGTCTAGTCCCAGGGCTCTTGCAAACTTGTGACATAATCTGGGGTAGCTCATTTTACCCTTTTGGGCTTCAGTTTCTATATCTGTGGGATGAGTAATCTGGCTAGTGGGGGAAAATTACAGGATGTTAGACTAGAAGACATTTTAGAGATCATTTATTGTAATCCTAATGTTTTATTATGAGGAAACTGAGGTCTTAAGTGAAGTGATATGTCCAAGTTTACATAACTAGCAAACATTAGATGTATTAATTTGAATCCATTTCTCCTAACTACAGGGCCAGTATTGTTCCATTTTATTACACTAAGGTCTTGTTCAGACCTAAAATCTATGATTCTTTGCCTATGATCTTATTCTTAGATGAACATATCTGATTTGACCACCATCTATGATATGGTTTCCAGGAATCTGGTAACCACTGTATTTTAAAATGAACCCAAAGGACTCTTTAAAGGAATTCTTCTGTAAAGTCATCAGTTCCTTATTTGGGTAAATTTGGATTTTTATATATTGTACATTAATCATCAGAAGGTTCAGTTGTAACATTTGACTCCTTAGTCTTCATTGATAACGTTCTACTAAAATTTCTCAGATGGTGTTTTCTTTGGTATTTATACTTAAAAAAAAAAAACAACCCAAATGCAATAATATTAAGTTATTTCAAAGAACTTCCTGGGATCAGGTGAATATAGGTTTTGGTCTTGCTTTCTGTAGCATTACATGGCATTTGATAACGTTCTGTGCTGATACAGTGTTCCGTATCTTATGTAAGAGTATCAATACAAAATTCAGGCCTATTCATCATTCATTGATTCATCCATCCAGCCTGCCATTTACTTATTTATTTTGCTGCTTATATGCAACCTGGTTTGTTTTTTGGTTTGTTTCAGAGTGAAAAGCTCTTGTTATATGATACTGTACAGAGTGAACTAGAAGAGAAGATTAGAAGACTTGAAGAAGATCGGCACAGCATTGACATTACTTCGGGTAAAGTGAATTTAGCATTTTTTTCCATTTCTAAAATTCCTTCCAACTAAATGGTTTGTGAAATACTGGATTGTTAGTGGCTTTAGGATTTTCTAAGATGTTAGTCTTTTAAAATGACTGAATTTATTACTGAAGCTATTTTTTCTGAGAAAAAAAAGGAGAGGCAGCTAAGTAAACCAATATAACTGAACAGAGAATTTTTAAAAAAGACTTATTTTAAAAGAACATATAGAGTAGATAGAAGCAGTTATAACCACACTACTCCAGAAGAGTAGCATCCAGATGGATAAAATGTGAGAATGAGCTGCTTTATATGTATAGACCCAGAAGATAATGGCAAGGTGGCTAATGTAGCGGAATGAGTTGCATCTTGCCAAAGATAGTAAGACAATAAAAAGACCTCACTATGTTATATTTGGAAACAGAATAATGAGTAAAGTTAGAGGCCCACTCCTTGAGAAAGAGTATGTAGTACTGTAGAGAGAAAGGAAGTCACCCATTTTTCATTTTGTTTCTTCTCCATCAAGGGGAATTTTCCTTAATCTGGAAAAATTAGAACAAATATTAAGGTGGAATTGAAATATAATAAAAAACACATAAATATTATAATAGAAATCACATATATGAGATAATAATATGTTACATATAAAATATTATTGCTTTATATGTATGTGTATGTAGCCAAAAGGTAGCATTATCAAAATTTCCCAGTAAATAAAGGAATAGATGAGACATGGCCATCCTTCTCCATGATTGACACACTTCTAGAAATGCTAGCAGTAGAAGTGGGACAAGAAAAGGAAATTAAAGGCATAAATATTGACAAAAAGGAGACAAAATGGTTCTGCTTTGGAGGCAAAGTAAAAGACATCAATTGGGGGATAATTGATTACTACAGTAGAGTATCAGTATACAAAATAAATCCACAAAAATTGCCAGTATTTCTAGATAGCTATAATACAGTATAGAAAGAAAAATAGAAAATTATCTTTCAAAATAACTACGAAGTGTGTAAAATGTTAGAGGGTTAGTATACCAAGACAAACTCAAGACATTTAAGTAACATAGCAAAGTACTCTTTAAAAACATTTTTAAATGGCTTAAATGGTTCTCAACCCTCCTAATGCCTCAACCCTTTAATACTCATATGTGGGCATATCTGCATGTGGGCGGACCTGCCTGGAGAGGGATAGAGGAGCTGTGTCTTGGTTCCTAAGACCATCGGAAATGTGTGTTTTCTGATGGTTTTAGGCAACCCCTGTGACCCCCGTGAAAGGGTCATTCGACCCCCCAAAGGGGTCGCGACCCACAGGTTGAGAACCACTGGCTTAAATGGTTGAAAGAATAATCATTACATGGGGTTGGACTTTACCAAGATAATAAAGATTATGAAATTACTTTTAGTGCTGTACCAAATTACTAAGGGGATGCTATAAAGAGTTAGACAAAATGAAAATAAAATTCATCTTGACAAAAAAGAAAAATGATGAAAAAAAGTAAGAAGGAAGCAGCAATAGGTTTTCCAGACTGCAGATAATTTTACAGTCATTTATCACCAAAATTATTTTGTACTGATTAAAAAATAGAAAACCATATCAGTAGAACAGACTTGATAAGCAAGAATCAGAAACAACTGAACTCAGTAATTCAGTGTACAATAAGCTTGGGCACATAAACTAATTGAAGAACTCACTATTCAAGTCAAGTCAGTAAACATTTCTTGAGTGCTTGCTATGCTAGCATATGCACTGTGCTAAGGGCTGAAAATATGGAGAAGGATAAAAATCAGTCCTTCCTCTCAGAGATCCCGCAATAGAATGAGAGAAGCAATGTGCAAACAGTTAAGTACAAAGAAGATATAGACAGGATAAATTGATGATAGCCTTAGAAGGAAGGTGTAAGCATTAGAGCTGTTTTGAAAACTTTTAATCAGTTTGGTAGAAATTAGTTTTAGGTCATTGTGGTTAGCTTCCTAGCTCTGGCCTAGAGTGGTCACTCAGAATACATCAAGTCCTATCTCTGGCTCACACTAACCTCATTTTCCTCAAATACAAAATGAGGGGGGTTTGACTAGATGGCCTTTGTGGTGCTATCCTGTCCTACATCTGTGACCTCTTATCACACAGCACACAACAAGGCTAAAATGAATGTGTGGCTTCAATAGAGAAGGACAGCCTCTGAACGTGTAAATTTTTTTGTTTGTATAACTCCCAAATAAGGAAATTCCATCTATCATTGCAGGTTTTCATCTTCTTTGCAACTTTTAGTCTTAGAGAGTTGCCCAGGGAATTAAGAGGTGAGATGACTTGCCATGGTCATATATAACGAGACTCACTCATCTACTGTGTCACTAATGTCTTTCATTACATTATTAAAATAATTAGGGGAATAATGATAGCTAATATTTAGATAACACTTTAAGGTTTACAAAGCACTTCACCTATATCATCTCATTTGATCCTCACAGCAACTTAAGAAGTCCATGTTATTATTTTCTCCTCTTTATAGATGAGAAAATTGAGACAGCAAAGGTTAAGGTCACACAACTAGGATGTGTCTGAGGTCAGAACTTAAACTTGGCTCTTCCTGATTGCGATGCCACCTAGCTACCCAAGCCTTGTGGTCCAAGCAATCCAGCAGACCAAATGTAGAGCCAACACCAGGACATCTGGGATCAGCAACAGTTAAGGTGCTTATTAGGCTTTGTATATCACAGTGTGACTTCTCTCCACATGCACAAATGAGTTTGCTCCAGTTGCCAAAATTCCTGGTTACAGCTGGGCTTCCTCCTATCACCTAGTACCACTTTGCTCTCCCGTGGTCATACACCAGGTACAGTCCTGCAGTGGACTGGTGAGCCTGTTGGAGGTGTCTTAAGTCAAGACTGTGTATCCATACCCAGAGGAGTGGTGATCCCACAGTATTTTGCCATGGCTCCCAATTTAGAAAGGACATTGACAAATTGGAGCAAACCCTTAAGAGGGTAATCGGCATGGTGAGAGGATGCTATGCCAGGATCCACTGAAGGACTTAAGGATCTTTCATCCTCAGGAGCAAAAAAGACTTGGAGGAGGGGGAGAGGAGAGACATTGCAGCTGTCTTCAAGTGTTTCAAGAGCTGTCCTGATTAAGAAGATTTTTTTAAGTTAGATTTTTTTCTGTTTGTCCTCCAAGGCAAGGACTAGGGGCAGAGCTGGCAGTAGCACAGACAGATTAAGGCTCCATGGAAGGAAAAGTTTCCTAACAATCAGAGCTGTCCAGTGGCAAAAGCAAGGGATGGGGGCTTTCCCATAACTAAAAATCTTTAATTGGAGACTAAGGAGGGTTTCTGTAAAGGTATGGGGTAATCTACATAGTACTTAATGTCTTCTCTAAATCTGAAATCTGGTGATGTCTCTTTAATATAACCATTCAAATATTTGAAGATAAAATTATTGAAAATATAATAATTTATAAAAGAAAATATAGTCTATGACTATGTAAAATATATTTGAAGTGCAATGAAAAAAAATTAGAAGAAAATGGGATGAGCTTCATTTCACAACTTTGACTCTGTAATGCCATGCACCAGCAGATTCCCAAAAGAATGCTACTGTGAACAGCTTTTAGAGTTCAGATTACAAAATATAGTGAGCACTCTGTTTATTCCATTACAAATCAAGATAAACATTCAAAACATTATAATATTCACAA
>CM053589.1:9964317-9979903 GCA_028646515.1 Pseudochirops corinnae
CAGTCCTCAGGACAGTCCCTGGCACACACTGAAGTTCACAGGGTCCAGCACATCTCAAACTCTTCACCACTTCTCTTGCCTGGAACTCAAGGATCAGCCAGGCCACGAACAAACAAAGTCTTATCCCAGTCATGCTTCTTCAGGCAAGCCCTCTCAGCCTTCCAGGCGGCCCTCACCAGATTCTGGTTTCAGGAAAACTCTATCTCAGTTCTTAGCTTCCAGATGCTGGGAGAGAAACTCTTCCTCTCTCCCTCTCTCTCTCAGCCAGCTTCAGTCTCCACAATTCTTCCTTCAGCAGGAGCAGAGTTCCAATTCTGTCTCTCAGATGCTGGGAGAGAAACTTTCTCTCTCTCCCTCTCTCTGTCAGCTGGCTTCAGTCTCATTGATTCTTCCTTCACCAGGGGCAATGTTCCAATTCTGTCTGTCTGTCTCTGGAATTCTTGCTTATGTACACACCTCAGCCAATCCCCTTCTTCCACATCAACAGGGGAGTTCATGCCTTCTCAACAGTGGGACAGAGTTTGCACCTTCCACACTTAGCACTTAGTACTAAGTGCTAAGTATCTTGCTAAACTGATTACTATTACAGACTCTTAGCCAAAGCTTTACTAAATGAGGAATAAATGAGGTAATAGGAAATAAATAGCTTTTATTACATGAAATAGGAAATATTCATAAAAGCAAAATCATCAAATGAGAAGAAAATCATTGCATCAAAGATGCAAATTCTGATAAGGGTTTGAGATCCAAGATATATGGAGAATTAGCACAAATAAATAAGACCTAGAGCCATTTTCTAGAATAAGTGGTCACAAGGTACGTACAAGGTGTTCTCAAAAAAAAAAAGCCTCACACTATTAAGAATCATCTGCAAATAGGCCCTCAATAAATACTTATATAATTTTGAGGTTTTACTTCACAGTCAGTTGTTGGTAAAGCTAACAACAGATGGGAATATTCAACATTGCCTGGGTTGTGGGAAGATACACACGTTGTTGTACTGTTATTAGAGTTATAGTTTGGTCCAACTCTTCAGGAAAGTAATTTGGAATTATGGTAGAAAAGTGATTAGATTGTTCATAGACTTGACCCAGAGATCCCATTACTAAGCTTGTAATCCAAAGAGGTTAAAGACAGAAAAAAAGGTTTCATATACCAAAACTGAGAGAGCAGCTAGGTGGCCTGGTGGATAGAGGGCCAGGTCTTAAATCAGGAAGACTGGTTTCAGACACCAGCTTTGTTACCCTGGGCAAGTCACTTACCCCTATTTGCTTCAGTTTCCTCATATGTAAAATAAGCTGGGGAAATAGCAAACCACTCCAGTATCTTTGCTAAGGAAACCCCAAAGGGGATCATGAAGAGTTGGACACCATTGAAATAACTGAACTACAGATACCAAAACATTCATAACAAAACCTTTTGTGCTGAGAAAGAACTAAAAACAAAGTAGAAGCCAATCGTTTGGGAAAGAGGTGAGTGTTGAGGTATATGAAGGTAATGAACCAAATCTGAAGCATTTAAAAGAACTGTGGGAAGACTTATGGGAACCTATGTAATGTGAAGTAAATAGGACCATATACAGTGCTAAAATAATGTAATAGAAAAACAAAAAATGAAATTAAATGTTAATTATATAAACACCAATTATAATAATGACCAAGCATTGCCCTGTAAAAGACCTGAGAAAATGTAATTTTGATTGCATGAAATTGAGAATATTTGTAAGAACAAAGTCCCTTTATTGAAGAGGAGGGGAATTATGGATGTGGAATATCCCACAGACTGTTAAAATGCATTCGATTTGTTGGTTCTGATTAACTTTTTTCTTTTTTGTATTTGTTAAAATAAATAGCTTTCTGGGTAGTTGAAGATGCAAGAATATATTTGGAAACATGTTAAGTAAACACAAAATAAATGAAAAATGAGAGGAATTTTTAAAATTTCCTCTTAAAGCAATTTGAAAGAGAAAATTGAAGCTCAGGATAATTGAGGAGATTGTTGGCCCTTAACTGCTTTGAACGAGGTCAGCTCTTCAGCTAGACCCCGATAAATTATAGTCCAAGGTGTTCGAAGGAACTTTCAAATGTTATTATGACATCACTAACAATTCTTTGAGAAATCATGGAGAATGGAAAAGGCGAGATGTTCAACGGTGCCTTAATTTTTTTTAAAGGGAGAAAAGTCCAGTACTGCAAACTATAACCACTGCTTTTCGGAAAAATTCTAGGATAGGTTAGTAAACAGATAGTTTTTGAGTACTTAGAAAAAAGAAGCTATGAGGCAAGTAAGAGTGCCTCATATCAAACTGCCTTTCCTCTGGGATGAGATTTCTAGACTTTGGGGTTAAGGGAATTCTGTAGTTAAAACGTTTCTTTATTTGAGCAAGGCGTTTGAAAAAGTATGTTATGATCCTTGTGGCTGGGCTAGTAAGTTTTCTGACTGGTTAAAAAAAATGCCTACGGTATATATATATATGTATATATATATATCCAGATAATTGCTGGATTGATATGAATCTGATGTCAGTATCTTGCGGCCTGAACTATGGGTTCTTGAGGATGGCGTAAGGATATAGCTGCCACACTTAATGTACGTTAGAAAGAGGACCATCTTAGAGACCCCTTACATTGAGGCCACATCTTATTCCTGATATGGCCTTCTCCTTTTCAGCATTCCTCTTTGTGTATTCAACATTCTAACCAAATTGGATTACTGCAATGGTTTTTCTCATCCTCTCCTCTCCTCCCCTGTGTTTGTGACCTTACTTACATGGTTCCTCATCCTTGAAATAGTCTCCCTTCTCTACCCTGTCTCTCCTTCCATCTGGCGAAGTACCTTTGATTCTTCAATTCTTCCATGAGACCTTTCTTAACATTAACTCCACCAAATACACTTCTCCCTAATCCCCCTCATAAAGTGATATTTCTCAAAGCATTTTGCCTAGATCAATGGTTCTCAATCTTCCTGATGCTGCGACCTTTTAATACTCATACGTGGGCGTATCTGCATGTAGGCAGACCTGCTTGGAGACAGATAGAGGAGCGGTGTCTCGGTTCCTAAGACTGTCGGAAATATGTGTTTTCCGATGGTCTTAGGCGACCCCTGTGACCCCCTGTGAAAGGATCGTTCGACCCCCAAAGGGGTCGCAACTCACTGGTTGAGAACCGCTGGCCTAGATCCTTCTCATTCTCCTTTGTATCATAATTATTTTTTCACTTGTTCTTTGTGAGTGTGAAAGCAGGAGATATCTCTTCCTAAATTTATATCTTCCCTTAAAATACATCAATACATATTTGTGAGTAAATTTCTAAGACTTGAAGTAAGGAGACCTCAGCAGACTGTTAGAGTAGTTTAGATGTGAGATAATGAGGGCCTACACCAGGCTAGTGGCTGTATCAGAAGAAAGAAAGGGATATATGTAAGAAGTTGTGAAGGTAGAAATGATACGACTTGGCAGCTAATTAGATTTGAGGAAGAGTGGGACGGTAAGACAATGAAGAGGCACTGACCGACTTATCTGACTTTCTCTATGATTGTTGTAAGATAACTAGGTGGCACCGTACATAGAGTACCAGGCCTGGAATCAAGAGACTCATCTTCCTGAGTTCCTGTCGCCCTCAAACACTTACTTAGTTGTGTGACCCTGGGCAAGTCACTTAACTCTGTTCGTCTCAGTTTCCTCATCTGTAAAATGAGCTGGAGAAGGAAAGTATCTTTGCCAAGAAAACCCCAAATAGGGCCACAAAGAGCCACACACATGTGAACAACAACAATTATAGGTATCAGGGTTCTGCAAACACACTTGTTTCTTCTCCACTTAATAGAGTTTTTCATCTTATAGTCTCTTCCAATTGATCAAAAATGTATTTGCCTTTCTGTAATTCTTTTTACTTATACATTTACATCTGAAAATTTATACTCAGTTCTGACCTTTTCAGCAGGAATGTGTGAAAGACCTCTGTTTCATTAAGGGCCAATTTTTTTCTCCTGTAGGATTAACCACAGTTTCCTCAGATGCTTTTTGGAATAGCATATTCCAGGCCCTCATCTCCTTTAGAGGAAGAGCTTCCAACTTTTGTGTTATCCTTACTTGGTACTTGAACTCTTTCTTTTTGGCTGCTTGAAATAATTTTAAAAATATCATTTTTACCAGGAAGCTTTGAATTTAGGCAATGATAGTCCTTGGAATTTTGTTTTAGAGTTCAGGAGACAATCAGTTGATTCTTTCTCTTTTTATTTTGCCTCCTAGTTTTAGTAGATCTGGGCAGTTTTAATTTATAATTTCTTGAAATTTGATATCCAGCCTTTTGTGGTAGGACATTATTTTCATGACTCAGGAGCTTAGCATAGTGGCTAGAAAGCCAGCTGAAACTAGGATGATCTCATGTGTTCAAGTCTTGCCTCTCACATAATGACTGTGTAACCGTAGGCAAGTAACTTAACCTCTTAGTAGTGTAGGCAATTCTTTAAGATTAAAATTTTGCTGTGGAGAAGCTACCAGTTTACATGGGTAAAGGGAGTTTCCTCATCTGGGAATTCTTTATAATTTTGAAATCACTTGTTCTGTTACTAAGCAGTTCTTCTCCTAACCTTTCCAATGATTCTTAGATGATCTCTTCTTGACTTTATTTTGGGGTCACTTGTTTTTGGCAACATATACCTAATAATTAATTTTTGGGGGCTTTTGATTTTGTTTTTTAATTGTTTTTCTGTGTTTCATGAAATCATTGCTCTCTATTTGACCCATTCTAATTTTCAGAGAGCTCAGTTCTGGAGTAAATTTTGCCACTGCCCTAACTATTGATCCTACTTGCCTTTCTTTCCTCCCTAGCTGTCATTTCATTTAACATATTTTGTATCTTTTACTTGATTTTTTCCAGTTACTCTTGTAGTTCTCATGACCAGGACATTGTATTCTCTTTTTTTCCCCAGATTTTTAAAAATTTTTCAACTTAAATACAAAAATTTAAATATATAATAAAAAAGAAAAAGAAAGATATTGTAAAACTTAAATACAAAATAAGAAAAGAAAAATAAGCATTGCCATGTGCACAGTAAAAAAGTAAGGGAGGATTAAAAATATACAGCAATAATTCCATTTCAAGAAAGCCTATGTAATAAATACTGCACATTGTCTTCAGAGCTGTCCACCTCTTCTTTGCTTCCTTGTCAGTTTTTTTTGGTCTTTTTCACTTTTTTGTCAAGAAGGCTGCATACAACTAATTGAAGATATATTTATATATACACACATATATGTACATAATACATACATACATATATATACACACACAAAGAAATACATACATACCCTTGCATGCACACATATACTTGGATAGCTGTAATCATACTCATACATTCATATGCATCTATGTACTATACTTATTTGTCCGCTGTTTCTGTGAGGGTAGACAACTTCTTCCTTTATATATCCGAATCTTCCTGTATTTTTCCAAGTCCACCAACTCATCATTTCCTACACCACAGCAATATTCCAATCTTAGGCTGTCTAGCTATTTTAAATAGTCTAAAACAACATTCATGAATATGGCTGACTCATAGTGTGTTAACCTATTTTTCTCTTTTGATTAAATCTATTTTAGCTTTAAGTCTGAGATCATGATTACTACCCCTGCTCCTTTTTCCCTAACAAATTCTGCTCTTCATCTTTATTTTATGTTGGTGCATATCTTATCCCTCCTTACTCCTCTACTTTACTTCTTCCTTGCCCTTCTGTTACTCAACCTACTCCCCTCCAAGAATCCCTCTTTTGTCCTCCCATTCTCATTAATTAGAACACTCTTCTGTTGCCCCTTTTATCCTATTTCGTTACCCTTTCCCTCGAAAATTCTCTCCCTTATCCTCTCCCCACTCCTTTTCCCCTTAATCTTTTATTTCTTTATGAATTTAGAAGTGTGTTGGTAATGGAATTTGGAGATGCCCCTGTATTGGCTTGGTTTTTGGGTTGAGTGTTAAAACCTAGAGCTTGTGAATTCCACTTGTGGGATGGACTTGTAGATGTGAAGAGAGAGGGCTGAACTGGGAGGAGCCGTGAATTGGGAGAGAGGCCCAAGCCTAGAGAAGGCCAGAAGGACTTTGTGAGATCTGTATCCAGTATTGTGGAGCCTGAGTTGCTGAGAGAAAGACTGCTGAGAGCCCATTGGAGCTGCCCAGGACTTTTGAGAACTGCCAAGGACTGAGGAGGCATAGTTGCGATGCCAGTATTTTGTCTCTTTTGATGTTGTTTTGCCAGATTCACCTGATGGTGAAGGACAGTGCTGCTGTTGTAGAGGTCCTGGAACCTGGCTGTTGGTTCATAAGACCTGAAGGAGGATTTTCTTGTGGTACTCACACAGAAATCCTGGAAGAGGGCCTTGCTGATGTTTTCAGGGGTTCTGAGACTGTTCTACAGGCAGAGAATGACTTGATGAGGATACTGGCTGTGGCTTTGTTGAGCCTTGTCTCCCCAGGAATGCCTCCAGTGAAGATGAAAGAAGGACCTTTCCTTAGGTATTCAGTGCTGAGATGATATCTTAACTTTGTTGTAACTTAAGAGTGGATGGCCTTTTGTGCTCTCCTGCCCCTTTTGAGATTCAGGGGTGGGAAGCCTTTGAGTTTTTTTTGTGCTCTGTGATTGACTAAATGAATGTACTTTGTTTATGGTTGGAGACTGATCTCCATTTGAGAAGAAACTTTTGACTGACTAAATGAATGTACTATCTAGGGGTGGAGTAGTACCCCGATTGAATTGAGAACTTGCTAAAGGAACAAGTTGCACTGTATTTTGACTTTCTCTGTTCTATGAATGTTTGCTGAATAAATGGGGTTTACTATGCTGGTCATCTGAACCTTGGAAGTTGCCTTTGCTTGGCATTACAAAAAGACTTTTATCTCTTTTTAGATATATATGTATTGTTCACTCTTAAACCCATTCCCAGTGAAAATAGGATTCCAGAAATACCAGCCTTTCTCCCTCATCTAATTTCTCTGTGTCAATTCTTCCTCTCCCACCTAATTTGTATAATTACTCTTTTTACCTGTTCTAAATGGTTTTACTTTTAAAATTCATATCCTACTCAGTTTTACCCCAATTTTTCTTAGGGCCTACCCAATTAGTAATAACAATCTTAAGACGTACATTTTACATTTCCTCATATAAAAGGTAGACAGCCTGTCCTTATTGTGTCCCTTGTAATTAGTCTTTGGTAAATACATTATATTTCTCATAGCTCTTGTATGTCAAATCTTCTATTAAATTCAGGTTTTTTGGTTTGTTGTTGTTGTTTAACAAGATCCTGAAAGTCTGACAATTTTGTTAAGTGTCTTTATTTTTCTCCTCAGGATTATGCTTAACTTTTCTGGGTATGATATTTTCAGCCATAACCCCAGGTATTTAGCTCTTTGATATAGAGTGTTCCAAGACCTTTGGTCTTTTAGTGATGTTGCTGCTAGGTCTTGTGTGATTCTAATTGTGGCACTGCCATATTTAAATTGTTTTTTCTTGTTGCTCAGAATATTTTATCCTTGGGCTGGGGGTTTGGGAATTTGACTGTGGTGTTCCTGTAGGATTTCTTTGGAGGATCTCTTTCAATTGGTGTTTGGTGGATTTTTTCTATTTCTACTTTCCCCTCTTTTTCAGGACAGTTTTCTTTAATTATTTCTCATATTGTTATTTCAAGATTATTTTTTTATTGTAGTTTTCAAGGAGTCTGATTATTCTTAGGTTTTTTTTCTTGCTCTGTTCTTCAGATCAGTTGTTTTTCTTATGAGATATTTCACATTCTCTTCTGTCTTTTCGTTTTTTATATTTTGTTTTATTATTTCTTGGTCTCTTGTAATTTGTTGGCTTCCCCTTGCCCAATTCTAATTTTCAGGGAGTCATTTTCTTCTTTAAGATTCTGAAGCTTGGGGTGTCTAGGTGGCACAATGATTAGAGCACTGGGCCTGGAGTTAGGAGGACCTGAATTCAAATCCAGCCTCAGATACTTAACATGTGACCTTAGGCAAGTCACTTTACCCCTTCTCCCCTCCAAGAAAAGCAAAAAAAAAAAAAAAAAAAAAAAGGTTCTGGATGTCCCTTTCTAATGAGTTGACTGTCTTTTCATAATGTTCTTGCTCTTTGTGGATTGTTTTTATGTAAAAAAAAATTTCTCCATATCATTTAATTAATTAATTGTTTTTTACCCACATCATTTTATTTTTTAAGTCTTTTTTAAGTTCTCCTGTGAATTGTTTTTGGGCAGATGACCATTTGATGTTACTCTTTGTGATAGGAGAGATTTTCTCTGTTTCAGTATCCTCCTCTGAAGATGAACGCCAGCTTTCTGTATTCCCGTTTGACTTTCTGTGGTTGAATTCTTTCTCTTTTGTCCACTTTTTTTTTTAATTTGCAGCAGCTTATTTTTTGTAATCACCTCTAGGTCTGAGGTATGGGAGATGATGCCTCTGATCTCTAATCCTCTTTTAGTTCTCCCCTCAGACCTGGAGCCAAAACCCGGAGTTGTCCACTTCTGTGAGTGCCCACAGCCAGCACTGTCCCAGGCCCACTACTTCTGCACTCACCAGGGATCGGATCTTGGCAGCACACTTGGGTCTGCCGTTCCTTTTCAGTAGAGGTTCCCTTGTTCTTCTCCTGCTCAGACACCTGACTCCCCTCACTATCTAACAGGTAAAATTTCCTGTGGCTGGGACAGAGGCCCCCTCCCAACCCAGCTAGGCTCAGGGCTCCCTGCTTGCTGGTTCAGAGGAACTAGCCTGGAGGAGTTTGCTCTTCACAGGGACCAAACTCATCCTGGGATTTTTCTTCAGATCTTCTCAGATTGTTCCAAGAGGACCCCTGTTCTGCCTCAGCTCTTATTTATTTTTAACTTTTATGTGTTCACCCTGAGGAGCTATTTTATTTTGTGGAGGGAAATCTAAAGAACTTGGAATTTTCTGACCTATTCTGCCATCTTCCCAGAATCTTCTAGGACATTCTGTTTTCTGAGGCTTTATTTGCACATATATGTTACTCATTATGTTATATATGTTTGGACATATATAGTTACTCTCATCTTTTCCATTTAGCTTTTGGGCTTCTGTCAGTCCAAGGAATTTCTTCATTGCCTTCTGCATTATTTTTTGTTTACTTATATCTTTAACATTAGTTTTTGGATTGGGACTTTGTGCTTCAGACAAAGTCTATGCCCTCCCATAGTGCTGTGACTAAGAGTAGACCAGCCCTCTGCAGGAATTCCTGTGTTTTGATTTAGTCTTTTGGTGGCTAGACTTAAGCTTTGACTTTACTTCCTTCTTTCTTTCCTTCTCTTTTCATAATCCTGAACCTGGAGTTCGCTTTACACCTTATTATGGCCTTAATAAACCCTATCCAGAAACTAGATGTTGGTGGTGCTGATAGTGCTTAGGGGCTGTACTGGGCGGGGGCCGTGCTGCTTGAGTGCTGGTCTGTCTCTTGCTATGCCTGGACCCTGTCTCTTTTATAAAAAACAAATTTTTATTGACCTGTTTTGTATTGGCTAAATTTTCTCCTTTATTTCTCCCTTTTTCCCCCTCCCATAAAGCTATCCTTTGTAATAAAGAATTTTTTTAAAGAAAAAAGGAAGAGAAAAACATTCAGCAAACTAATTAACACATAAAAAATAAATGACGTGTTTTGTTCCATATCTGGGGACCCTTTATTTCTTCAGACGAGTGGGGAGAGGTGTCTTCTCGTCATCATTCAGGCTTGGTTATTATTTCACAGCATTTGTCTTCATTTTTTGGTGATTGTTATTCTCTCTGTATACAAGTGACCGTTCTGTGTGTATCTCCGGGCTCCACTTACTTCACTTTTCATCGGTTCATAGAAGCTTTTCATTCATCATGTTTGTTGTTACCAGTAATACTGCATTACAGTCACTTTGTTTAACCGTTCCCCAGTTCATGGGCATCTACTTTGTTTCTAGTTCCCTGGTACACAAAAAATGCTGCTCTAACTATTTTGGTAAATATGGAACCTTGCTTTTTGTCAATGACCTCCTGAGATATATGCCTAACAGTGAAATCTCTGCATCAAAAGGTATAGAGATGTTTTAGCTACTTTATTTGCATAATTCCAAATTGTTTTTCATTATGGTCGTATTAATTTATAGCTCCACCAATGTTTCCCATAATCTTTCCATAGCCCCTTCAAAATTAATAATGTTTTTTGTCCATGTGAGCGGCTGACAAGCACCCCTTAGCTCTCCACCCAGGAGAGTGGCCAGTCTCCCTCCCTCTCTGGGCCACCCTACTCTGCTGCCTCCTCGGGTGGGAGGCCCTGAGCCTGCCCTTGCTGCTGCTGGGCCAGGTTCAGGTGGCCTCCCTGGGCCAACGCAGGAGCTGAGCTCAGTGCTGCTATGACCCAGGAGACCAACCAGATGCAGGTATCCACTGTTATGTACCACAGGCTATACCTTCTGTGGAAACCCTATAAGGATTTCCTCCAGCAGCAGCAGAATAATGGACGAATAAGTACCCCAGTAGTCAGCAGCCCCAGCCTTACTACCCTGGACACCTTCCCTGCAGCATGTGCAGAGGAGGGTGACTCTATATCTCATGCTATCTCAGCCAGATCGAACTCTCAGACTCCTGTGACATCTAGATTACTGCTATGGGTATATCAAAGGAAGACAGCCACAGCCTGACAGGCCACTATGTCCAGGCAGATGAGGCCCTCTCCACAACTCCCTCATCAGGTTGTTTTCTTGAGATGTCTCAGAGCTTCTTTGAGGAAGAAAAGTCTTCTGAGAAACTCAAACTGAAAAAGAACTGCTGCTTTGCTTGTTGAGAAAAAGTGAGTCTGACAGACTTTTGTTCTGTGGAAATCTGTTTTGTGCCATGCATTGATACTCAGAAAATCACAGTTGTCCTTTTGACTACGAGACTGAGACCGCTGAGAAGATCTGCAAGGAGAACCCCATCATTGTGGCTGAGAAGATTCAGAAGTTGTGAAGCGTGGCGTCCCTGAGGGGTATGGTCATCCCTGCCATTTAAGAGGTCTTTGACTCCTCACCCTGAAGCCAGGACTCTCCCTCTAGACAGAAGCTCTGGCTGAATCCAGTCTGAAGTCATTTTTGCAGCTGGGGTGTTCTCCAAGGTAAAGAACTCTGCAGCTTGAAAGCCCTTAGACTTGTTTGTGTTCTCTCCCTTGCCGGCTCCAGGGAAGATAGCGGGACCTGCTCCCCTCATGTCTCAGCAGGACACCTTGCACTCATTTCTGTATCCTCGCCCTTCCTTTACCATTTCCCAGGATGTCCCAGCACCTCAGGCAAAGCAACGTCTTGCTTTCCACTGGTTAGGAGTGTCTCCTCTTAACTCTGATCTTCCTACCAGCTACTGGAGCTATTTGTGAACCAATCATAAGAGATGCATTAAAGAGGGCCCCTTCCCTTCCCCTGCCACTGTTCCTGACATTCTTCTTCCTGCCACATACACTCACTTTGTTACCTACATTCTGCCTTACTGTGTATTCCCAGTTCTCAAGTTTGCATATCCAGCTCAGACCAGCCCCCTGTCTCTCCCCTCATAGGGAAAAATCTCAGAGGAACCTTAGCTTTGTGTGGAGGTATTGCTGATAGTTAACAAGTCTGGATGAAGGGCAGAATTAGCTTGGTGCTCTGATTCAGTACTTCCCACAGCCTGGCTCTTGCAGGCACTCACTCCTTCAAGTTGTGTTCCTGTGCCCCTGCCCGTGTCAAACTGACTCCAGTTACTTTTTCCACGGGAAGCAGAATGTACTGAGCACTGGCCCCCTGATTTATTGGTTATGCAGCCGCTTGCCCTCAGGTCACATGGCATCTTGAGTGGAGTTGTGGGATGTGGGATGGAGTGTTTCTCTTTGGTGTTGCCCCCGCCCCTCATGTCTGCTGACCCTCCACCTCTTGACCACACAGACCCTTTGTATCCCCAGGGGCTAATTGATGGGCTGTGTGGCTTCCAGCCTCCTTCCCCCTCCCTCCTGCCGACCCAGAGTTTTGGATCTTCAAGGCTTCTCAGTACAGAGTGCTAAGTGCCTCACTGCCCTGAGGTCTGAGTTCTGCTGTGCTCACAGTGGAGCTATTGCTCCTAGATGATTCCCGGATCCGTAATCTGGGTATCCATTCACCCAAGGACTTTCTCATGGCAGCCTTTTTCTCCTGCTGCTACTAGATATGGGGCCTTGAAGGCTAGAGGTATCCCTGGTCAGTCTCTAGTTGTCCTGGGAGGTTTTTACCTTGTTTGCTTTCGCTGGTGCTTCCTTTGTTGGTGAACCTCCTTAGTTATTGCCTGTCAGCTTCTGGATGACTTTTTGTGTTCTTTTGGAGGTAGATGAAGTTTAAAATGTTATTTTTAGTTTTTTGCTACATTAAACGTATGGGCATTGGACTTCTTGCTCTTTTCAAGAAAGCATCTTGACCAGAACTCTCTCATTCTCTACATACCTGCCACTTAATAAAGCAAATTTGAATCCTGGTTCAAGAAACTTCAGTTTTCTCTATTGTCTCTAGGATAGAAAAGAAGGTTTCATTATTGGGTAGGATATATTGACTTAGGTTATTTTTAAGATCTTTTCAGATTTTAAGAATTTGTAATTCTGTAACTTTTTGTCATCATAGCAATTTTGTATGCTTGCTTTAATGTTAATTTTAATTAATTCAGGTTTTAAAAGTGCTAAAATTTAACGTAAATTTTGCTAACTGTCTTAAACTAATGTATTTTTCTTTTAAAGTTGTCACCTACTTTAAAGAAATTTTGTGGTTTCTGGCATTTCAATAAGTATAGTAATGACAGAACTAAATGTGCAAGGACATTTGCTAAAAAATATGTGTAATATTCTTAAACTCAAACATAAATTAATATTTATTCTTTTAATTATTTTTCAGAGCTGTGGAATGATGAGCTTCAGTCAAGGAAAAAAAGAAAGGATCCCTTCAGTCCAGACAAAAAGAAGCCAGTTGTTGTATCAGATATCCTTTTCCTAATTTCTGAACTTTGAAGTGTTTTCACAACTTGTAAAATAACTTTTCTTATTGCATATTGATATTGGGTATAATAAGTTCTCAGAAATAATAGATTATTGATAATTTTTTTTGGAAGCTATCTACCAAGCAGGGGTGCTGTAACTTCAGTTATGGAGCCTCAGTTCTGTAGATTCACATGGATTTCTGTCATGTTAGTTTGACTTTAAACTAATGCTTTTGAACCTTTATGATTCAGTTTTTCTTTTGCATTTGACCCATAATTTTATTGGCATAGGGAATTCCTGGTGTACAGTTTACATCACCGTCTGCTTTTTGGGCTTCTCAAACTAGATATTCAGTAGGCATCTCAAACTCAACATATCCAAAACAGAATTCCTGATTTTCCCCTCCAAACTTTCCCCTCTTTCAGACCTCCCTATTACTCTTGAGGGCATCATCATCTTCCCATTCAGTCAGGCTCACAATCTGAGTGTCCTCCTTGTCTTCTTACACTCACTAATATTACGTGTCTAGTCTGTTGCTAAATCTTGTGTCTATCCTCACAACAACTTTCCAGTATGCCCCATTCTGTCTCCTCACAGCCATATTACCCTGAGTCAAGCTTTTCCCCCTTTTGGACCATTGCCCTTTGCATATCAATCCTAAACGCAGCCGGCAGCATGATTTTCCTCAAACACAGGTCTGCCCGTGTCCTCTACTCAGTAAACTGACCTTTGGAGCCCACGTAATGTCCTCTGTTCAACACTGTAAATGCTTCATAACTTGGCCTTTTCCTTCCTTTCCGGTTTTCTTACACTTCTTTTGGCTCACCTCTGATCCAGCTACGTTGTCTTACTTGATGTGCTTCCTTCACTCATCCAACTCACTTTCCCTTCTTTCGGCCTTTGCACTGGTTGTCCTTCGTCCCTGTCTTCATTCAAGTCTTAGCTAAACTCACACCTGTAAAAGACCATTTTTGGTCTTCCCAGATGCTGATGCCTTCTCCCCTGAGATTATTGTTGTTTTATGTTGTTTGAGTTGTGTCTGACTCTTTGTGACCACTTTTGGAGTTTTCTTGGCAGTTTCCTCCTCTAGCTCATTTTACGGATGAAGAAACCAAGGCACACAGAATTAAGTAACTTGCCTAGGATTACACAGCTAGTAAGTGTCTGTGGCTAGATTTGAACTCAGGAAAGCTAGTCTTCCTGACTCTAGGCCTAAACCTCTATCCACTGAGCCACCATACTATCCTATGCAATTAATTCTTTTTTTATAATAATAATAATTATATATATATTTTTAAGCATTTGATTTAGAAACTGTAAATTCCAGATTCTTTCCCTTCCTTCCTCGTCACCCACTCCCACTGGGATTCAATACAGGCCACATACGTGTAGTTATGCAAAACATCTCCACAATGGACATATTGTGAAAGACTGACAATTTCCCTCTATCCTATCCCGCCCCACACTTGTTCTATTCTCTACTTTGTCCCTGTCCCTTTACAAAAGTGTGTGCTTCTAACTGCCCTTTTCTCCAACCTGCTCTCCCCTCCATCATCCCCCCTCTCATCCCCTTCCCCCCTACTCTGCTATAGGGCAAGATACCCAATTTAGAGTGTATGTCATTCCCTCTCTAAGCCAAATTCAATGAGAGTAAGGTTGACCCATTCCCTTTTGCCTTCCTATTCTCCCCCTCCATTGTAACAGTTATCCCTTGCCTTTTCCATATGAGATAATTAACCCCATTCTGTCTCTCCCTGTGTCCTCTCATTATATTCCTCTCTCACCTTTCAGTTTCACCTTTTAAATATCATCCTTTCCTATTCAATTGATCCTGTGCCCTCTGTCTATGTATACCTGTATACATGTCCACACGCACTCACATATGTATTCATATTCACATATACCCTCCTATATATATATACACACACACACACACACACACACACACACACACATATACACACACACACTTACATTCCCTTCAACTATCCTCATACTGAGAAAAGTTTAATAAGTTTATTGTTTTTCCATGTTCGCTTGTAAATAGTTCAACTTTGATAAGTTTCTTATGATTTCTTTTCCATGTTTACCTTCTCATGCTTCTTATATTTGAGTGTCAAATTTTCTATTCAACTCTGTTTTTTTTTCATCAAGAATGCTTGAAAGTCCTCCACCTCATTGAATGACCATATTTTCCCCTGAAACATTATACTCAGTTTTGCTGGGTAGGTGATTCTTGGTTTTAATCCTAGCTCATTTGATCTCCGGAATATCATATACCAAGTCCTTTGATCCCTTAATGTAGAAACTGCTAGATCCTGAGTTATCTTGATCATGTTTCCATAATATTCAAATTGTTTCTTCTTGGCAGATTATAATATTTTCTCCTTGATCTGGGAACTCCGGAACCTGGCTATAACATTCCTAGGAATTTTCTTTTGGGGATCTTTTTCAAGAGGTGATCGGTAAATTCTTTCAAGTTCTATTTTGCCCTCTGGCTCTAAAATATCAGGGCAGTTTTCCTTGAGAATTTCTTGAAGGATGTTTTCTAAGTTCTTTTTTTGATCGTGGCTTTCAAGTAGTCCAATAATTTTTAAATTGTCTCTCCTGGATCTATTTTCCAGG
>CM053589.1:9988712-10008572 GCA_028646515.1 Pseudochirops corinnae
TTCCAAAACAGTTGATGAAATACGGGAATTATTCTCTGAATATATGATAGAGCTACCTTATAAACAACATTATTCTGATTTTCCTTCAATGAGTTTTGTAAAGTATCACTTTGATATTTTGATATAGTATTGAAACTGTGAATTAATTTGGATAATATTGTCATTTTTATTTTTTTTGGCATACCCAGTCATGAACATTATGCTGTTTAAATGTTTTTTTTACTTCTTTTAAGAGTGTGTGTGTTTTGGTAGATCGGTTCCTCAAATATTTTATGTACTTCATAGTAATTTTCAATAGGATTTTCCTTCCTATTTTTGCCTCTTACATTTTGTCATTATATAGAAGTACTACTGGTTTTTGTAAATTTATTATGAAGCCTGCAACTTTGTGGAAGCTATTGTCTCAATTAACATCTCTGCCATGATTTTCCAAGTAAACTATCATGTCATAAAGGATGATATAGGGATTATATATATTGTATAGGGATAGTTTTATTTCCTCTGTGCACATTTTTATGCCTTTAATTTCTTTCTCTTTTCTTATTGCTAGTGATAATATTTCTTTCTTTTTTTTTTTAAAATTGAATTTTATGTTTATTTTTCATTTACAACATTCATTTCCACAAGATTTTGAGTTACAAATTTTCTCCCCATCTTCCCCCTACTCATCACCTCAAAACAGTGATCCCACTGAATACCCCCTCTCCCAATCTGCTCTCTCCTATATATTCTCCTCCATTCCCTCTCTGACTTTCTGGTAGGGCAAGATGGATCTCCATACCTCAGTGCTTGTATATCTTATTTCCCAGTTGCATGTAAAAAAGAAATAATAGTAATAATAATAATTTTTTTAACATATGATTTTAAAACTTTGAATTCCAGATTCTTTCCCTTCTTCCCTCATCACCCACTAACTGGGAAGATATGCAATTCAATATAGGTTGTATGTGTGTAGCTATGCAAAACATTTCCATAGTGTATATATTGTGAAAGATTGACTCTATTTCCCTCCTTTCTATCCCTCCCCCCACTTGTTCTGTTTTCTACTTTGACCCTGTCCCCTTTCAAAAGTGTGTGCTTCTAACTACCCTCCCTCCAATCTGCCCTCCCTTCTATAATCCCCCTCTTATCCCCTTCCCCCACTTCCTGTAGGGTAAGAGTGTGTATGTTATTTCCTCCTTAAGCCAAATTCAATGGGAGTAAGGTTGACCTATTCACTTTTGCCTTCCTGTTCTTCTCCTCCATTGTAACAATTTTCCCTTGCCTCTTTTATATGAGATAATTTACCCTATTTTATCTCTCCCTATCTCCTCTCATTATATTCCTCTCTTACCTCTTAATTTTATTTTTAAAATATCATCCCTTCCTATTCAATTGATCCTGTACCCTCAGTCTATGTATAGCTGTACACATATATACACACACTCACATATGTATTCATATGCACATATACCCTCCTATATAGACATATATATGTATGTATACATGCATACATACATACATACATACACACACATATACATTTATAATCCCTTCAACTATCGTCATACTATGAAAAGTTTCACACGTTACAATAATCATATTTCTATGTGGACAAATAGTTCAACTTTGATAAGTTCCTTATCATTTCTTTTCCCTGTTTACCTTCTCATGCTTCTTTTGCTTCTTGTATTTGAATGTCAAATTTTCTTGGTTTTAATCCTAGCTCCTTTGACCTCCGGAATATCATATTCCAAGTCCTTCAAACCCTTCATGTAGAAGCTGCTAGATCTTGTGTTATCCTGATTTTATTTCCACAATATTCAAATTGTTTCTTCTTGGCTGCTTGTAGTATTTTCTCCTTGATCTGGGAACTCTGGGACCTGGCTGTAATATTTCTAGGAGTTTTCTTTTGGAGATCTTTTTCAAGAGCTGATTGGTGAATTCTTTCAATTTCTGTTTTGCCCTCTGGTTCTAAAATATCAGAGCAAATTTCCTTGAGAATTTCTTGAAGGATGGTTTCATGGCTTTCAGGTAGTCCAATAATTTTTAAATTATCTCTTCTGGATCTATTTTCCAGATCAGTGGTTTTTCCAATGAGATATTTCACATTGCATTCTATTTTTTCATTTGTTTGGATCTGTTTAATAGTATCTTGATTTCTCATAAAGTCATTTGCTTCCATTTGCTCTACTCTAATTCAGAAGGAATTATTCTCTTCAGTAAGCTTTTGAGATTCTTTTTCCATCTGGCCAATTTGACTCTTTAAGGCATTCTTCTCCTCATTGGCTTTTTGGGCCTCTTTTGCCATTTGAGTTAATCTATTTTTTAAGATGTTATTTTCTTCAGCCAGGTTGTTGACTCTCTTTTCATGATTTTCTTGCACCATTCTAATTCCTCTTCCTAATTTTTCCTCCAGTTCTCTTACTTGATTTTTAAAATCCTTCTTGAAGCTCCTCCATGGCCTGTAACCAGTGCATATTTTTCTTGGAAGCTTTTGGTGCAGGAGTTCTGACTTCATTGCCTTCTTCCCATTCCATGCTTTGATCCTTTTTGTCCCTAAAGAAGGAATCTAAGGTTTGATTGCTGTGCTTGCTTTGCTTCCTTTGCTTGCTCATGTTGCCACTTAATTACTTGACTTTTGAACTCTTTGCCATAGTAGGACTCTGCTTCCAGAGAGAAGAGCTTTGTCCCAAATTGCTTGAGTTTTTGCAGCTGCCAGAGCTATTAGTTGGGTGCCCTCTCTGCTGCCTCCACAAGCTCTGCCTCACTGGTCACACACCTCAGGACCACCACCTAAGACCATAATCCAGATCCAGGCAGGTTAAAGCAAGAGCGATTACTGTCTGAATGTTCACTTGGTCCCCCTATGATCTGCAGGCCAGGAGCTCTGAAGCAGCCACATGGAGGTGCCTGCAGGGCTGCCACTCCTCCACCACTTCTCATTCTGAGGAAAGAGGCCAAACTGCTCTCTTCTGTCCCCCACCACCAGTTCCAACAGATTTCCACACTGACCTTTTACTTTGTCTTTGGCATTTATAGGTTGCTATTTCTGGAAACTGCCACAGCTGCTGGTGATCTACTCTGCTGAAGTCTGCTCCAGCCACTACTGGTTGGGGCTGCCCTGGGGCTAAAACCATGGGCTAACATGGGGCTGGGCTCGGCTCCCAGCATGCTGTGATGGACCCTTCCTGTCTGCCTACCAGGCTGCCTTCAGCGGGAGATTTTTTTCTCTCTGTCACTTTGTGGGTTCTGCTGCTCTAAAATTTGTTTAGAGTCATTTTTTAGAGGTATTTGAGGAGGTTATCTAGTGATAATGTTTCTAGAATTACATTCAATAATAGTGGAAAGAGTGAATATCTTTGTTTTATCCCTGTATTTACTGGAAAACTTGTAATGTATCCCTATTGCAAAAGATGGTCACTTTTTCTTTCAAATATATACTTTTTATGATTTAAAAAGTTTCCTCTATATCTATACTCTGTAGAATTAAAAAAAAACCCAAAGCACAAATTAGTGTTTGTAAAGCCAAGCACAAGCAGCTCTTCAGAGGACTGCTACTGTGAATAGCTTTAAGGTTATGATCACATAGTATAGTGAACTCTGTATTTATTTATCAGTAAACTAAAGCAAAACATTCACAGAAACCAAAATTCAACATTCACACCAATATAACATAGCAACTTACTACTAAAGTGGCCACATAGTTAAAAAAAAAAGATTATCGTTCAGTAAGTTCTTAACTCAATCATCCTTAAGGGATACAAAGAACAAAGTTCTCCCACCCCTAGGTCACAGTAAACCATGATCTTGTCAGTCAGCACTAAGTATCCAAGGAAAGGTCCTTTCATGTTAGCTCAAGACTGGCTCCCAAATTCCATAGTTCCTCTTCCATGCTCCCAACTCTTGCCCGAATTCACCCAACCATCACCTGGATTCTCAGCTCCTTGTCCGGCTCCTTGTCCAGTTCCTTGTTCATTTCCTCATCCAGTTTCCTTTCCATATTGAAGCTCACGGTGACTAGTCCACCTCAAGCCCTTCACAGTTTCTCCTTCTGGGAAGATAAAGCTTAACAGAGCCACTGGTGCTACCATCTCAATTCACTTTCTACCTGTGAAATCAATACAAGTCAACAGATAGGGTGCGTCTGTTTAACAAAGTAACACAATTCAACAGATAGAGTGCTCCTACCTGAAAAAGTAATACAAACAACAGACAGAAGGCTTCTTGTCTGACAAAGTAACAACAGATCAACAGGCAGAACAGACAAACAGAGTTCAGGATACCACAAATGTTTTCTCTCTCAGTTCTGCTCTGTTCCAGTTTGTGCTCCTTCCTGTTCTACCCTTCCTGTTGTGTCAGCAAGTTCCTCCCATCTTCAGATCACAAGGCAGGGCTCAAAGGCATGTGAAGAACTGAAACAAGGTGCTAAATACTTGAATAACTGAAACAAAGTGCTAGGTACTCCTTTGCTTGCCATTACAGTGTTGTAGTTTATCAATGGCTTTTAATGTAATGATTGAAATTGTGGTTTTGGACGTTTTGTTTAATTGTGTTGATAATTTTAACAACATTAAACCATCTTTGCATCCTGGTATAACAATGTTAAAGTCTTCCGGAAGTTAAGAAGGATGAAGATTGAGAAAAGGTCATTAGATTTGGCAATTAAAAGAGCATTAGTGACTTTGGAGAGAGCAGTTTTGGTTGAGTGATGTGGTTGGAAGTTGTAATGTAGAGAGTTAAGAGGAAAGGAATTAAAGGTATCTCTCATAGATTGCTTTTTCAAGGATTTTAGTCATAAGAGGGAGTAGAGATATGGGATAGTAGCTAGCAAGAATGAACAGATCAACCTGAGGGTTTTTTGAGGATGGAGGAGAGGTGATCATGTTTATACACAGTAGGGAAGTAGTCAGTAGACAGGGAGAGATCGAAGACACACTAGACAGTGGTTATGATAGAGGGGACAACATTATGGAGAAAAAGCAATGGAATGAGATCACTTGAACAGGTGAAGGGGTTTGACTTGACAAGGAGAAGGACCAACTCATTATGAGACAGAGGTAAAGTCATCTAGTGATTGGAGATGAGGAAGAGTAGAGAACAGGGAGCTCTTGAACAATGACCTCATTTTTTTTTCAGTGAAATATGAGGTATGATTCTTATCTAAGACGATGGGAGGGAGAACCAAAGGAGGTTTGATGAGAGATGAAAATGTTTGGAAGATCCTCTGTGGTGAGTGTAATAGTAAGTTAATTAGAGAGTTGTAAAAGAATTGGCTTGTAGCAGCAAGGGCCCAGTGCAGGTTATGCAAACTAAGTTTGCTATGGGTCCAGTCATCACCGTGTCAACATCATGTATGTAGAAGTGAAGTAAAACATAGCACAGAGAGATCCAGGCAAACCAACATGCACTTGGTAGAATTGTGAATTTGTCCAGCCGTTCTGGAAAACATTTGGGAACTATGCCTGAATATCACTATGCACACCCTTCAACTAAGCAAGACCACTATCAGACCTATAATATGAAAAGATCAAAGGAAGAGGGAAAGACACTTATTTACAAAAATATTTTTAACAGCTACTTTTGTTATAGCAAAAATCTGCAAACTAAAGTGGTGCCCTTCCATTGAGGCATGACTGAACAAATTATGTCATATCAATATGACAGGATATTATTGACCTGTAAGAAAGGATGAAAGGGATGGTTTTAGAAAAATCGGCGGTAGGGGGTCATTTCTTGCTAATGATTATTTCTCTATTTCTGTGGCTGAGAAGAGGCAGGAGCAGTTTGCTTTTACCTAGGAAGGTGTTAAATATGCCTTTACTATCCTTCCTCAAGAATATTTATGTAGCACATGCTCTGGAGCTACTATGCTAACTCTCACTCACACTAATAAGTTAGGTCCCCAGAAGGAAGCTCCTAATATCTTCAGGCCTGTGGGATGTGGTCCTAGGAGAATGTGAGGGAGGTGCCATGTTTCTTCTAGTTCTATAGAGAATGATCTCCACTGGTGTGCTTCCTACTTTGATTATCAGTTGATATCAATTAGTTATCCAGACTTAGTTTCAGTAAAGGGGTATTAACTAAGTAGCAAGAACAGTTGGTACAAATGGATATCCTCACCTCCCCCACACCAAAATTTGTGATTTCCTCTGTTCAGTACATACAGAGGCCAGGTGAAAGTAAGTTCAGACTCTGAGAGCATATGTGACAGATTTATTGTGATGATCAAATGAAATAATGTTTGTAAAATGCTTTGATAAACTTAGGATGCTATGTTAACTGTGATCACGATGTTGGAGTGATTTGTTTTAAATATTTATTTAGAAATTTAAAAAGATATATACTTAAAAAAACTCAAAAGATCATAAATGAAAGAATAAAGGATCCCATTATTTTAATGAGTTCCATGAGTTATTGCATTCAGTTTGCATAAAACCTCAGCTGATATCATTAATTCACAGCCTGAATCTGCTTTTCCTTTGTCCTCCATAAACCTCTGAATATCAGGAACATTTTATCTTATTGAATCTGTGAAAGAAACAACTTGTCTTAGGAATTGCCTTCCCATTATACATATGCACAAACCAATGCATATACACCCAATTTTATTGTTGGCAACTTCTTTCCAGATTTATCAGGTTTGAGTCAAGTATTTTCACCCATGCCTTTCACCAATTCCATCTCTTCACACTCTCCTAACTACCTGGCACTGGGTGCAATCATGATTTAGCAAGGGAGTAAATAGGAGGCAATGTGGAGTGCTATCTCCCCTAATTGCTATTTAAACTAAACAATAAAAAGAATGAAACAAATTAAATTAGCAAAGAAGCAAGAGCACACCAATGAACCAGCCAAGATAATCAACTTGAGAATTATCTATTAAACTTCCACATAAGCTCATTTTCATAATTTTGTGTGCGTGCTTGTGAAAAGCAACCCACCATTGAAATGACTGCGATGAAGTTGCTCTTCATTTTGCTGAGAAATGGCCTTGATAATACTGGGATTAGTTTAAAGGAAAAAAGCCCCTTGATTTTATTAATTCACATCTGAGTGTAAAGGTTTTTTGAAAAGGACATCTTGTTTTAGAGAGGTGGAGAAGTTGACCTAAACTACTTTCCCTTTTTACATTTTTCTCTTATTTGTTTGATTTATCTTGGGAGTAAGATGGTAGATCAGAGACTTTCTGCAAACCTCTTTAAGTCTTCAACCTCTCCATTTTTTTTCACCAGATGTAGAATAATTACAGCTAAGTCTACAGGAGAAGAAGAAGAGAGGACCCCTGGCAAGGTAAAATCCTTTATCAATTAACACTGGAGAAGCTTAAAACTTCAAGTGCTCACTCTCTGTCCTCTTCTATCAGACTTCCTCTTGCATTAGTGAGCACAAACATGGTTCCAGTCTCTTTGGGGTGGGGACCCCCAATGCTGTAGTCATTTTGCCTGAACCCCTTTTCCTTTTGTCCTTCCTCCCCCTTCTTCTCCCATCCCCAGTACTCCACCAAAGAAGTGGAAGATGCTGATTCTTCTCAACCACATGAATGAAAGAAGAATAGAGGAAGCAACTGGGTGGACTGAAAATATGTTACTTTGTGACTGGGAAACTGTCCCTAAGGTAGGGATCCCTTGAGGCTGCTGTGACTGCCTAAATACTTCAGCCTTTCCCACTCCACAAGAAGCAAGAGATAAGAACTCTGTCCAATCAGAAAGAAAAAAAAGAGCAAAGTGGAGAAAGTACTAAGAGAAGAACAAACATTGGTGGCTGCATGAAATCTGAAGGAAAGGGGCAAGGGATTAAATCCCAGCCAGTGCCAGTATTGTCATCCCATAGAGTTTATTCAGGGTGAAAACTTGAGTTAATGAATCCTTCTCCTGAGAAAATTGAACCAACTTTATTCTTTTCTTTAACTCTCTTTAATTTGTTGTGAATTCTTATTTTGTCATTTTTAGTATTTGCAACTTGATTTTTTCTCTGTTTTATCTGATCTTCTACCCCTTCTTTTTATTTATTCCCCCCCCCACTTAATAATATTTTATTTTTTCCAATTACATGTAAAGACAGCTTTCAACATTCACTTTTATAAAAAAAATTTTGAGTTCCAAATTTTTTTTCTCCCTCCTGTCCCCTCCTCCCAAGGCAAACAATCTAAGCTAAACATGTACAATTATAGTAAACATATTTCCACATCAGTCATGTTGTACAGGAAGAATCAGAGCAAAAGAGAAAAATCATGAGAAAGAAAAAGCAACATAAAAAAGAGAAAATAGTATGCTTCGATCTGCATTCAAATGCCATAGTTCTTTTTTTGGATGTGGACAGCATTTTCCATAATGAGTCTTACATCATTGTATTGCTGAGAAGAGCTAAGTCTATCAAAGTTGATCATCACACAATGTTGCTATTACTGTATACAATGTTCACCTGGTTCTACTCACCTTACTCAGCATCAGTTCATGTAGTCTTTCCAGGTTTTTCTGAAATCTGCTTGCTCATAATTTCTTATAGCATAATGGTATTCCATTATATTCATATACCACAACTTGTCCAGCCATTCCCCACTTGATGGGCATCCTCTCAATTTCTAATTTTTTGCCACCACTAAAAGAACTGTTATAAATTTTTGCACATGTGGGAACTTTTCCATTTTTTATGATCTCTTTGGGATATAGGCTAATAGTGGTATTGCTGGATCAAAGGGTATGCTCAGTTTTATAGTCCTTTGGATATAGTTCCAAAT
The DNA here is from genome assembly GCA_028646515.1 of Pseudochirops corinnae. NCBI lineage: Eukaryota > Metazoa > Chordata > Mammalia > Diprotodontia > Pseudocheiridae > Pseudochirops > Pseudochirops corinnae. The sequence goes on from CM053589.1 coordinate 9,997,432, forward strand.
TGCTCTCCAGAATGGTTGGATCAGTTCACAACTTCACCAACAATGGATCAGGGCTCCTATCTTCCCAGCTCTTCTCCAATATTTGTCATTTTCCTTTTTATTTTTGGTCATATTAGACAACCAGATATGTGTGAGGTGGTGCCTCAGAGTTGTTTTAATCTGCATTTCTCTAACCAATAGTGATTTAGAGCATTTTTTATATGACTATCAACAGCTTTAATTTCTCCATCTGAAAACTTTCTGTTCATATCCTTTGATAATTTATTAATTGTGGAATAATTGAAACAGCTTTAGAACCCAGTCTCAGGATGCTCACCCCCAAAGGAATGGATGGAGGGAATACTCATTTATTAAGTATTTACCGTGTGCCAGGCACTGGGCTAGGCCTTTACAAATATTATCTCTTTAGATCCTCATAATAACCCTTTGAAATAGTTGTTTTGTTATTCCCATTTTGCTGTTGAGGAAACTGAGGAATGTTAAATGACTTACCCAGAGTTGCATAGTAATTATGTGAAGCTAAATTTGAAGGCTTAATCCACTTTCTATGATTCCACCTATCTGTCCAGAAAACAAGTGCCAAAGAATACAAGATAAATGCTAAAATACTAGCAATATCAAGAGAAAAAAATAAATAAAATCTCAATGTACAAATAGATAGATCTCTGAGATAGGTAAGTGGTGAAATAGAGCACTGGACTTGTAGTCAGGAAGAACTGAGTTCAAATCAAGCCTCAGACAATTGCTGTGTGACCCTAGGCAAGTCACTTAACCTCCCTCAATTTCAGTTTCATCATCTGTAAACTGTGAGGATGAGATATTTCATTTTTTAAAAATAATTTTTATTGATGTCTTGTTTCTTATATCATCATCATCTCCAGTATCCTTCCCTCTCTCATAGAGAACCAGCCTGTATTAGAAATAGTAATTTTTTTAAAAAGGAAAAAAATCAAGGCAACTTATTGATACATTGAAAAAGTCCCCAAACATGTGCAATGTGTAGCACCTGTGAACCTCCTACTACCATGAAGAGGGAGACTGGGAATATCTTCTCATCTCTTCATTTGAGCCATGCTCGACATATTAGGCACTTTATTTGCATAATTCCAAATTGCTTTCCAAAACAGTTGTACCATCTCACAGCTTCACCAACAATGTATCGGTTTGCCTATCCTTTTGTAACTCCTCCAACACTGAATATTGTCATTTTTTTGTTATCTTCGGCAATTTGAAGAGTATAAGGTAAAACCTCAGGGATGTTTTGATTTGTATTTCTTTTATTAATAGTGATTTGGAGTGTTTCTTCAAGTGGTTGTGAATACTTTGCAATTCCTTTGAGAACTCTTTGTTCATATCCTTTCACTGATCATCTCTATTTTTCTTTTTACCAAAACCAATGGTTTTGATGACTGCTATTTTATGACATAATTTGAAGTCTGAAAGAGCTATTCCCTCCTCATCTCTTTTTCTTTTCATCGTTTCCCTTGATATTCTAGACCTTTTGCTTTTTCAAAAGAGATTTTCAAATCAAATTCTGTAAAGTATCTCCCTAGAAATTTGACTGATATAGCATTAAAAGTGTGAATTAACTTTGGAAGTATTGTTATTTTCATTATATTGTCATGGCCTAGAATATGACCATGGATTATTCCTATAGCTAGTTAAATTGTTTTTTATTTCTCTAAGGAGAACTTTGTAATTGAATCTATATAGGTTTTTCGACATGCTTTGGTAGTTTAATCTCCAGATACTTTATACATTTTGTAGTTATTTGAAATGAGTTTTCCCTTCATATTTTTGCTCCTTTTGTTTTGCTATTATAATATAAAAACATACTGTTCATTTTTAAGGATTTATTTTGTAGTATGCAACTTTGCCGAAACTATTGCTTGTCTCAGTATCTTTGCTGATTCTCTAAGATTTTCAAAGTATAGCATCATATCATTGACAAATAGGGGCAATGCTATTTTTATGTTTTTAATCTCTTTTGTTTTATTGCTGTTGCTGACATTTCTGTTATTATATAAAATAGCGATGGGGAGAGTGGGTATCTTTGCTTCACTCTCATATTTATTGGGAAAAGTTCTAGTGTATTCTAATTGCACATGATGCTCACTTTTGGTTTTAGATAGAAGCTTTTTATATTTAAAAAAAAAGGTGCCTCTATGCTTCTGCTTTGTAGACTTTTTTTTAAGCACAAAAGAGTGCTACACTTTCTCAAAGACCTTTTTTCAGTACCTATCCAGATGAATATGTGACTTTGAATATTGGCTTTTGGATAATTTTGTAGCAATTATGTTGATTGTTTTCTTAATGTTGTACCATCCTTGCATCCCTGGTATAAATCCAACTTGGAATTATTTCTTGGATAACTTGCTGTTGTCTCTTTGACAGGATTTTGTTTAAAATTTTTGAATCAATATTAGTTAATGACATTGGCCCATAGTTTTCCTTCTGCATTTTATCATTCCTTGGTTTAAGTACTAGGACTATATGTGTCTCACAAAAGGTTGCTAATGAGATGCTTTCTTTCTAAAGTTTTGAGAATAACTTGTGAAGAATTGGTACTGATTTTTAAAAAACTTTGATAGAATTCTCCTGTGAATCTATCAGGACCAGGAGATTTTTCTTTGGTAATGCATTTATAGCTAGCTCTCTTTCTTTTTCTGATACTGGAATATTTAAGGTCTTTATTTGATTTTCTAATAGTTTGGATATTTTATATTTTTGAAGGTATTTCTCAGGGATTTTTTTTGGTGTGTGTTTTCTCACTTTTGTTAGCATATAACTGTGCATTATATATTCAGAGTATTATTTTTATTTCTTCTGGGCTTGTCTTGATTTCACCTTACTGTTATGCTATTTTAAAATTTTCTGCCTTATTTTTGATCAGATTAAGTTCTGCTCTCATAATTTTCATTTAAACCACTCAGGAACAGCATGTTGTGGTTTCATATTCTCCTCATATTCCACAGGGTCCTTTGTCTCATTAAGCTTTGGATCATTTCTGTTTGTTGTGTAGTATTTATTTACAGATACCTGAATTTATTTGCCAAGGTCTGGAGGCCATATTTCTTTCTCCTGTAAATGTTGTTTGATTTGGGTTTAAAATTGAAAAATTCTAAATCTAGGGGCTGGAATCTTTTCCTACAATCTTATCATTTTCATTTTTTCATTTAATTTTCTTTATCCCTTCTCAAATTTAGCTTTTATTTTTATGAATGAATGGGAAAAGTGAAACTTCTCAGCCAATAAGTTTTGTGGGAGCAAGCCGGAGTTCAGCTTCCTACTTCCCCCTTTTTCTCCCCCACTCTTTACTGCTACCATATCAGCATTGAGCCTCTTCAGGACTCTTTGGAACTCCACCTTTGTTTGCCACACCCTTATCAGCATTAGGCTCTTTAGGAGTTTTCAACCTCCAACCTTGCTGGCAACTTTTCCCCCTCTCCTTCCCTCACTTTACTGTTTGCCAAACAAGGGCATGAATGGTGCCCTGGCTCCCTGCCTGTCTCCCAGCCAATAAGGGATAGTGGTGGGCTTCTTTGTTCCTTATCTTTGGGGAGATTTTTGCACTCAGATTGTAAGCCCTCCTCCCAGCCAGTGGGAGAATGGACAGCAGAAGGGAGGGGGCTTGACTGCATTAGGGTATATATTCTTGTTCAGTCTTTTGTAACATGCCTCCTCTCCCTGATCCACTGCCCTCTTCTTGAAGGGGAAGAGAATAAAAACTTCCTGTCCTTTCTTCGAGATACTTCTAACTTTTAATTTTTCTGGGGAGGGGATTTTTGGGGTCCCCGTACCCCATGCATGAATACAGCTAAATTTCAATTATGCAGGAATGGTAGGTATGGGAAATCTTACAAATTATTCAAAATATAATATTACTGGTCTTAACCATGTCTTCCATAGAACTGTTTACCAAGGGACAGACCAAGTGGCCCAGTGGACTAATTTGGATTTCACTCTCATCTGTCACTTCATCCTCCATCTCCTGTGGCAGAAGTCATTGGGTAATATGTAACAAAAAAAAAAAATACGATGCAACAGACATTGTATTACATTTAAAAATTACATTATGCAGCTGTGTGCAAATGAGTGTCTCCATTTCTGTTTCAATCTGACACCACTCGTTAGTGTAATTTGAGATTTTGGCAGATTGGGAAGCTCCTGAATTTTATAGCTAAATCAGAGGTGGAGGAATTGTTGAGGTTTAGGGGTCCTTGAGACCCCAAAATACCTACATGCTGGTTCCTGCTGAATAAATTTGATGCAAACCTTCTTTCAGCCAAAGTAAAACAAAGTTTGTTAAATATTTGTCATACTGGGTAGACTCATAAAGAGCCTAAGCATTTGCGATGTTTGCATTGAGAAGCGGACAAGATCAATTTGGGACAGACTGAGATTAGATGGAGCTAGATTGATATCTGATACCTTCATGGAGGCAAGATGGATCTTATATACAGAAAAGTTGTAGAAAGGATATAGGGGTGGTCTAGCAGTCTGGGTTGAAGGTAGGGGGGGTCCAGGGAAGATCTTGAGGAGGAGTCTAGGGAGAATCTTGATGGGACTGAAGTCCCATCCAGGAATTGGATTAAGGATGGGAAATAGCTGAAGGCTACCTGGAGATGACAATGGAGGACTAGGCCAGTTTAAGGGTAACAGATTTGGGTATAGATATTTTAATAGGAACAAGGGTGGGAAGTAGCTAGACAATGGAGGGCTAGGCTAGATTAAGAGTAACAGAGATTTGGGTCTAGTGATGATAAATGACTCATGGCCTCAGGCAAATGCCTTATCAAGTGGGAAGATTCAAGGAAAATTCAAGGGGGTTCAAAGAACCTGTACCCCATAAAATGGTGTCATAGGATTGAAGATTTAGAGATGGAAAGGAACTTAGAGATCAAGGACAACTCCCTCAGTTTGCAGATAAAGCAATTGTAGCACAGAGAGGTGTTACATATCTAGGGTCACATGTATAGTAAGCATCTGAAGCAGGATTTGAACTCAAGTCTTATTAATGTGATGTCCAATATACTGTGACACCAATCTGTTTAAATTGAGGAAGAGAAGATTTACTATACTTGCTATGAAACCATCTGAAGTGGCTTGGTGAACCTGCTTCTGGAAGGACATGATGAGGTAAAATGGAAAAGTCTACTCTCCAATTTAGAGCATTTACATTTATTTACTCTGATTATTTTTAATCACTAACTGCATGGCAAAGAAATGATTGACTGCTGAGCCAGAATTGGATGTGCACTCAAAGGGCACCAGCTGGACAAAGTGAGTCTCAATATGGTGTCTAAACCTTCCAAAGAAAAGCCAACACAGTCACCTGCTATCTCTACTCAGATTAACGTGAAGTCATAAATACATGATCCTGATATTGATTTTGTCCCTATTATATCTCTCCTGCCTTAGAAGAAGGAGTATAGCTGGAACTGTAGAGGTTGATGACAAAGGAAGTGCCAGAAGACCAAGATGGAAAGACATTCCCCAAGGATGGCAGCAGTTCAGGGGTTGTGTCTCCTTGTGACAGAAACATACTGACTGTGAACTCTAGAAAAGCATTGATCATCACACCACAGTAGAAAGCCATGCCTAAGGCATACCAGATGATGTTCCTAAGGAAAACCTCATGAGGACTCCATGAAGGGAAAAGGAACTTCTGGAGCTAGAAGTCTGGAAGTACCCCTTGGCCATAACATTTTTTTTTTTCCTATATGTGTGTTTCATTACTATTACACTTTAAGTTCATTCAAGTCCTTTATCTCCAAGGACTTAGTGTGAATTCCTGGAAGAGTATACCATAGATTTTGGGAGAAACGCTTTGTAACAACTATTTTTCCTATGATACATTTGGAAAGTGCTTTGAAAACCCTAAAGCACCACATAGATGTTATTTTTGTTGTTATGATTACCTTCTCAGTAAATCTCTTTTCTACTGATTCACAACAGGGAGCCCAATGGATAGGAACTTGTGAACAACAGTATTAGAAGATACAATCCAACAGAACTACTTCTAGAACCCTGCAGGAGAAGTAGCTCGTCACTTTCTAGGGACCCAAATCCAGTGAGAGAAGGAGTTGGGAAAGTAAGCCAGTATGGGCTACTACATTCAAATTTCACTTGTTAATTATGATTTTTATTTTTGTGACATGCAGAGCACTTGTTTAATATTTTTTGCTGTTATGCATTTATTTATATGTTTCCTGGGCCATTACCATGAACTGCTATGCTATACAATAAATTTTTGTAAATATGCAAGACAAATTTGAGAAATATATATTTTGTTTCCCATTCTCTTGTAGCTAACTCTTCTTAAATTTTATCTAGAGCAGCGATTCTCAACCTGTGGGTTGCAACCCCTTTGGGGGTTGAACAGGGTTGCCTAAGACTATTGGAAAACACTTATTTCTGATGGTCTTAGGAGCTGAGACACCACTCCTCTATCGGTCTCCAGGCGGATCTGCCCACATGCAGATACGCCCACATACAAGTATTAAAGGGTTGCAGCATTAGGAAGGTTGAGAACCACTGATCTAGAGCTTTAATTTCTCCTTCACTTCATCTCAGTCAAACACAAAGATCAATTAATCAATAAAAAATTAAGTGCCTGCTATGTTCTACTACTTCTTGCTGTATCATTGAACTTTGGAAGTTCTGTTTGCTCTCTTCTGTTTTTCAGGGTGTCCACTACTTGGATAAGATTTTCTATTTCCTGTTCTAAGTTGTTTATTTTTGTTCCATGTGTTCCCATTTCATTCTTTTCTCTTGGTTCAGTTCTTGCTTCATATCTTCCATTCCTTCTTGAAGTTCTTGTAGCTAATCTGTTTTGTTTTCTCTAGGATCCTACTCATAATTATTATAGAGTCATTATCTTGCTCTGGGATTTTTCTTGTGCTTCTCTTAACCCATAATATTTCTTTATTATGGAATAGTCTTCATTTATTTATATCTCTAGCCTTATTTCCTGGAATTGGACTTTGTACTAGGATCAGGCTCTGCTCTCTCTCTCCTTAGATGAAGTGGCTTGGCCCCATTGCAGGCCCAGAGTAGGAACCAGGACTAGGTTCTGTCCATGCTACAGTTCAGATGCCACTGCCCTGTTGTAGTTTTTAATGGGCTGTTTTCTGGTCCCACCTCCCTACTCTAAGCCCTCCCTACTGTAGTCTCCACTGAAGTGCTGCCTAAGACCAGGTCTTGTCTACCTCTATAGCCCTGGCCTAGATTCTTGAGCTCCTTCTTGGACTAGACTCTTCCCACAGCTACAGTTCACATCTTCACTCTTTTAGCACAGCCCCCAACTCTCAGTGAGTCTCAGAACCTATATTCTGGTCCAGCAAGACCAGAAATTTGTATTAGTTTCAGACCCCTTTTCTCCTAATGTAAGTATCCACAAACTTTATTCAGGTTGTTTCCTGGTGAAGTCTTAGATAGTATGGGACTTTCTGTATTCTTTTTTTTTTTTAAATCTATGTTCCATTTGGAACTCTTCTTCATCGTTTCTGAAGTCAACTTACGCTGAAGGGACTTAGGCTTAGCTGGAATCTTTCTTATTGCCATCTCTGCTAGAGGCCCTCTGGATACATTTTCCCCTAACCTCAGAATACCTATGATGGAGTATATATTACCTACAAACTGAAGTAGAAAAGAAATAGATGAAAAATTATCTTTAAATTAGCAAAAAAAAAAAAAAAATTGAAGGCCGAGGACTATTAGATTGAAACAGGAAAGTTAGGAGATCTTTGCAGCAATCTGGGGGAACTTCTGTGCACAGGGAAAAGTTGCATATGGGGAAAGCCTAACAGAAGAGCTAAAATGTGTTGACTACTCTGGAAGTCTCAGGGCTTGGAATATCTGGCTCTAAGAGAACTGTAACACTTTCCTAAGGAAGAAGACCTGGACATTGCCTGAGGAAGCAGATGACAAACATACTTCCTGCATAATACAGAGTATAGAAGAGGGATAAGCCTTGTTGGGATGCCAATATGCAAATGAACCAAAAAGAAGAAGTAATATTGGGAGAATCTTGCATTTGTTATTTTCATTATATAGGCATGGTCCAGTTATGAGCACTGACTGTCCCTCTAGCAATTTAAATTCTTTTAGGAGAACTCTAGAATTATCTTTAGGAGAACTTTTAAATTTAATCTAATACAATTATTTGGTATGTTTTGGTAGATTAATCCCCAATTATCTTATGAAATTTGTAGATATTTTGGATGAGATTTCTTTTTCTATTATTGGTCTTGGATTTTGTTATTATTCTGTATAAATATTGCTGATTTTTGTGGGTTTATTTTGTAACCTACAACTTTGTTGAAGATACTGTCTCAATTAGTAATTTTGCTGTTTCCCTAGTATTTTCTGAGGAAGCTAGCCATCAGCAAATTGGAATAGTTGTTAATCTCTTCTTTGCCTATTTTTATACCATTAATTTCTTTATCTTGTTTACTTTACTTCTTTTGCTACCATTCCCAGAACTACATCAAATAGTAGTTGGTAGAGTGGGCCTTCTTAAATTACTGTTATTTTTATGGGGAATGTTTCTAGTATAAACACATTGCATATTTTGGTTTTAGATACATACTTTTTTGCCCTTTTAAAAATTAAAATTTTTAAACTTAAATATGCAATAAGAAAAGAAAAAGAAATATAAAATTAAACATTAAAATTTAAATACAAACTAAGAAAAGAAAAAAAAAAGCATTGCCATGTGCACAGCAAAATGTAAGAGAGGATTCAAAACATGCAGCAATAAATTTTCTTTTCAAGAAAGCCTATACAATAAATACTATACATGGTGTTCAGAGTCACTCACCTTTTTTTTTTGCTTCCTTGTATGTTTTCTTTTGCTTTCTGCTGTACCCTTTTTATTTTGTTCTTTTTTTCCCTCTTCTTCTCCCTTCTCCCCCCAAAAGGCTACACACATACCCATCCCACATATATAGACCTATACACCAAATGTATATACATACATATACACATACATACATACACAAACTTACATGTACATACATATGCTTAGCTATAATCATATTCTTATATAAGACATATGCATTCATATGCAGCTATGTAAGACCATTCTATACTTATTTGTTCAGTTTCTTTGAGGGTGGATAACATCTTCCTTGATAAGTTTAAGACTTTTCATATTTTTCCAAGTCCACCAACTCATTTCCTACACCATAGCAATATTTCAACCTTACGCTGCCTAGGTATTTTAAATAGTCTAAAATAATATTGATTCATATGGCTGACACATAATGTAGTTTCCCCATTTCCCCCTTTTGATTAAATCTATTTTAGCTTTAACTTTGTGTAACGCCATGCATGAGCAGCTTCCCAAATGAATGCTACTGTGAATAGCTTTTAAGGTTCTGATTACACAGTATAGTGAGCATTCTATTTATTCAAGAACAAATTGAAGGAAAACATTCACAACAAATCAAGATACAGTGTTCACAATATTACATCTTATCACAGAAAATCACAATATAGTGTTCACAATAGCTTATCATCAAAATGGCCACAGTTTTCACCAAAGTGGTCACAATATTTATAACAAAGAACAAAAGAACAATTATCTGGTATCCCTAAGGAGGTTTGCCTCCTTACTTAGTCATTTAATCATCTCAAAACACAAGTCCGTCTTCCACTCATGGGGCAACTAGGTTAACTTAATCAGTCACTTATTTAGCAATTAGTTACTAAGTATTGCTAATAACTAAATACAATCATTAGAAAATACACAAACTTCCCACCCCTAGGTCACTAATAAACCATGTTATCATCACAGCATTCAATATCCAAGAAGAGATCTTTTCTTCATCTGGACTTGGTGTGGTTTCTCAGATTCCCTGGGTCCCCTTCCATGGTCCCAGCTCCTACCTGAATCTACCAAACAGTTACCTGGATTCAGAGGCAGACAGCCTCCAGGTTCTTGTCCAGTCCTCTGGGCAGTTCCTGCTACACACTGAAGTTCACAGGGTCCAGACCATCTCAAAACCTTCACAATTTCTGTTCCCAGGAATTCAAAGATCAACCAAACCACAAACAAACAAAGTCTTAGCATCCTGGTCATGCATCCTCAGTCCTCCAGCAGTTATTCTGGCCCTAAGATCCAGAAGAAATCTCAACCTTCCAGGTGGCATCAGCCATTTCAGGCTTCCAGGCAGCCTTACTGGCAGCAACTCCAGCCTTCCCCAGATCTCTCAGCAGAACAGCTTCTTCCACCAGGATCTGGTCAGGAGAAAATCCTGATTGTCTCTCTGGGGTTTTTCTTATATACACGTACAGCATTGGCTAAGTACCTGCTTACTTGACATAACAAAAAGGGGTCTTCAAATGTAAATTAATTACCATTACACTTTGTCTGAGATCATGATTACTACCCTACTTTTTCCCTAATAAATTCTACTCTTTATCTTTATTTTATCTTCACGTGTATTGTTTTTTTTCTTTCCCTCCTGACTCTTCTTAGCCCTTAGTAACTAATCAAACCTCTGTGAAAGAAACAGAAGGTGTGAATTCTGTCTCCTATTGCTGACATAACAGGAAGGGGTTGGCTGAAACAGGAAGCGAGAAGCAGCCATGTGGCTGCTTAAGAGCTCCTGGCCTGTACACTGCAGGGTGGGAGAGGGAAACGAACATTCAGAGGCCAAGAACTCTTGCCTTAACCTGCCTGGATCTGGATCATGGTCTTGGGTGGTGGTCCTGAGATGTGCAACCAGTGAGCAAAAGCTGGTGGGGGCTGTTGAGATGGTGCCCTCCTAATAGCTCTGGCAGTTGTGAAAACCCCAGTGATTTGGGACAAAGCTCTCCCCTCTGGAAGCAGAGTTCTACTGTGCCAAAGAGCTTAAAAGTCTAGTAATTGAGTGGCAACATGAGCAAGCAAAGGAAGCAAAGCAAGCACAGCCACCCAACTTTAGATTCCTTTTTTGGGGACAAAAAGGATCAAAGCACGGAATGGGAAGAAGACAATGAAGTCAGAACTCCTGCACCAAAAGCTTCCAAGAAAAATATGAACTGGTTTCAGGCCATGAAGGAATTAAAAAAAGGATTTTGAAAATCAAGTAAGACAAGTGGAGGAAAAATTGGGAAGAGAAATGAGAATGATGCAAGAAAATCATGAAAAG
>CM053589.1:10009072-10036991 GCA_028646515.1 Pseudochirops corinnae
AGTATATTACTATAATCATTGACTACTGAGTCTTTTGTACCCAATCTATTCCATTAATCTACTACTCTATTCCTTAGCCAGTACCAAGCAGTTTTGATGACTGCTACTTTATAATACAGATTAAAATCTGGTACAGCTAGGCCAAAAAGTCTCATTTCTTAAATATGTAGAGAACTGAACCAAATTTTTTTAAATGGTCATTCTCTAATTGAATTATCAAAAAATATATGAATAGCTATTTTTAGAAGAAATCAAAGCTATCAACAATCAAATGAAAAACATTCTAAATCTCTAATAATTTGACAAAATGAAAATTAAAATGACTTTGGGATACCACCTCATGACCATCTGATTGACTAACATGATAGAAAAGAAAAAAGATAAATAATGGAAGGGATGTGGGAAAATAAGCACACTAATTCACTGTTAATGGAGCTGTGAATTTGGTTCCTAGAAAGATTTATATGAACTAATGCAGTGAAGTGAGTAGAACTAGAGGTACATTGTACATAGTAACAGCTATGTTGCAAAGATAATAGTTGTGAAAGACTTTGCTACTGTGATGAATGTAATGATCTACAACAATTCCAAAGGAATTATAATGGAATATGCAATCCATCTTCAATAAAAACACTGATGGATTAAAAGACATTTTTCTTTATTCATTTTTTTTCTCTTTTTTGGCAGTGTGACTAGTGGGGAAATGTTTTGCATAACTTAAAATGTATAATTAGTGTCACATTTCTATTATTCTCAATAAGCATGGGAGAGGTTGAAGAAAGAGAGAATTTGAAACTTAAAAAAAAAAACCGTAATCTTAAAATAAATAAATAAGTTCCATATGGTGCTGAGAAATATATAAATTCTTTTGCAGTACCATTTAGAAGAAACCATCATTATTTTAACTCAGTTTCTCTGGTACTTTGTTCAGGTCCATATTTTCTGTTTTGTTTATCGATTAAAACTTCCCTTCAGTCTTATGTTACTGTCAATGTCCTCAGTAAATTTTTCCTTTATGAATTTGGAGCACATAAGTTTATTACTGATATTGATTTGTTGTATATGATTCTTATAATCTTCTTAGTCAGTACACAGTATCCAAGTAAAGTCTTCTTTTAGCTTAACTCAGAGTGGTTTCTCGGATTCCCTGGATCCCCTTCCATGGTCCTAGATCCTACCTGGATTCACCAAACTGTCACCTGGGTTCAAAGGCAGACAGCTCCCAGGTCCTTGTCCAGCTCTCCAGGAAGTTCCCATTCCATATTGAAGTTCCCAGTGTCCAGTCCATCTCAAATCCTTCACAGTCTCTGTTCCCTGGAAGTCAAGGCCCAACAAAGCCACAGACAAAGTTTCAGTATCACAGTCACACTTCCTTAGTCCCTTGGCAGCTCCAGCTGGCCCTCGGACCCAGGAGAAGTCTCAGCTGGCTCACAGAATCAAAATCGCTTCATCCAGGTTTTCAAAATGAAAACCATTTTCTTCAGCCTGGGGCAGGGAGGGGGAGGGAGGAGGGAATAAGGGAGGCTTTCCTCTTCAGCCTCCACAGAGCCTGCTCCAAGAAGATCTCCCTCAGTTCTCAATTCTCAGTTCTCTCCAGCAGCTGCTCTGCCTCCAGATGCTGGTCCCAAGGAATTCTGACTGTCCCTCTCTGGGATTTTTCCTTATATACACATAGCATCAGATGCTTCCTGTTTCAGCCAGACTCTTCCTGTTACATCGGCAACTGGAGACAGGAGTTCATACCTTCTGTTTCCCCAACAGAGGCTTGATCAATTACTAAGTGCTAAGTACCTGCTACCTTTGCCAGCACAAAGGGATCTTCAGATTCAAATTCATTAAGTTACACCATCATCCTTGATGCTCCCTCCCATTTGTTAGCCCTTTCTTTGCAGAGTTTTGCTTATTTGTTCCTTTTTCTTTCTACCTTTTATCTGGTTATTTAATTCTTTCTCCCTTTTTTTCTCTTGACCATGATAATTATCTAATCTCTCTATTGTCTGTTTTCTTCATGGGATGAAACATTTGAGGTATGCATTCTGGGATCTCTCCCTCTAGACAGTTTCTGCCATTGCTTTGTAGAACTTTATCCATGGATTCCCCTTTTCCATTGTGTCTCATTCCCAGAAAATTCGAAGTCCTATAGGTGAAAGAGAGGATACTGCCCCATGTCAGGACCTCGCCACCACCCTGACCCTGATTGTCAAGCCTACCACTGATCTATCCCCCTCCTAGTTACTTTCTTTCCCCAGCTGCCTCAAAGTCTCTTTGTTCTCATGCCCTTCCACTCCTCCAGGTTCCAGTTTTCCCCAGGAGCTCCAATTTCCCCCTCCCAAAGTAAAGTGGTCTTTTCAAGCACCAAATGCCCCAGACTACATGCAGCGCAGTCTCTTGTGCTCCCATATTCTTTGCTAATTCCACAGGATCCTCTGTCTCATCAAAAATTGGATCATTTTCTGATATGTAGTAGCTATTCGTAGAAGCCTGAATTCGTTTATTAGCTATAGAGGCCAGATTTCCTTCTGCTGTTCATGTCTACCCTGTCATTTATCTACTTTTGTTCAGGATCTTTGAGTTTTCTTCTTGGTATCTCTAGTAATTTCAGGGTTTTTTTCCCCCATGAATTTCTACCATTGATCACTTTCTGATTTTGCACACACACACACACACACACACACACACGTGCACACACACTGTGTGCACGTGTGTGTGTGTGTGTGTGCACCCCTCACGTTTAGGGGCATGAGCTCAACTCTACCTTCTCCCATGCTGGCCAATTCATATTTGTCCAGCCTATATCTCTGCTCCAAGTAACTGCTATATTTATAAACTCCAAAGTTCTTTCATTATAATCTTTTATCATTCCTCTTTCCCTACTACTAAAAATATTCTTCACCCTCACTGTGAACTCTAGTCTCTTCACCCCTCTATGCTTTTCCAATCCATCACCTCTGTTCTGGCTACATTCTAATACCCTTCTCAATCTCACCTTCTGAGTGAACTAATTCAACTCTGAATTATCCTCTTCTCTTCAATCCACTCATCCCCTATCCATCACTACTCACACCTTGCCAAAAACTAACCGTGGATTGCTCCTACCATCTGTTACTTTTGTCCCTACTCACACTCTATTTAATAAATCTGGAGGAAGTCATGAAACTGCTGACTGGGTCTACTACAAATATATGTTACCTAATCTCAACTGGGGCCCTCACAGCAGAAAGGCAATCTTTTTTCTCCCTTATTGATTCTCTATTCCACTCACCACAGTGTCTACACCAAATCTCCCCTTCTTTGCTCAAGCCTTCCACAATATTCCTACTCCCACTCTCTCCTCTGAAGACCTCATCTCACACTTCACCAAAAATGGAAAAAACAAAACAGAAACCCAAGGCCATTTCCTTTCCTCTTCTTTTTTTCTCGTATCTCACTTCTACCTGATCCCCGCTACTGCCTCCTTCTTTTCTCCAGTCTTTAATGAAGCGATCCTTCTCCCAAACAAGACCAACCCTTCCACATGTAACTTTGACTGTATCCACTCTTGATGCTACTGCCTTTCCTCTGAGATATCCCTAGTTAATTTTGTGTGTATACATATGCATGTGTATGTATGTGTGTGTGTATATTGTGTTTGTATATATTTGTTTGATTATTGTCTCCCACATTAGACTGTAAGCTCCTTGAGGGGAGGTAATGTTTTTTGCCTTTCCTCAAGCATGAAACAGTGTCTGGCTCAGAGTGGGTGCTTAATAAATGCTTGATGATTTGACTCTACTTCTGTATCTGAATCAGCCATGTCCTTTCTACTACGCTGACTCCACAGATGCTTAAGCTGTTAAACCTCTAGAAACACAGCTGGTAGCTACATCTGCAGAGCTACTCTGTAGAATCAGGTGCTAAATAATGAATAGTGAATGTTTAAAGAAGAAAGCCATTTTTCAGAACTAAGAGCAGGGTCCCATGGAACCTTCTTTCAGCTAAGGAAGAAGCACCTCTTTTCTCCCTTTGCATCAATTCCTCACCTCCATTAAATGAAAATGACTCTGAATTTACACTGATTGTTTTAATGCCTCATACTGTGTTATTAGTGATTTGTAAAACCAGCATTGAATCTCAGTGTGTTCAGCATTGTCTAATTGTTTTAATTGACCATAATGATTTTATTATCTAGGTTTTAAAATGGGACAATTGGCAATTTTTGCATAAGTGCCTCAGGTTGATTACATATGGAAAGGACAGGAGATATGCAATATCTATACCCCCACTAAATGCATTTTCAAATTATATTCATTCCTCTTTATTTTATTTGAAAATCTATGGAGTTCAATAAAGTTCAAGGAAAGAATTGTAGTAAATAGGCAGCTTAAATATGAGAAGTGTAAAGAACAGCAGCTCACAGAAATATTGCTATAGATACTAAGACCATATCCTGCCTTGGTACAGAGCAAATATAATTGAATCATGTTCAATAGCAGGCTATTACAAAACAGAGTTTATTTGCAATGCTAATGTGGTGAAGACAGCTGTCACAGGGAATTAGATATGATCATTCAAAACCTGAATAAATGAGATATCCATTATCTTCTGGCTGTGTTGCAGGCTGCTCATAGAACACAAATAAATGATGCTGTCACAGGAACCAGCTCATGGTTTTGTCTTTTAGCCATAGAAATATGGGGATGATTGAAGTGGGGGTGGGGATACAGAAATGGAAGAAAAGAAGCTTGGCAGATAAGTGTGGATGAGTAAAGGAAAGGGGGTTTTCAAAGAGATCATAGATGCAAGGACATAATCAAAATGCTATTTTTGGTGACAGAAATAGGTTTTAACTCTGTCAAAGATCTTTACCAAGAACCATCCCTTCTTACCAAAACCTACAGTCTACAAAAGAGACTGA
The DNA here is from genome assembly GCA_028646515.1 of Pseudochirops corinnae. NCBI lineage: Eukaryota > Metazoa > Chordata > Mammalia > Diprotodontia > Pseudocheiridae > Pseudochirops > Pseudochirops corinnae. The sequence goes on from CM053589.1 coordinate 10,013,967, forward strand.
ATTCAAAAGAGAATAATAGGGAGTAAACAAGGCTAATCTCTTTTCGCCCTTCTTTCTACCATCTAATAAAATTGATAATGTAGATAATATTAGCTGCCTTCATGGTTAATCACTCATTCAACAAAGTGAATCAGAGTTTGTATCTAAGATCTTGTGAATTTACTAATTAAGAAATTAGGGAGACTTCCTTTAATTGAATATGAAATAAAACTATTAGAAAATTTTTCTTAATAAATTTTAGGATATAAATTGCAATGGCTATCATTGTAGAAAAGTTCAGCAAGAATTCTGTAGCAGCTGTTCTGTGCATGAATCACATCTATGAAAACACATTCCAAAACTTTTTATGTGATCTCAGAGCAGAAATAATACTATAGATGGCAGAAGAATGATATTGGCTCCATGACTGCAATGCTAAAGGATAAGGAGAATGAGGTGTGCCCATACTGGGCAATGCTCTAGTTAGCATTTAATTGTGAACAAGATCATTAATCTTCTGGTGTTTTTTGTTATACTGAAAAGGTGAAATGATACTTCAGAAGTAAATATGATCCATGAAATAACTAGAAAAGGATTACCTTTTATTACCTAGGAAAATTTGTGATAATCAAAGAAGGAAATTATAGCAGAGTGAACAAATTTAGATAGTGAATCAACATTTGGTCCTAGGAGCACATGCACACACAACCCAAGGAAATTCAAAGGCTTGTACTTTGAACTCTGGTTTATCACAGAATCAGAGATTTTCAGAGTTCACAACAAATATGTACACCAAACCATAACCAAAAAAGAATCCTCCTCTGTTGTGGGAGGAAAAGGGGGAATCCCCAGAACAAGTGGTCATGAAGCCTTTCCTTGACAACAGCTAGTGAGGTGAGACGGATTAACTCCTGAAACAGCTGTTAGGAAGTACTTTCTTGAACCAAACCTAAATTTGTCTCTTTGCACCATCCACCCATTTCTTCTAGTACAACCAGAACAAGTCTATTCCTTTTTTCACTTGGCACCCCTTCAGATACTTGAAGACAGTTGTCATTTTTCCAGTCTCCCAATATTGTAATTTTGGCATTATCCTGGGCTTCACGCTCTTCCTCACTCCACGTAACCATTCATTGCCAGATCTTTATGTTTTTATCTTCACAATGTCAATTACACCTAAGCCTTTTTCTCTACTTTAATAGCTCCTACCTTAGTTCAGGCCTTCAACACCTCTTACCCATATTATTGTAACAGCCTCCTAATTGGTCTTCCTGCCTCGAATCTCTCACCATTCCTTTTCATCCTATATACTGATGCCAAAGTAATATTCCTTACAGCTTTTGCCATATGATTCCCCTGCTCAACAAACTCCAAAGTCTTCCCATTGCCTGTAGGATGAAACATAACCTTTTCTGTTTAGTTTTTAAATCTCTTAGTCTAGTCTCATTAAATATTTTATTTCTCCTGTACTCTGTTCTGTTTATTTCTCCTGCACCATGTCTCTGTTCCTCACTCATCTCCTATTTTGATGCCTACATTGATCAGCCTCCATTCCTGGAATTCCTCCCTCTATAACTCAGCTTCATAGAATTCCTTTCTTCTTTAAAAAGCATTATCTCTTCCATAAAGTTTTTCCTACTCTACACAACAACTAGTATTCTCTCTCCCAAACCATCTTGTTTATACATATATATATATATGCATATATGCATATATGTATATGTATGTATGTAAGTATATGTATATATTGCATTTATCTACTTTATATTTATAGTATACACATATATATTTTGCACGTACTTGTCTCCTCTATTAGAATGTAAACTCATTGTAAGTAGGGACCATTTTGTTCTTTGTATGTGTATCTTCAGCATCTAACACAGTGCCTGACACATAGTAGGAGCTTAAGAAATAGTTATTGATCGATTCCTTCTGATACCAGATCCTAGGCTCCAACCAGGCTCCAACTCTGTCATATTATTTATCAGACTTATGAAAAATTGTTGTTGCACCCTAGTGCCTCTCAGAGATGGGGATTTAATCCTCCCGTTGCCACTTCACTTTTACTCTTATAGTCTCTCTTCTTCCTGAGATACTGCAGAAGTTATTTTCTTTTCATTTTTTGCCATTAACTTGATTGAGGTACACAATATTTTCCCCACTATCTTCCTTCTCTCTCCCCTTTTATCCACCTCCCATTCTGCAGTTAATTACCATAAATGACATTGATTCATCTGTAAAAGGGGAAAGGAAGATTATGAACTACAGAGCATTTTATGCCATGTCTGTTCCTTCAGCATCACTTAAACTCCATTTTCACTTTTATTCCCTTGTGTACTTTTAGAAAGATCTTAATGATTCCTCTTATTTTTTTATTCTGTTATTGTTTTATAAGCCTATTGATGTCTTGCTTGTAGGTTCATTTTTCCTTTTAATAGTCTCTAGAGAAAGGGTAATTTATTTCATTAGTATCTGTATTTGTTTACCTTTCTTGTATTTCTCTTGTGTGGGGTGCTTGCTAATTTAATAATCAAATCATAATTGTTTGTTTATAGAAATGTTTCAGATGTTTTCCTTTTATTGAATGTCCAACTATTTTTTTTTGGAGGAGGGAAGGCAGGGCAATTGGGGTTAAGTGACTTGCCCAAGGTCACACAGCTAGTAAATGTCAAGTGTCTGAGGCCAAATTTGAACTCAGATCCTCCTGACTCCAGAGTCAGTGCTCTAATTCACTGCACCACCTAGCTGCCCCTCAACTATTTTCATTAATGATAAGACTCAAGTTTTCAGGGCATGTCATTTTTATTTTCATGTTTAGCCATTTTTGCTTTTGAAATATATTATTTTGGGGACAGAGCCAAGATGGCAGAGTAAAAGCACAAACTTGGCATGGGATCTGGCTCCAATCACTTCCAATACCTGTAAATTACAAAAATGACTCTAAACAAATTTTAAATCTACAGAACTCACAAAGAGATAGAGAGAAACAATTTTCCTTCTGAAGGCAGCCCAGCAGGCCAACAGAAAAGGTCTATTGCAGTGTGCTGGGAGTCAAGCAGAGTCCCCCGTGAGCTGTGGTTCTGGCCCCTGGGTGGCCCAGACTGGCCAGAGCAGACTTCAGGAGAGTGAATCACCAGCAGCTGTGGTGGCTTCCAGACTTTTCAACTCATAAATGCCAAAGAGAAAATAAAAGGTCAGCAGGGAACTCTGTTGGAAGGGTGAAGCAAGAGCAGTTCAGCCCCTGCCCCCAGGGGAAGAAGTGGCATAGGCACGGGGTGGCTGCAGCTGCTGTAGCATGGCTGCTTCCAGAGCTCCTGGCCTGCAGATCTTAGGGGGACCAAGCGGCCATTCAGAGGGTAATTGCTCTTGCTTTTATCTGCTTGGATCTGGATCACAATCTTAGATGGTGGTCCTAGAGTGTGTGGCCTGTGTACCAGAGCTTCTGGTGGCTGCAGAGAGGGCACCCTCCTCAGACCTCTGACATTTGTGAAAAACCCAGCAATCTGAGACACAGCATAACATGATTCTGCTTTCCTGTGCCTCCTGATCCTCCATAAGTAGATGAGAAGACACAAGGTCTGCCACTTGTAGCAGAATAGTGAGGTGAGAGGAAGAAAAGTGTGTTCTGGTAGAGACTTCAACAATAATAATTTTTTTAAAGAAATTCCCAAATTACAAGCCTGGATGTGTTGCCCTGCAAGAGTATGAGGACCAATGGAGGAAGGAGTCCTTAACGAGTACATTAAGAAATAGGGATTAGCTTTTTCTATTGTTAACTTGAAGAGATAGCTGCAATTGCTTTATATCTTGTCCATAATTTCTTCAGGTGGCACTATCTGACAAGGTTTGTAGGTTGAGGTAGAAAGTAAATATATAAGGAAGAGGCACCCCTTCTCTCCTCCAGATCTCACCTTTTGAGGTAGGGGAGAATCTTTTGATACCTTTGATACCTCTACTTTACTGATAACTATGGAGACCAGAAGAATCACCAAGGTAGCTACCTGAATCTTGCCCACTTGCTACTCAGTACCCTACTGAGAAATGATCCTGAGTCACATGGTTCATCTACCTTTGCTATATAGCAGCTTAGAGGAATTATTAATAAAATCATACCACAAGATGATCTTTTATTTGACTCAGCCCCAGTTAGAGAAGAAATGCTAGTGTTTTGGACTTAAAATAAAAACTCCATCCTATTTAGTTCTATCCATTCCAGACTATTCAGTGACAACTTCCATTACCTTATAAAAAACTAGTTAACAGACATGAGTTTCTTATGGCTTGACATAATTTTAAGGAGACAAAATCAGGAATTAGAAACAGCTTGAAAAAATAGAGAAGTCATAGAAATTGTTTGCTGTCTGCTTACATGGTAGAAGGGGGGGAACTGTCTTTTTGTTGATAGCAAGGAGTAAAACAGCTAGCAACTTCACTCCGTTACAGCTATATGCAGGGGAGATTTTGTTTTGTATTCCAATAAGTACAGGCCAGGGCCAATGGAGTTCAAAACGCAATTCTCGGAGTTTAGTCTCTGAACAGAGGCTTTTCTCTTCACAGTTCCCATTGTGTCACTGTAATGTCAAGTGAAATGGGATTTTTTTTTACTGTTTTTCTGCATTGAGTTTTAGCTAATTAAGTGTCTTTGAGTCTCAACTTTGATTGCATCAAGAGTCTTCGATTGGAAACAGTATACATTGTATTACTCCTAATAGGCCTAAGGGAATTTGAAGATCTCCCCTGCCCTTAATAGGCCTGAGGGAATTTTAAGATATGCCCTGCCCCTTAATAGGCCAAATGTAATCAATGGAAGTTCACAATGAGAGGAGCTTGCAAAAAGGGTGGGACAGGAAGGAACAGATAAGAGCAGAGCAGAGCTAGGAGCAGGCAGAACTGAGAGACAGAAAGTTTGTGGTGTTGGTACTCTGTCTGTTGATCTGTGTTGATTTCTCAGACAGAAGTCCTGTCTGTTGTTCTGTGTTGATTTATCATACAGAAATCCGGCCTGTTGTTCTGCATTAGTTTTTCAGACATAAAGTGAATTGAGATGAGAGTGCTGGTAATGTGTGTAAATGTTGTTGTAGATCTATTAAACTATGTTTTCCTAGAAACAGAAACTGCAAAGAGCTTGGAGTGGAGCAGTTCTCATGAGCTGAGATATGGAACAGGAGAAGAGAGCTGTCTATGTGTGAATTTAGGCAAGAGTTGGGAGCTGTCAACCCATGGAGAAGGAACCATGGGGTTTGGAAGCCAGCCTCAAGTCAAGATGAAAGACAATTTTATTTGGATACTCTGTATTGACTGAGGAAATTTGTAACTTACTGTGACCTAGGAGTGAATGGTGTTTATACTTTCTGCTACCCCTTAAGGATGATTGGTTTAAGGGTGATTGGAAGCCAGCCTCTGGTCAAGATGAAAGAGGACTTTACTTGGATACTCTGTATTGACTGAGGATATTGTAACTTACTGTGACCTGGGGGTGGATGGTGTTTGTATTTCCCACTACCCCTTAAAGATGATTATGAGATACTGAATGATATGTTTTGTTTAAGACTATGTGGCCACTTTGGTAATAAGTTGTTATGTTATATTGTCATGAATATTATGCTTTAGTTTCTTGAATGTTATGCTTCAGTTTACTGTTAAATAAATAGAGAGTTCATTATACTATGCAATTAGACCCTTAAAATTATTCACAGCAGCAGTCCTCAGGAGAGCTGCTGTGATTGGCTTTACAGTCACCACTGCCCTTTTTTCTCCTGTCCAAATCAAAACTTCATCTGAACTTCATGCTTCACCACTTTTCCTCAGCAGCCTCCCTTTGCTAAAACCATTGTTCTTGCATTTTTGTGGACAAATTTTATGTCCTAGAACTCATGGGTGCTAGTTTTATTAATGGTGATGAAGATGACAAAGATGATGATGTCTAACATTTATATAATGGGTACTATGAGCTAGGTATTGTGCTAAGCAATTTTTAATCTCATTTTGATCCTCACAACAACCTTAGGATGTAGGTGCTACTATTATCCCCATTTTTCATGTGAGGAAATTCTGGCAAACAAAGTGATTTGCCCTGGGTCACCCAGTAGTAAATGTATGAATTCATATTTGAATTCAGTTCTTCCTGAATCCAGACCCAGCCTCTGTCCACTGTGCCACCTCATTGTTCAATAGTGTAGTGACAATAAATTATTCCAGTGCAGTTTATTTCTTGATTTTTTAGTCATGTTTTGAAGTTCATGCTTGCAACATGAGGATTTGTTGTCAATAATAATGAGCTTCTAGTTTACAACTCTGGCCACTTGATTATGCCTTCCTAGGTATTCAAATGGTGCTAATTATCTGCAATGTGCAGTGATATGTTGCAAAGATATTATCACTTTCTTGTAAAATCTGCATCCTTAAGAATGAGTCATTCTGTAGTTTCTGGTAGCAATGATCTGATTTTATATAGTTATCATGTACTCCTTCATTTCTGTAAACATATCTGTTTGATTCATGCCTTTCTTTGAAGTTTCTTTGTTGACATGGTTTTTTGTATGAGATTGTGTATTGCCTTTGGATTGCCTTCTGGCTGTATTCTTAGATCAGCCATTTCATAAACCACATTTTCTGGTAAATCAGTATGTTATACTGTTTATGAATATAGTGTCATATACCCATTTTCAAGTGTTATATATTTCTGTAGCCCAGCTGTGTACATTTCTTAGTTATACTGTGTATAGTATGCACACACTAATAGTTCTGTAAACTTTTAGCCTGTTTATCATGCAGTCTTATCCTACCTATTGTTCTCTTCCTCTTTTTCTTTTTAATTAGGAAGTGTTTCCATAATCATCTTAGAGTAATGAACCCTGTGTTTTGTTAATATTATATGAATTTTTGTTTCTAAAATCTATTCTTAATCCATTTCTTCCTAAATCCATTCTTGTTCACTTGATTATTCCAAAGTATAAGTTGACTGCTACTGTAAATGAGTATTCTCTTGTAACCTTGATTATAAACTTGATGGTATTCTCTTGTCACCTTAGCCTCCATTACCTGAATACCAAGAGTTTCATTTACATTTAATCTCTACTCCAGAATTCTCTTATGTCATTAAGGGGATTGGAGGATATCTAGTCTTTGTGCCATTGGCTCTAGTCACTATGAACAGTGTTCCTTCAATTCTAGGGGGCCCCTTGAACCCCATTTCCACTTAATTCCCTAAGAGTCTGATTAGCTTTTTACAAAGAAATATTTACTTCAACAAAATATAGAAAAAAAAAATTTAAACATCCCTACCTAATACCTTGAGGCATAATTCCAGACCACTATTACCTCACACTCTGGAAAGGAGAGGGATTAGGTTCACAGCTGAGCTTGGTTCCTATAGAACACAGTGCCAAGTGCCAAGTTCAGTACTCCACCTTGGGCTCAAGTCCTGGACACCCCTAGCTCCTCAGAGCTTCCCTGTTGAGCTCATTGGCCAAAACTACCCCCCCTTCCAAATCCTAACTCCAGTCTCTATGTCTTGGCCATAGGTTCAATAGGATTACAACTCCTATCCTAGAGATGAAAAGAATGAATAGAAACAAAACAAAACACCTTGAGGCCATCTCTTAGGACCACAGAATAAAGGAAGAGAGAAGGGAGGGAACCTTTCTCCTCCTACCGGTCCATTTCATAGTTCCCTACCACCACCAATGAACAAACTCATATCTTCATCCTTTCTGGACATAGAGAGAGAGTATCTCAATCTGGTTGTTTTTAAAGCCTAGTCTATTCTGGCTACATAACCCATGGAAAGAGGCTACTCCCATCAATATGGTAGAGAAATACAAGATGTCTTCTCTTGGAAGCAGGATGCCTCTGTTAGGTTATCCAGGCATCTGCAAAGCCCCTGTCACAATCTGAATGTATTCTTCCTATATAACTTTGATTTTTGAATGCCAAAAAGTTTTTTCCCATACATAGCCACTACTTTATCGTTAATGAATTTGTACTCAATATATCTTCTCTAGAAAAGAAGAAGATATTTGCAAGTACCAATTTATACTGTGTGTTTTGTTTGGAACAGAATAAGATGTTAATGAGAATCCTCTTCATCCATTGTCACTATTTGACTTCCTGATTCAAGCTCAACATCTTCAGTATTAATTTTTTCATGGCGTACATTGAATTTTATATTTACCAATTTTAAATGACATTTCTCTATCACTGGAGAAGGTTTCTGAGCTGAATAAGTTGCATGATACATTTTTTAGTTGTATCTATACATCTTGTTATAATCCATGTACATCACAAAATAATAGAAATTGAGAGTTGGAATCAAATCTAACCCATACATAAAAAGAACCTCTGCCATGACATACTTGACAAGTTGTTGTTTAGCCTCTTCTGGAAGACTTACAAGGAAGAGTAGCTGCCCTCCATCCTGATACCCCATTCCACTTTTGTACAGCTCCAATTATTAGAAATGTTTTGTTGTTTGTTTTTGTTTTTTCTGACACTGAACCTAAATTTGCCTCTTTGCAACTTCAGTACGTTGATACTGGCTCAACCTTCTGGAATTACACAATTATGGTCCTTGCTCCAAATTACAGTTTTTCAAATACTCAAAGACAACTAGCACAGCCTTCCTAAGTCTTCTTTTCTCCAGGCTAAACCTCTCTACTTCCTTCTACTAATCTTCATGGACTCGAGGCCCCTTATCATCCTGATTGCTTTCCTCCAATTCCTTCTGAAATTATTAATTAAGCAATTAGTATATTGTTTAGGTGTAAAATTCACTTTGATTTAGAAGCAATATCCCTCTTTCCCTTTGAGAAAATATCTTCTATATTATTCTACCATCTATAACATGGATTTACTGAAAGTGAGTCTTTTTTCCCCTGAAATGCTAATTCCTTTATTTCTTTAACTTTCTTTCCCCTCATTATGTATTTTATCTCTGGGACATGCAACTATACCCTTAATCTTTTTATTTTTTAGGCAATCAGTGTTAAGTGACTTGCCCAGGGTCACTCAGCTAATAAGTGTCTGAGGCTGGCTTTGAACTCAGGTCTTCATGACTCTAGGGCCAATGATTTATCCACTGTACCACTTAGCTACCTGGCTTAGAGTGGATGTCAATGGTAATTGTTCCTCTTTGGAACAACAAGACTAAAAGTATTCCCCTTCCAGTTTGAATTTTTTCCTTTTTTTCTAATTAAAGGGGCCATCCCTTGATTCACTTCTTAAAGAGGCCCATTCACTGAATGGGCTTTACCTCACTCTAAGTGAATACGTGAAAGGCCTTAGCATAAAAAGGCCAGGATCTCCTACTGCATCCTGGATCATCTCCAGTTGTCTTGATGAATATCTGGTCAATGGACCCAGATGGCTCTGGAGTAGAAAGGGAGGGCTGGCGACCTTGCAAAGCCCTTCCTCACTCAAATCCAAGTTAACTGTAAGTCATGTCATCATTTCCCCAATGCCATGGTCCTCTTCGAAAATGAAAGACAAACTCAGCAACAACAACGACAACAATGTATTTTGCTCATAAGATAATTTTAGTCTATTGGTACTCTCTTTGCTTTCCTGTTGTGTATGTTTTTTCAAAATAAATTCAAATAAAGAAAAAGACTCAGTCATCTTCACATTCATGGCCTTGTTCAGGCAGGATACTGATACTGGTGACAGTATCAGAAAGGGGCATATGCCAGAAATGTTATAAAGTTAGAAATAATAGGACTTGATAACTGATTGGAGATGGAAGATGAGAAAAAAAGTGGAGAGTTGATGTTGACATTTAGAATGCAGGTCTGGATGACTGAAACAAAGATGAAAGAGGGGATGATATGATGGGAGATGGGGGAGATAAGATGGAGTTCTTATTAAAAGGCCTTAATTTTTTTTCACCCTTCATTCGGAAGATGGGGCAAAAGAATGCCATGGAAGATTTAAGAAGGGATGAAGATACTTGGTAGAAAACTGATGAGGGAGATGCTACAATGAAGAGAAAGTTTATATTATATAATATATATTTGTAGGGGTCTCAGTCAGCATAGCTTTGTCATTTTCTCCAGCTTTGTTCAGCTGGAAATGAATAAGGCTTAAGAGATGGCTTGCGGACTGGGTATAAGAGAATGGTCAGTGAAATGGAAATTAAGATACCAACTGGGTTATCTTTCTGGTCTCAACACTTCTCTACAATCTTCTCCTTTCCATCCTCTTGAACCTTAACTCAATTTGATTCATGAGTTTCAACCTATCATAGAAGTGGGTCCCCCCAGAACATGGCCAAAGGATTAAGTTCAAACACCTGTGCTTCCATAGGCCTCCCTGGCCAGCACCACTATGAACTCTAAGTGTAGAATGAACCAAGGGCTAGAAAGACGTTCTGGAAGCAACAGACTGGTAAACGTCTCATGAGTTATTTTCTTTTCTGTAAGACTTGACACTGTAGCAAGATCTTTCCATTTTTCTCTTGTCATCATTCTATTTGGAACATTTCTGAGAATTTTTCTAGTGCCAGTTAGGTGGCATAGTAGATAAGAAAGTGAGCAGGGCTACTCAGGAGGAAGGGAAAGGAGAACAAGGGGGCAGGATCAGGGGAGAAAAAGTTAAAGAAGGAAGAAGCAACAAGGGGTCAAAAATTGCCCTCAGTGGTTTGTGAGAACAACATCCCCATCTCTCCTCAGTAACAGCCCCCAGCACCACATTATATAAGCTCTTATCCCAGAGATTATTATACAAAGAAAGTGTCACCTCTCCTATGTCATTAAAAAGAAAAGTACTTCACAATAATTCCATTCCTTGCTATTCCAAATCCTCCCTAGGAAGAAAGCATTTAAACCATCCAGGGAGAAGGAACTCTGCCAGTTGAGGGGATCCAACCTATTTCCTCAAGTTGTATAGACCTCTCTCAGGAATCAGAAACTTTGAGGCAACACAGAAGGTAGAATAAAGAAGGGTTAAGGGGGAATAACTAAGACTATATCCAAAGTAACCTATGCTGGTCAGTTAAGTTCTCCTGAAAGACAGATCCGAGAAAACACTGGATTGGAGAAACCTCTGACTTTGGAGGGCAGCATTAATTTATTAAAAAAAAAATACACAATAATATATGGCAATAGTGCCAAGCTCAAATGGAAAGAGAGGCTACTAAATGATGCATAAGGATCCCTACTGCATGTACTGACTTGGGAAAACATATATAAAAATGGTCGAGTAAACAGTAAGTTGCTATCACTCTCCCTTTCTGACCTCTTAGATAACCAGAAAATAGCACCCCTGGAAAAATCCTGGAACAGCAGAGCCAGCAGAAAGGTGAGGTGGAGTACTCTTATAGCTCGGGAAATTTGAAGGATCAACAAGAAAGGCCCATTTCACTAAGGAAAAAGAGGGATGCATTTCAGCATAGGAAGTGTCCCAGCAAGCCCCACCTCAGTAAACCAGAGATCCTAAACTCCAGGGAGGTGGAGCAAGCGAATGCCAAAAACACGTGCTTTAGCTTAGCCAGAAGAACCAACAGACTCCAGCTCAGAGACCCACCACATGTGTTGGCACAGCCCCGGGCACACAAGCATCCCCCAACAGCAGACCTCCACTCAACTCAGCACAGCTCCAAGTGGGTAAGTGTTCTCTAGTGGCCAGACTTCCTTGTGTTCTGGTGCAGCCCTGGTCAGGTAGGCATTTTCCAGGAGAGGTATCCTCCAACAATAGACCTCCCCTTGCTTCAGCACAGCCCAGAAAAAATGTAGAAAAACCCCACCTGGCCTCAGAAAATGCCCAACACTACCACTAAGACTCCAGCTCAGCACCAGGCAAGCTGCCAGACCCCTACAGCTCCCAGCTTCTAGCATCTGAGGCCCCAGCACACAAAGCTATATGCATATGTAATAAAATGAAAATACCAAAAAATTATTTTATAGAGCTAGGAAAAATAATAAAATTCATCTGGAAGAGAAAATGGTCCAGAATATCAAAGAAAATAATGAAAAGAAATACAAGAGAAGGTGTCCTAGCCATACCAGATCTAAAACTGTATTTTAAAGCAGAAATCATCAAAACTATTTGGTACTGGCTAAGAAAAAGAGTGGTGAATCAATGGAATAGGTTAGGTATGTAAGACACAGTAGTCAATAACTATAGTAATTTACTGTTTGATAAACCCAAAGACTTCAGCTTCTGGGATAAGAACTCATTATTTAACAAAAACTGTTGGGAAATTGGAAAATAGTATGGCAGAAACTAGGCATAGACCATCTTACATTGTAAGCCAAGATAAGGTCAAAATGGGTAAAACATGTAGATATAACAGGTGAAATTATAAGCAAATTAGGAGAACAAGGAATCATTTATCTGTCACATCTCTGAAGAATGGAAGAACTTATAACCAAATAAGAGATAGAGAACATTATGAAATGAAAAATAGATAATTTTGATTACACTGAATTGAAAAGTTTTTGCACAAACAAAGCCAATGCAACTAAGATTGGAAGGGAAACAGAAAGCTGGGAAACAATTTTACAGCCAATGTCTCTGATGAAGGCCTCACTTCTAAAATATATAGAGAACTGAGTCAAATTTATAAGAATACAAGTCATTTCCCAATTGAGAAATGGTCAAAGGATATGAACAGCCAGCTTTCAGATGAAGAAATTAAAGCTATCCATATATAGTCATATGAAAAAAGGCTCTAAATCTCTATTGATTAGAAAAATGCAAATCAAAACAGCTCTCAGGTATCACATCACACCTATCACACTGGCTAACATGACAAAACAGGAAAATGATAAATGTTAGAGAAGATATGGGAAAATTGGAATACTAATGCATTGTTGGTGGAATTGTGAACTGATCCAAACATTGCTCTGGAGAGCCATATGAAACTATGCCCAAAGGATTATAAAACTGTGCATACCCTTTGACCCAGCAATACCAATTCTAGGTCTTTTTTCCAAAGAGATCATACAAATGGGAAGAGGACTCACATCTACAAAAATATTTATAGCAGCTCTTTTAGTAATGGCCAAGAATTGGAAACTGAAGGGATGCCTATGAATTGGAGAATGGCTGAACAACTCAAGGTATGTAATGTATGGTGATATGAAGTATATGGTATATATACACATAATGGTATGTGTTGTGGAATGGAATGGAATGCTAGTTCCATAAAAAATGATAAGCAAATCGACTTCGAAAAAACCTGGAAAGACATGAACTGATGCTAAATGAAATAAATAAAACTGGAACATTATACACAGTAAAAGCAACATTGTGTGATGACCAACTTTGACAGACTTAAATCCTCTCAACAACACAAGGATCTAAGACAATTCAAGAAGACTCATGATGGAAAATGCTATCCTCATCCAGAGAAAGAACTATGGAGTCTGAATGCAAATCAAAGCATATCATTCTCTTTCTCTCTCTCTCTTTCTCTCTCTCTCTTTATTTCTTATTTCCCAGGTTTTTCCCTTTTGGTTTTAATTCTTCTTTATAAGATGACTAAAGTGGAAATGTGTTTAATATGACTGAACATGGGGTGGGGAGGGGAGGGGTGGCAGAACCAAGATGGTGCAGTAGAAGTAGGAAATTTCATGAGCTCCTGCCACAATCACCTGCAATACCTGCAAAATATGACTCTAAACAAATTTTAGAGGTACAGAACCTGCAAAGGAACAGAGAGAAACAAATCTCCTGCAGAAGTCAGCCTGGCAGGCCGATAGGAAGGGTCTATTCCACCAAGCTGGGAGCTGAGCACAGTTCCGCATGAACTACACCAAGCCCTGGGCGGCCCTGACCTGCAGCCCAGACTAGCCAGAGCAGACTTCAGGAGAGTGAACCACCTGCAGCTGTGGTGGTTTCCAGACTTCTTAACCCATAAACAACAAAGAGAAAGTAATAGGTCAGTGGGGAACTCTGTTGGAACTGGGTGATTGAAGAGCACAGTACAGCCCATCCCCCCAGGGCGAGAGGTGGCAGAGGAGCAGAGGATGCAGCTGCTGCTACATGGCTGACTACAGAGCTCCTGGCCTGCAGATCTTAGGGGGAACAAGTAACCATTCTGAGAGTAATGGTTCTTGCTTTGACCTGCTTGGATCTAGATCATGGTCTTGAGTGGTAGTCCTGGGATATGTGGCCAGTGCGCCAGAGCTTATGGTGGCTGCGGAGAGGGCAACCTCCTCAGATCTCTGACATTTTTTAAAAATTCCAGTGATTTGGGACACAGCTCTCTCCACTCTGGAAGCAGAGCTCAAAAGTCAAGTAATTGGCTGGCAAGATGAGCAAGCAGAGGAAGCACAATCAGATCATAGAATCCTTTTTTGGGGACAGAAAGGATCAAAACATGGGATGAGAAGAAGTCAACAAAGGCAAAACTCCTGCATCAAAAGATAAATATGAATTGGTTACAGCCCATAGAGGAGCTCAAGAAGGATTCTGAAGACCAAGTAAGAGAAATAGAGGAAAAATTGGGAAGAGAAAAGAGAACAATGCAAGAAAATCATGAAAAGTGAGTCAATAGCCTGCTAAAGGAAACCCAAAAAAATACTGAAGAAAATAACACCTTAAAAAATAGATTAACTCAAATGGCAAATGAGGCCCAAAAAGCCAAGGAGGAGAAGAATGGCCTTAAAAAGCAGAATTGGCCAGATGGAAAAGGAATTTCAAAAACTTGCTGAAGAGAATAATTCCTTCGAAATTAGATTAGAGCAAATGGAAGTTAATGACTTTATGAGAAATCAAGATGCTATAAAACAGATCCAAACAAATGAACAATAGAAGGCAATGTGAAATATCTCATTCGAAAAACCACTGACCTGGAAAAAAGATCTAGGAGAGATAATTTAAAAATTATTCGACTACCTGAATGCCATGAGCTAAAAAAGAGCCTAGAAATCATTCTTCAAGAAAATCTCAAAGAAAATTGCTCTGATATTTTAGAACCAGAGGGCAAAATAGAAATTGAAAGAATTCACCTATCACCTCTTGAAAAAGATCCCAAAAAGAAAACTCCAAAGAATATCATAGCCAACTTCCAGAGTCCCCGGGTCAAGGAGAAAATATTACAAGCAGCCAGGAAGGAGCAATTTGAATATTGTGGAAACACAATCAGGATAACACAAGACCTAGCAGCTTCTACATTAAAAGATTGAAGGGCCTGGAATATGATATTCCAGAGGTCAAAGTAACTAGGATTAAAACCAATAATCACCTACCCAGCAAGACTAAGTATAACGCTTCAGGGGAAAATATGATCATTCAATGAAATAAAGGACTTTCAAGTATTCTTCATGAAAAAAATAGAGTTGAATAGAAAATTTGACATTAAAATACAAGAAACAAGAGACGCATGAGAAGGTAAACAGAAAAAAGAAATTGTAAGGAACTTGTTAATATTGAACTATTTACATTCCTACATGGAAAAATTATAATTGTAACTCATGAGGCTTTTCTCATGATGAGGATAGTTGAAGGGAATATATATGTGTGTGGGATATATATATATATATATGTATAGGAGGGTGTATGTGTGTATAAATACATATGTGACTGTGTGTATATGCGTGTACATGTATACATAGCAGAGGGCACAGGATCAATTGAAAAGGAAGGGATGCTGTCTAAAAAAAATTAAGAGAAGTGAGAGGAATATAATGAGAAAGGGAGAGATAGACTAGGGTAAATTATCTTATATAAGAGAGGCAAGAGAAAACTGTTACAATGGAGGGGAAGAGCACAAAGGTGAAAGGAAATGAGTCAACGTCACTATCATTGAATTGGGCTTAAGTAGGGAGTAACATATACACTCATTTGGGTATCTTACCCACAGGAAAATAAGGGGTAAGGGGAAAAGAAGGGGGATGATAGAAGGGAGGGCAGATTGAGGGAGAGGGTAGTTAGAAGCAAACACTTTTGAAAATGGACAGGGTCAAAGTAGAAAATAAAATAAGTGGGGGGCAGGATAGGATGGAGGGAAATATAGTTAGTCTTTCACACTATATCTACTATGGAGATGTTTTGCATAAGTACACATGTACAACCTGTATTGAAATGCTTGTCTTTCCAGTGGGGGTGGGTAAGGAGGGAAGAAGGAAAAGAATCTTGAAATCAAAGTTTTAAAAACAAATGTTTAAAAAAAGTTTTTTACATGCAACTGGGAAATAAGATATACAGGCATTAGGGTATAGAAATCCATCTTGCCCTACTATAAAGTTAGAGGCAAAGGGGGAGGATATAAGAGAGAGCAGATTGGGGGAAGACCCAATTCAGTAGGTTCACTATTTTGGGTTGGAGGATAGAGGAAAGATGGGGAGAAAATTCGTAACTCAAAATCTTGTGGAAATGAATGTTGAAACTAAAAATAAACAAACAAAAATAAGATTAGTCTTCCTCACTCCAAGCCTAGTGCTCTATCCACCTAGATACATAAGCTGCATAAAGTTTCTCACCTCAAAAAAAAAAAATATGATTGAATATGTATAGTCTGTATCAGATTGCACAAAGTCTTGGGGAGGAGAGTGGGGATGGAAGGGGAAAAAATTTAGAACTCAAAATCTTACAGAAGTGAATGTCTGTAGTGCTAATACAATATTTACAGTGCTCATGATCATGATAAAGATGGCGATTATAAATGGCTCTTCATCGCAAAATATAACACTCTCCAAATAGAGGACAGAAGCAAAACATTTATTTAGACACTAGAAAACCTAAGTTTGAAAACCTAATACAGTGGTTCCCAAAACCAGAGCTCATTCCATAATAATAATAAAGAAGTTAACAAGCCATAACAACAGAGAGCCACAGCATCCTTCAGCCTTCTCACAAACCAATATAAGATCAATATTTACTAACAGACCTCTTTATCTCCTTGCCTGAGCATCCTCTCCCTTCCCCCATCTCTCTAACTCTGACTCCCAGCTTCCTGTCGGCTCTGCTCTACTCTTCAGCAAACTCCTCCCACCACAGGTTCCATGTGACTACATTCAGCTTATTAGGGGACAGAGTTTACTTTCAAAACAGGGAACATCTTCAAATTCCCACTAGGCCTATTAAGGAGCAGGGAAGGTCTTCAAATTCCCATCTCCATTACAATGTTGAAAACTAAAAACAAATAAATAATTT
The DNA here is from genome assembly GCA_028646515.1 of Pseudochirops corinnae. Lineage (NCBI taxonomy): Eukaryota > Metazoa > Chordata > Mammalia > Diprotodontia > Pseudocheiridae > Pseudochirops > Pseudochirops corinnae. Next base: position 10,031,040 of record CM053589.1, read on the forward strand.
TTTAATTAAAAAAGAACAACAAAAAATAAAACTACATGTAAACATTATATTCTAATGTATTTTTATTTAATATGTTAAATCTTTCCCAATTATATTTTAATCTGATTTGAACCACTATGTTTGAACCACTGAAAAGTGTTGCGAACCACATGCAGCCTATAGGCAGCATGGTTGATAATTCTGATAAGGAAGAAAGATATGTTCTATTATGGTTTTGAATGATGGATGGTCACATGCTTATAGACTTACCTGGCCTTGAAATCTAATATCCTGAATCAACTGCAGTGAGATTGAACCATTTGCCCTGCAACGGAGGAAAAGGAACAATATATTCAATTTGGTACTTAGAGACAGATTAAGAGCCATGCCATATTGATCTTTCAAAGATCTGATTGGTATGAAGACCCTATTATTAAACTGAAGCAATTGCATCATTCTTAGTTAACAGGATTTTATGGTCCTGTCTCCACCACAGCATAACATTATGGTCACCATATAAAGATTGTTGGTAGGCCTAATCCTTGCTCTAATTGTGAAGGCATCAACCTAATTATTCATTGCATCAGAGGGCATGTGATGTCCCTGATGGGTACCAACACACCCTATAAACACTTTATTTGGCAGAAGGCATAAGCCAAATTCTTCTATTGTCCCTTTCCCCAAAGTGAAAAGACTTCAGGTGTCTCACTCTCTTCTCTCCAGGCCCCAGGCCACTCAGAAACTGATTTTGCCTATACCAGGCAATCAATAGAAATAAAAATTATCCCTCAAGGCTCTCATATGTTAGCTATGCTTGAAGCTCAGCCTACCAGGAGGACTTGCTAGGAATCCCATACCTAAGGTTCTCAGGTTACCAGATTATGGCCTGTTAGGTCCAACTACATACAGCTCTATGATAATGAATATAGCCCTCACTGAATCATGCAAAAGAATGTTCCTTAAGAGCTAGGTCTGTATAGATGAGTATCCATTGCACTAGTAGAGAAAAAAAAGCATTGGATCAAGGACTAGAAGTCTCAGCCCCTGGAAAAATCACATTCTCTTCATGAAGAGCACTAAGACCTGAGGGGAAAGAGCAAACATTTTAAATGTGTCATTTCCATTTAACAATGGAAAGTTTCCTATGTCCTTCCCATGTCAGGTGAACAGGAGTTTTTAACCTGGAATCCAAGGACCTATAAAGGTTCTCTGGATAGATTTCAGTGTATTTGTGAACTTGTAACTTTTAATATTTTGATAAATGTATTTCAATATAATTAGTTTCCTTTGAAATCCTTAGTATTTAATATTACACATTAAAAGCATTATTATTATTATTATTATTACAAAATTACATATAAAAGGTTAAGAACCCCTGTATTAGAGGGACCAATTCTGGACAAAGGATAATGGTATGACTTTGTATCATCCATTCATTAAATAACCACTAGGACTAATAAGTGGTAAGAACCATTTCTCAGAATAGTCACAGTTAGAGGCCCAGCCCCTGGTGCCAGCCCAAGTTTCCACTCAGCCTGGTACTTATGAATAAAGACCTCTAAGAACATAGTCCCCATAGGATTGTAAACATCTAAGATAAAAGGCGGCTGGACACTTCCTCTTTATGTCTTCTATGAGTGGCCCTTTCCAGTCCCCCTTCCAAAGAGGCAGACTTTCAAGGGACTTGATCAATAGGGTCCAGGTTAGGAATGTGGGTTTTTCAGAACCTGAAGAGTCTAATACAGTGGTTCTCGAACTGTGGGTTATGTTCAATTTGTAACAATGAAAATGCATCCTGCATATCAGATAGATTCATAACAGTAGCAAAATTACAGTTATGAAGTAGAAATGAAAATAATTTTATGGTTGGGGGTCACCACAACATGACGAACTGTATTAAAGGGTCGCAGCATTAGGAAGGTTGAGAACCACTGGTTTAATATGTCCTAGAGCTTCATTTTTAGTCTTTGGGAGAGTGAATATTAATGACTTGTTATATGATCCATACAAAATCATTGGAGCTCTCCTTACACAGAATATTCCTCAAAACTTAGCTAAGTGGGCTGGACACTGAATTTCTTAGTGTTGATCTCCTACCCCTTGTCTCTCAAATGAACCACTAATACACAAAGATAATTTATTTTCATTCATCTTATATCGGAAATCCAGTCTTTTCAAGGCCATCAACAAAAGCCAAATAACATTTAATTTTTATTTATTTTCCTTTTTCTAACAAGGTCCTTAAATGTCCATTTCACAGACTCTAAAGGGTAAATGATAGCTTTCCCTTTATTTCACGAAATGGTTTCTCTATATACTCTAAATAATAATTTAGTCACAAGAAATCAGGAATCTATATCTAGCCATGTAACCATCTAAGGGCCCCTTTCTTCCACAACACTTTTCTCCAACTTAAAAAATAAATTTAACTATGAGATCATTGTGCAAGACATTCTGAACCAAGCCTAATGTAGGCCAGTCCAGTGATTCAGGCTCAGTGGATTAGAATAAGGTACTTGCTAGCACTGTCAAAAATGGAAGGGGCTGCTTTGGGGAGATAAGGTTTTTCCTGTTACTAGAGATGTCCAAGCAAAAATCTTGTAATAACTGCTGCAGGAGAAATGCATGCTTCAGGGGCAGCTAGGTGGTGTGGTGAATAGAACACTGGCCCTGGAGTCAGGAGGACCCGAGTTCAAAACTGGCCTCAGACACTTAACATTTACTAGTTGTGTGACCTTGGGGAAGTCACTTAACCCCAATTGCCCTGCTTTCCCCCCTCCAAAAAAAAAGCAAAAAAAAAAAAAATGCACACTTCATCTAGGGATTGTATTGGGTGAATACTGAGGTACCTGTCAGCTCGAATACTCTGTGGCAACTGGGTGTAAGGGAAGATTTTCCTACAATCTAACAGTCCCTGAAGTGTAGAGTGAGAAACTCATAAAAGTGCCATAACTCCCTTCAGTTTTCTCAAAAGAATAACAACTTGTTTCATCATTTTTATTAGTTTTATCCTTTGTGGACTGAAACTTCCTCTTTTTTCTTTAAAGGTTAACAGTGTAACATTGTTACCGGTCTGATAAAATGCAAACTCCACTGTTCAGCATTTAAAATCCTTCATAAGCTTATTATAAAGTATCTTTATAACCTTATTTCACCATACTCCCCTTCATGCTCTCAACATTTCAACCAACTGCAGTGTATAGAATACTGGACCTGGCGCCAGGAAGACCTGAGTTCCAATCTAGCCTCAGACACTTACTAGTTCTGTGACCCCATGCAAGTCACTTAATCTCTGTTTGCCTCAGTTTCTTCAAATGTAAGAAAAGGGATAACAACAGCGGCAATACCTACAGTTGTTGTGAGGGTTAAATGAGATGTTTGTAAAGTGCCTAGCATAGTACCAGGCACATGGGTACTTAGGTATGGTGAGTGCTAAAATGCTCATTTCTTTCTTTCCTTCCTTCCTCCCTCCCTCCTTCCCTCCTTTCCTTCCTTCCTCTCTTCCTTCCTTCCTTCCTTTATTCCTCCCTCCCTCCCTCCCTCCCTTCCTTCCTTCCTTCTTTCCTTCCTTCTACTGATATCACAACATGATGTTCCATCATGCACCTCTCAGCCTTTGCACAATCTGTCCCTGTTTGGGATGTTCTTCCTCCTCTGCCTCTTAAAATAGGGATGGGGATAATGACTAATGACTAGACATGTGACTTATTTGCTATAGGAAACTCCCTAGTGAGGAAATTCCTTCTACCAGCACAAGTATACTAAAACTAGACATTGCCTTCTCTGCAAGGCATAGTCTTAGAAATGCGGTTAGTGTATTGAGAGTTTAAATGGTTATGTATCAGAAGAAGCACTTGAACCTAGGTCTCCTTGACTTTGAGCCCATCTATCTGTTCTCTGTGCCACTTTAAACCCAAACTCAGCTCAAGTGATTTCTCTTTCATGAGGTTTTAACTGTTTCCCTCCACCCCATTGTTAAGAGCCAATAACTAGCGCCCCAGTCCCATCATTTAACCTCTTAACATTGAATAGCTTTTACAAAGCTAAAAACAAATATAAAAATCTATTTTAAAGATGTAGGAAGAACAAACAATATTTTCCTCAATTCCTCCAGGGCATACTTTAACCTATGCCACCTCAGTCTTTAGAAGATTAGACTTTAAACTTAGCCTAGTTCTTACAAAGCATCAGTCCCACCAACTTTACTGCATAACTGCTGGGTGGGGGTCCCAAACATCATTCCCAAAGGTCATTCATTCCTTGCTCCTAAGGCAACTCCATGGACTTTGAAAGCGACTTGCACAACTCACAGGTTCTTGTGGCTCCCTCTCCTGACCAAGATAGGATACTGCACTATTTTCCAAGACCCTTCAAAAGATTTCATATGTGTAAACCAATATCCATACCCAAATAGACTGCGTATATTATATACCTATATTCCGCAAATATTATTATTGTCCACCTTTTAAAATATTGTAACTTCTGAGACATAGAAAAAAGAGGTTCTTGGATATAAAGGAGAACTGGGACCTTTATTATCATCATCATCTTAAATAAGTTTTGAGAGTATAGATCAATGCCCTTTAAAGACATTCTTAAAGCACTTACTAAACATTTCTGAACAGAGGTGATGGGAAATTTATGATCATATGGATGAGACCTAAGAAAATGGAATGATCATCAGCACCACAATATTTAAAATCATAGGTGGATACGCAAAAAAAAAAAAAGGAATAAAAAAATTCCAGTCGAGATCCTACATTCTTTCAGGCATGAATATGAATTTTTCAGGAGGGTTTTACTGCATTCTTTTATTACTTTGGAGGAGTTCCTGCTTGTTCTAGATTCCTGTTCCAACTTTATTTGTTGAATATGGATTGATTGCCTTGATTTCTTATCTTATTCATTTCTGTACACAAGGCACGAACAAGTGTTCAGACTCCATATAATTCCATAATAACGAAATTTCTTTTTTCAACTCCTCTCTGGCAGTCTTGTTACAATTCATCTGGCACAGGAGTTATGGCACTCATCCATCAGGTTTTGGTTACTTACAAAGTTATCTTAGGTGGCTAATGGCAATACTGAAATCATTGATCTTACAAGCCAAATATAATAATTTCAGAAATTTGAAAGCCTCCCAGAACATAACAAAGTTTTACCATATTGCTGTGGGGGATTTTTGGCAAACTGTCCTTCATCCCACAATTCGATAATTTAATTATTTCCTTCCTTTTTTCTAATCCCTGCCTCTTGAGCAACCAGTCTCAGAAGATGCTTAACAGGGAAGGAGAGGCAGGTTGGGATTTGGTTTTTTTTGTTTCCCTGGCAATGTCTTATAAAGTAAAAATCAGGACCAAAACTCTGGTTCTAGTCTCACTTTCTACACAATAAAATGCAAACTCCTTAACCCGGCATTTAAGAACTTCCACAATCACAGAAATGTAGTATCATAGAATTCAGGACTTTCTAGTCTCAGCTCTCATCTTAGGCACCATATAAAATACTCTTTACTCTTACTTTTCCAGCACAAAATGTTCAAACTTTCACCGCTATCCGTTAAAATTCAACATATCATTCATGACCCAGTTCAAACCTTACCTTTTCTGAAATATTTCTTTATTACTCTATATTACTGAATAAAGCTAGGCACAACAATGTCAGTCTCCAAAACTCTTCTGTGAACTTCAGACTATGGCATCATCATCCATCTTTTCTTTCTTCTTTACTGTCTTTGAAAATAGAGATAATACTATTTCCAGCAAAGACTAATTCCTCTACATTTTTATATCTTCAATTTCTCTCTCTGTCTCTCTGTCTCTGTCTCTGTCTCTCTCTCTCTCTCTCTCTTTCTCTCTCTGTCTCTCTCTCTCTCTATGTCTCTGTCTCTCTCTCTGTCTCTCTCTGTCTCTCTGTCTCTCTGTGTGTCTCTGTCTCTCTCTGTCTCTTTCTGTCTGTCTCTCTGTCTCTCTC
>CM053589.1:10037491-10053169 GCA_028646515.1 Pseudochirops corinnae
CCTGGATTTTCTGGAATATTTGATAACTTGAATGAAATACTTTGAAAATATTTTTTCCTCCTTTAAAAAACGTAGCTGTGGAATTTGTCTATATGAAAACAAAACCTCAGTTAAAACATTGATAATAACACAGATTTCCGCACTCTTGACAACGTTGCATGTTTAATGTTATTCTGGGCAACAGGATTCAGGTAACAGCAACTTCTTGAGGATGTATTTGCTGTCAAAGTGTAAAATTGCATTTAGATATGGTAGTCCATTTTTGGGGAGGCGATTATCAAATAATAGAAGAGGGTTATAATTTCTCTCTTCTCTCCTTTCCTTTTCTCTATTTTGGACCTGGAATGAACTCCTCTAATCCCCAGTGGTCTTTGAAAACAAGAAGTACACTTCATCTACTTCTGTTGTGAATAATCTATTGAAGCCAAAGAGTATTCTACTAGCTCCATCAGTGTTCGCACAAAGGTCATATCCTTACATATTTCTTTGAATTTGTGGGGCACATATGGTGTGCCACTTCTATAGATGGAATATTTTCATTTTAAAATTCAACTTTTGCAACCTTTGGCAACACATAGTATCAATGCCTCTTTGTTGTTTAAAAAAAAAAAAGTAAAACTGCAAGCTATCCCCAAGGATATGCTGTGTGTTGCTATAGCAACAGAATGTGCCTCCCAGCCCCAGAAACCATGAATAAAAGATGGTGTTCTAAGGATAGCAGACTAGAAGAGGTTGTTTCAATCCCTCTAATACCTGAAATTTGCTGTTATTTTGTTAAATGTAAAATAAAAATCTTGGGAAAGAACCTAGCCTGCTAAAAGGATGAGTTTATATATTGCACTTCAGCTGTCACAGGGGAAAACACTTGCTTTTTGAACTGAGCAAGCTCAGGGTAGAAAGACCAGAGGAGATCCAGAGTATTTGATTTATCATTCTTACCCATTTGGTTTATTGCCTCATCTGAAAATACTTAATGTCAGACGAGTTATTCTGACAAATAAGAAATGGAAACATTTTGCATTCTGCAGTAGCATAGCCTTCTAGCTCTGTATTTTAGTGTAAATCCGTGGAAAGCAATCTGTAATATCAGACAAAGTGTCCAAATTTAAAGTTCTAGTGTGTTTTCTCTATCTAGATATATCAATAGCGCTGTCTTTTGATTCCTGGATACTTTCTTCCCATACCAAGTGGGCAGCCTTCTATTATTTATCCCTGAATCTTAAGGGTTCTTCCTGCTAAAGTCACAAGATATTTATGAATGGATTTTGATGCTCTGATACTTTGATGCATCTGTGATCTCAATGTAGGTGAGATGGAAGGTTGATAAGGACATCCCTAACAAATTGATTTAATTCCAGCCCAGTAGATTAAATCACAGAATGTGAGGGCCAGGTAATAAGAACAGCATGCTTAAATGAAGTACAAAGTCTTGTTTACAGTCTGTTACCTTTTTATAAAGTATAAAGGTTTTTTTGCCATTGAAAATGATTAGATTAGCAGGGAGCTAACCACTGACCAGCAAAGACTAGCACCACCCTTGTTGACCCTTTAAAAAGCAAGACACACGTCCTATGGACTACATAAGCCCTTTTAATTGGGAGATTCACTGCAGGAAGGAAGCAGAGAGTTGCCGGGAGCCCAACTGAGAGACCCACTCTGCAAAAAACGCTATACCCAGGAAGAGAATCATGATGAAAGCTTGAGAAAGAAAAAGACACCCATCTCTGCAGTGCCAAAGGTGTGAGTTGTCTTAGCCATCTGTGTTATCTAAATGTGTTCCTCTCTACTAGGATACTCTTAAGTGTGTATGAATGCACACTTCTCACTGAAACTCTGTGTCATTGTGGAGGTTGAACTCCAGGTTTATAGAGGAAATGCTTTGTTAATATTACTCTTATAGAATAATACCATCTCGGTAAATGTTTTTGTTAATTATGACTACAAGCTGACCATACTGGTGGGGTGCTTGCAAGCTATTGTTTAAATAGGATAGGCACACAGAGTACACTGAACTTATGGGCATTGGTTGCTCCCCTGAATGCCCAATCTATGTATGAGTTTAAGTTGTGGAACAGCCCAGAGGATGTTGTATGTCAGATGCATCAAACTCTTGCCCTATAAAATTCTTGAGTATAGCCCAAACCAGGTTAAAATGTAGTTGAAAAATGCTTACTGAAATAAAAATACAAAGTAACATAGATAATGTTAATTTATGGTTTTCCAAGTTAATATGCAGCCCATCACTTCTATCTGAGTTTGACACCTACTCTGGTCATTAATAAGAGTACTTTCTTCATTAGTAAAGATTGTAAGCACTTTCCTACCTTCTCAGCCCATATAATTCTTGTTCTTGTCTTGCAAATCCTCCATAGGAGCTATTCCAAAATACTAGGACTTTCCATCAAGACCTCTTAACTTTGTATACAAATAGAGCTGTCCATACATTATCCTTTGCTCTCATTCCTTGACCATCTCACTTCCTTTTTCAATCTTACATTTCTCTGATAATACAATATTTCATTGGTAATATACTGCATATAGAGACAGAATGGAGAGTTGATGGAATATTGGGTTCAGAGTCAGTAAGATCAAGGGACATTTACTAGCCATTTGACTCTTAATGATTATATCTCTGTTTTTGGCAACTCCATGGAATTTATTTATTAACTTATTGATAGTTTGCAGTGTCTGTTGGTAGGGAGTTTCCATGATGATAAAATCATTGTGTATTTGTTTAAAACAAGAAGGCTTACTTGCTCCTACCACAAACCTCTTCTATTGAACTTTTCATGACCCAAAACTTTAATTCTTCAGAGAATATGTTATCACATGACTTACAACCATACGAAAACACCAAAAGAATATTATTATTAATAGAGAGGATTGATCAGGGATCCAGGAAGCAATTTGAGGAGTTTATGGCATAGTGACACTTTGGTATTTGTGATTTTATCCTCTGCTATAGACTAATGACACCCTGTGGTGTCTCCTACAGGATGAGTCTTAGTGATTGCTAATGAGTTATTTGGCTCAGACTAATATGGAGTAGAGCCATTCTTTCGTGTTGGAACACAAACATGATGAATCGCAGAGTTCCTCTTTGTCTTCAAGATCCTTAGAGAAGAGCCATTGTTGACTTAAGGGTGACTGTGAATTTAAGGGTTTCCACCCTTCCTCCCAAGAACTATTAAGGGCTGTCATTGGGTTGGGATACATGGAAGTCTTATGTGCTCTCACTCATGCAACCTGAGTGGGTATCTTGCTCCTAAATGCTGGTCTCAACCTTGGGAAGACAAAGACAGGAGTACACATGCTCTCAAGCGTATAGCAGTCATAAAGAGCAGAATCACATGGTTTGAATAATGATTATTTCTGAGCTTCATCTTTTTAGAGATAGAAGGGTGAAGTTCTTCCAGAATCCAGTCTGAAGAAAAAAAAAATGGAAATTCTTGGGTGACACCAGCTAGGAAGACGCAAGTTTGAGAGTTCTTAGACCCTGTCTTCAAGAGATAGGAGGAAAGTTCTTTTTCTCTAGCCCTTTGGAGAAAAAAGAGAATCATGAGTGTGGACCCCAAAGCTAGACAATCATAAAGATTATAAAGAATGCAAACCAGGATCCAGAGGAACAAAACAAATAGTCTTTACCTTCGCTAATATGATTTTTCAGAGTGCTGGTCTGATAGACAAGGAGTTGTTTGTTTAGCAGTCCTAAGTGCTTTTCTCTTCTGAGATAGGAAGCCCAAGGACTATCCCAAGAATCCAGGCATTTAATATATCAAAAACCTAGATGCTGTTCTGGTCTCTAGAGTGAAATGGAACTCACTGGAATTAGGGGAATTTCCCCAGAAGCTTCATATTCATTTCCTTTCTGAGCAGAATCCAAACCACCGGGTGGTGCTATGAGTCTGCTGCACTGGGGAAAGGTAGGACTCACTAGAAAGGAAGAGAAGGATATAAATTATTTATAGGCTACTACTGAGTCCTTCATGTGTTTTCTGCAATTTTTGTGGGGTGGAAAAAAGGCTCTCTTATACCTAATGTGCATTGTTATGTCGAGTTTTTGAACTTTTGCCAAAATCTATATATAAGCCATGTTCTGAGAATTTTTTTTAAAGAGGCGGCTACATAGGAACAAAAAAATGAGTTAAGGAGAAAATTATTTGGGGTGCAGGGTTAACATCAAGATTGTACTTGATCTATGTAACCCCAGAGCTTATGGTCTTATTCATAGATTACCAAAAAAGGAAAAGAACCTTTGTACTAGAGAGAAGCTTGAGATCCCTAAAAACATTGTGCAATATCTCGACTGTAATTCAGCCCATTCTTCTCCTATTCAGTTCCTTGAAAGAGGCAACAATGGAGATACAGAGCCATAACTAGGAAGTTTGGTGCCCAAGAAATGCTACAGTAAAGGTATCCTCAAATCAACTGTGATACAGAAGAGATCATGACACTAGCCTCATGGAGGAAATCCTTAGAGCATTGACCCAAAGAGGAAATGTCTACCTCCTGTAGACAATGACTATAGGACATTATAGAGCCACTGTAGAAGGGACTATCTCCCAGGAAGGAGGAGAGTAGGATTGGGTGAGGAAGAAATTGACCTGCTGTATGACTAGCAGTGGATGAAAATGTAATATCTAGTAGCGTCCTACTTTAACTAAGTATTAACTAATTATTCTCACTATCTAGTTTCTATGCTACTGAAGAGTTGTCAAAAATGTAAGAATAAGAAAATTTTAAATTTCACAGTCACTTAAAATAATTATTTTAAATCTTCGTTCCCCACTAAATTTTGGTCCCCTCTGGCAAAGTCCAGGTTATCTATTCTGGTTATATCATTGTGTTCCTCTTTCATACACCTTGTGGTTTGTTGCATCAAACTCTTTTTTTTGCAGAGCTTTCTTAATGAGATCTATAATTATTCAAAAGACTTTTCCCTAAATATACACGGTGGACAAAACAAACAGATGAATAATCCTTATTTCACAGATTAAAATAATATAATAAATGTACGACAATACTATATATATTATATATTGTACAAATTCTGCTTACCTAATCTGTGCAATAAGCACTCTTCATCCATCCATTTAGTTCACTGTGGATAATTAGGTCACACATAATTGGATAAATAGCCTAAATCATTGATTCATCAATACATATATTTTTAACAAATACTGTGGTTAATTTCAATGTTTTAAATTTCCACTGCGCTTTGTTGTTATTTTCATGTTCTGTTTCAAAGAGCTAGTATAGTGATGTAGAGAGACAGCTGGCCTTGGAACCATGAAGGCTTGAGTTCAAGTACTGCCTCTTGCTCTTCTGACACATATTTACTATGGGGACCTGGGCAAAAGAAAGTGTCTACTTGAATTGGTAGAGGGAGTCCTCTCATTCAGAAATTCTATATGCTAATGAAATCCTAGTTCCAGTTCCTACTTTTTAGTTTTCCAAAGATACACATAGGTGGGGAGAGAGGGAGGAGGATTGGTGAATCCTTGTTGGAACAATATTTGATGAAATGATTATTTTGTATTAATTTATTAATATTATTTGTCTCATAAGCTATCGAATCCTCTAATTTGTGAATATATTTGAAATATTATTTCATTGGAGGGAGACAAATCTTACTCGAATTTTCAAAAACATATTGGTCTCATAAGGTAAAGTTTTCTTATATTCAATACTATGAAAGTCCAGCATAACAAAAGAATGTGAATAAACTTTTGTAATGAATGTGACCTGGGTGAAATATTCTTGTATTCCAAACAGCCTATTTAACCAGCTTTTGTGTCCAAATCTTTAAAACGCTAGATTTTGGTCAAGGACATAGTGCCTAATCCTCCTCTGTTACTTCCTATTTAATCTTGGGGAAATGACATAATCTCCAAGGACATTATTTTTCTCTCTTGTAAAATGAGGGTGTTGTACTATATGTTTTCAGACCTTTTTCAACTCTAAATCTATGAAACTAAAATTATATTTGCCTATTTCAAAGATCTGTGTGATTTCATGATAAGCATGCTTTGTCCACCAACAAAATTATAACCCCTCTATAACTTAGTTGATGGCCTTAAATCCTATCCAAATTTAGGTACTCTGACTTTTTGTCTTTAGATGACAGAAATAGAGTCTGCCACTAGACCTATAATTGAATACTTTTCTGTTTGTTAGGAACTGCCGCGTATGAGAATGCAGAATTACCTCCATGATGAAGCATCAGAGGAAGGAATTAATATACTAGAATCATAGACTTAGTAGAATTCTAGAGTTGGCAGGAACATAAGAGATGATATAGTACAACTCCCTCAATTTTAAGATGAGGAAAATGAGTCTCAGAGAGATGAAGTAACTTACCAAATATCATATGGCTAATTTGCACAGAATTAGAACTGATCTCATTTTCAGACTCTTAGCTTTATGTTCTATATTATGTTATCTCTAACATGCAATTTATTCAAAATTCAGAAATAAACACAAATTATTATTAGTTGATATAACTGTCAAAATAATTTACTAAACACTCAGCATTGCAACTTCTTACTCTCTTAAAATATTTTAGTACAGTTTACAAATGTAGCCCAGGCATAGCAGTTGCCTCCCAACTCATTTGAGGTTCTTTCTCTTAACACAATGGGACTAGTTTACTCTTTCACCCTGTCTTGGACAGGTCAGAGTGGTGTTTCCAGAGGCAAAGTCACTGAGTTAATATTCAAATTCTCAGGGTACAGTGAGTAACCTTGATGTAAGGGGATGCATTCCTCTTGTTATCACTAGGCGTTCTAGCTCCTCATCCCCTATCATTATATCTCTTATTCACACAATCAGTTACAATGACAACATTGGCTTTGAAACATTAAATATTTTCTAAATGATAAAGCAAGAAAAATCATATTTATTCAGTTAAAGGCAAAAGGAAGAATAATTTAAACATAACTGTCTACCCATGAATTTGGGGCACACTTTCCAATCAGTGAATGTGATGTTCATGGAGACAAAGTGAATACACGTGTATAAAAACCTAGTATGTATGAGTGAGAAATCTCACAGGCCCAGGAAAGCTTGACTCTACTATAGGCCTTGGAATCCTTGATTTCTTTAGAAAACAGTACATATCACATGTTACCTTCTTGGTTCTCACAGTTCTACTGGGCAAAGATTAATTTTAGCAACTCTTGGGCTGCTAAAGTGCACAGTCACCAATAGCAGGTATCTGAGAAAGTGTTAAGCTTTTTTCACACACACACAAAAAAATATATATATATATACATATATATAATGTGTGTGTGTGTGTGTGTATATAAATGTTGCTCAAAAACAAAACAAAACCTATCTTTCCACTACAAAACCTGTCTTTCTATTTCTCTTTAAACTATAGAAGGCAATAAAGAGCAATGCAGGCACTCCTGGGAGTGTATGGGGTATTCAGAGAGGCTCTACTACCTCTGAGGGCTTGCCAAGCCCTTTTTAGAGATGCTCATTTACCTTTGGTGTCTACCTGATTCACCCAACTCCCACATGTGGCTCCAAGAAGCTGCAGCATGCACAGCAGCCACACTCCAGCAAAACTGTCTCAGCAGATGGTCTAAACCAGGTTGAGGGCAACTGACAAGTCTTAAACCCATCAATGAGTTAGGGGTATCTCTACCCAAGCATGTGAAGACTTCCCCCCCAGTGGGATGAGCAAATGAGAACAATTTGTTCCAACAACCATGTGCTTGCTTACAGTTTGGTCAGACATCAAAGACACCAAGGTCATCCACTAGTCATCTTGATGTTTGTCTTGCTACTGAGTCTCAAAGACTCTGGAAGAGAGAGTAAAGCTGACAAGTTTGTGCAACCCTGTCTCCCTTAAATCCAATTCACACACAAGTCAGAACATCACCCCATGATGTCACTGATCCTCTTCAAATACAGAGGACAAACAACAACCCCTCTCTGGCGATGAAGATGGTTCTTGAGGGCAATAAGCCAGACAGGCATGGTCTTCCAATAGCATAGGATTCTGCTTTTCTCCAGTTGTCTTCCAGCAGCCACTTTGTTCCCTTCCTATCAAATGGATTGCTCCTCAGTTGCAGAACCTATCAGCTTTACTCAGCTCATCTCATAAGCAACTTGTCTTGTCACCTTCAATTTCTTCCGTCACAGCTTCTTTTTTTTTTTTTTTTAATAATCTGGGGATTTATTCCATTAGACACTATCCAAGTCAGGGTTTACTTGCCCTTTCGGGCTTTGATCTTTCTTAAGTAGAACTCAAGCTCTTTGCCCTTGAGCACGTAGCCATCTGCTCGGCCACACTGGCCTGGCCTTGACGCGATGCAGGTGAGGAGCTTGCCCTGCTGGAACTGTTCCTCCAGAAGTAAGCTGATCTTGGCATTCTTCTTCTGCTCCTCCCATTTCTTCTGGATCTTCTTTGCCGCTTTTTATTTAAAATTTCTTCCTCCTCAGGAGTCAGCTTGGCTCCCTTCTTCCGGCCCAAGGGCAGCGCGTAGTGGGACTCATACCACTGGCGGTATGGGGTGCTATCGATGAGCTCGATGCAGTTCTTCATCAGAGTCTTGGTCCAGACCAGCTAGTTGTTGGAGGCGTTGTAGACCACATCTATGATCCTCGTCTTTCGGTTGTAGCACTCGGAGCCCCAGGAGAAGTTGCCCACGTCCAGCCTCAGCGCCCAATACTTCTTGTTGCCCCATGCGCACGCGGACAGTGTGGATGCAGTGGGGGCCAATCTTGGTGTTGGCAGGCAGCCAGCCCAGCTCATACTTGTGCTTCTTGTGGTAGGGCTTGTGCTTACCCTCGGTCTTGCGGCACTTGTGCCAATTGTTCCAGAAGATCCCCATGGTCGGCGCAAGCTGCAAAGAGCCAGGGCTTCTTTTGATTCCTCCTTACTTAGGTTCTTTGCCTGCTTCTTCTGATTGTCTCTTTCCTATCGTCTTTAGTGCTTCAAATTGGGGCCTCTTTACATTTAGTGACCCATTTCTATCTTACAATGTAAATCTCAAAAAAAAATCCATTTTTCTGTCAGGTGTAACCAGAAAATTCCTTACATAATCTTTGCATAGTCCCCAAATAGTCATTTGTTCTACGCTCTCAGCTATATCTTTGACAAAAGCCTGAAAATGTGCTGAAAACAGTCTTATGCAAATTAGCCAATGTTCCATGATACACTACAGCCATCTTTAACTTAGTATGTGTATTTTGAGTAGCAGTGTTCTCTCAGGCACTCAGAAAGATCTGTCTATCCTCAAGCATTTTAATCAAGGGAGCTTTTCTCTTAAACTGATTTTATCAGTGTTTCTTAAACAAAAAAAAATTGTTTCTACCCTTTTCACCAACCAGAATGTCCACATAACAGAAGCGTAGATCCTTCTTTAGGAAGACTCTAAACTTCACAGAGGCAATATCCAAGACAGTCCTGTCTATTTTTTTCTAAGACACATGGAAAATAGGATGTTTTTTTAAATTAATGTATATATTTTTCTTTTGGAATAACAAGTATATCCAATTACTGAAACTCATCAGAAGCTGATGTATTCCAATGATCCAAGACAATCCCAAAGAACCATGATGAAACATGCTGTCTGCCTCCAGAGAAAGAACTGATATCATCAGAATATAGAATGAAGCATGCTATTTTTCTCTCCCTTTCTTTCTTTCTTCCTTTGATCACGATGATAATAATAGCATTTATGTTATTCCTACGATGTGGCAGGTACTAAACACTTTACATATATTATCTAATTATTATTCTAACTCTCCTATGTGACATCTTTAAAAACAAACATTTTAAGCTCTACTTTTTGCTTTTGTAAAGTTAAGAAATTATTTTCTGAGGTCCGTTCCGATTCTGACATGTTTTCTATCTGGACACTAATTCTGGAGTCAGTGTCATGCAGCAGAGAGAGCTTAGGGTCATAAGATTGGGAGCTGAAGGTCTTGGGTTCAGGACCTAACTTTTCTCTTTACTGAGTGATGCTGGTCCCGAACTTTTTTGTGTGTCATCAATACTTTTGTCAATTTGGTGAATGCTATGGACCCTTTCTCAGAATAAAATTTCTAAATGCATAAAATAAAACATGGAGGATTATAAAGGAAACCAATTATATTGAAATAGTTATCAAAAATGTATTTTTAAGTTCATGGTCCATAGATTAAGAATCCCAGACCTAGATTACTAGTTAACAAGGTGCATTCCTATTTAGCTCTTTCCCTTTTTCCCCTCATGCTACCTTCCAAGAAATCTTCTCCATGTGAACAATTTCTTTCATTTCAAGCACTTTAACTGCCCTGACTGCTCATTTATCTTTTTTGCAGGCTTTAAATATTTCAGTAGATTTTGTCCTATGAATTTGATATAAGAAATTGTTAGAATTCACAAATCTCATTCAAGCTAGAACTGGTCTGTGAAAGCTTGGAAAAATTCACATAAGGTCTTGCTTTCCAAAGTTCCCCACCCACAGACGCAGAGGAAACATTTATTTCAAGTAATGGGGCTTTTCCAAAGAAGAAGGGGGAAAAGTTAAAGACTGCCAAGGGCCAATAGTGGTATGACTCAACTGACTTCTTTAAATGTGTGACTTAAATCCCTAAATGTTACATTTATTTTTCTAGTTGTTTAATCTGCTAATCAGTGTGTGAAATTCAAGCTCTTTAATAAAGAGATTATAATTTGTTGGA
Organism: Pseudochirops corinnae; assembly: GCA_028646515.1. Lineage (NCBI taxonomy): Eukaryota > Metazoa > Chordata > Mammalia > Diprotodontia > Pseudocheiridae > Pseudochirops > Pseudochirops corinnae. The sequence goes on from CM053589.1 coordinate 10,048,172, forward strand.
AAAAAAAAAGAATCCCTGGTCTAGTTGAACCACCTCACTTTATAGATGAATAAAGTAAAGGTCCATACTTCTGGTTCTCATAGCTTTAGCCACTAGCCTTCAAGAACAGCTTCCATTTTCTAGGCAAGAAAAATATAAGATTTTTCTTATCTGTATCTGTGACTTGTCATAATGGCTACTCTGATTCTCAGCTTATTAGACCAACTATATATTAGTTTGAGTAATTTGATTCTTTCTTTATGATCAAGCTCTTGCCTTAAAATTCAGTTCTGAGATTTGGGGGCCTATTTTATCATTTCCGTGCTTGAGTTAATTATTCTAGGTTGGCTTAGGGGTACTAAGCCCTAATATTTATGTCTATTGGCCACCAGACCACCCTAGACCTCTGCTTATTATCATCATTTTCCATGCTATGTTTGAATTTTTACTGGCCCATCTACTTGTCCCTTCTGTCATATCTTCTTGACACCAACTCCCTTCGTATCAAGATTTCTTCCAGTGCTTAGAGCAGTATATAGTAGGTACTTATTGATACTGGTTGACTTGACTTCACAGGCTCTCTTCCTGTAACCTCCCTAATTCCAGAAGCCAGCGAATCTCTCTAATTCCTGGGTACTAACCATTTGGGCTACTTCAAATTACTTCATTACTGTATTACTTCAAATATTTTGCTAGAGTTCACTGATTTCCTCAGGAGCTACTGAGGCATGTAGGACTCTGTGGCTCTACCAAAAAATGTCACCTAGCTTCTGAGACAGAAATTTTGACAGGACCTTATTCTGTTTTTCAAATTCCTGGCACACAGTTGATGTTGAATAAATATACCTACAGTCAAATGATGGATTGGAAATACCTAAAGGCACATAGTACCTAGAAGTAAAAAGTTCCAATAATCTACAAACAGAAGAATTTGTCTTTGATTATTAGAAAATTGACTGAAATTAGAAACTTATTTAATCTTCCTCTGAATTGCTAAGTCACTTTCCCTTTCTAAATTTTAACATTTTTCCCTTTTACTTGACTTCTTTTGAGGCCTCTACATATGGTCTAATGAAATCTGCAAAAGTCTGATCCCTGGGAGCTGAGGTGCTATGAAATTGATAGGAATGGTCCTTATCACTGTTTTCTCTTTAAAGCTCCTGCAGAAAAGGAGAATTATGAAGGCAATCTAGCTATTTATAACTTACAAAACATTTGGTGGTAACTTTTAGAAAAGACTCCAAAGTCAAGTGAAAATTTCTGTCCCTGAAAAGGTAAAAAGTTTTACTTATAAGATGTTCCACTAATCTTGCGCTCATTTTGAAGGGAAAATGACACCTATAAATGCGTATCAAACTTGAGTTTGCTAACCTCTGACTTCATTACATCATTGAAGATAGCAAGGAGACAAAAATAAAGAGGGGTCTATAGCATAATGCTCTTTATCTGGACTCTTCTATATCTGGAGCTCTTTGCTTTACTCTCAATCTGCCTCGTTTTACTTTTGTAAAGCTCATCCTTAGCTCAGTGCTTTCCTATGAATCCCAATCAGCCACAGTCTTTGGTGGAAACATAGAGAAAGATTGATAGTGTTTTGAGGTTTGTATGTATAAAAATGTGTATGATCAACAGAAAATAAAATTTTCTACTTTCTATCATCATTCAATTTGGGAATTATTTTGGTATTTGAAGAAAATGTTAGTTTAGTGGTTTTGTTTATATTATTTTGTATTGTGATGAGCTACGAAAGGGAGAGGCAAAGACAGGTAATGTGTGACAGAAAGCAGACTAAATTTCCTGTTGTACACAAATAGTGAAAACAAATTGCCAGCTGATGGAAATAATTCCCATGGGGTCATGAATGTCAACCACAGAATTGCTTATCTTTTTTAAACTGGGTATTTCTTTAACAGTTCTTGTTCAGGTATTGAAAACTAAGGTCACTACGGGGGGAAAAATAGATCCTTTCTAAGAATAACTTCAAGTAAGGTTCTTTGGTAGCATTTCAGCTTTTAATATACATCATTACCATCAGCATCCCCAACAAACTCAAGCCTTTTTAAGCCTATGTTCTGTGTAAGATAACGAGCACTCAAATGTATCACCAAAAGGGAAAAATAAAAGTTAATGGAAATTTGTGAAAGAGTTTTCTTGTAAACAGTGCTTTTCATTATGTAATATATCTACACATGACAAAACATATGTAATTATACTATCAAGATTGTATATTCATCAGGTATTTAAACAATTTCACAATAAGAAGCAAATTTTTCTCCAAATTTAGCTCTTTGAAAAAAAAAATGTACTTTCATTTTTAAAGGATGTGTAGGAAGCCTAAAGAGAAAGGCTGGATTCCTTAAGAACATGCTTGCCCCTGCTGTGTAAAGGAGCCCAAGAGGAGTAGACAAGCACTACTTAATAGAAGCAATAATCTGAATTTTAATCTTATAGAAGCTTGGTATGGCATACTATAAGATTTTTTTTTTCTTATTCACTGATGTTCACGCTAGAAAACTACATATACTTAAAGACAGGGTTGTAAAATCTTTAAAGTTCACATGTTTATCTCATTTTGTTTGATGCTATAAATGAGTTATTGTGCATTTTTATTTTGCTTGTGGAAAAATAAATTAACTAGAACAAAAAGTATAGTACTTATAACTTGAGAATGAAGATTTGTTAAATATTTTAGTAAATAGTAAATTTATTTGGGGTGGTTTATTATTTAACCATTTCTAACAGAGTTATCACCTTGCTGTACAAAGATATGCTTTTTCCAGGAGCAGTGGATGTCTATAAGAGTTGGACTATAAGGAAAACTGAGTGCCACAGAATCAACATTTTCATGTTTTGGTGCTGGTAAAAACTTTTAAGAGCCCCTTGGACAGCAAGGCAATCAAATCAGTCAAGAAATTAATTCAGGTTATGCACTGAAAGGTCAAATACTGAAACTGAAGCTTAAATATTTTGGCCACATAATAAGATGGGACTCATTGCATAAGACCCTAATGTTGGAAAAATTTGAAGGCAAAAGGAAAAGGAGTCACCAAAGGATGAGATAGATAGATAGAATCATAGAAAAAAATAAATATGAACTAAGACAGACTTTGAGAGATAGTATATGAAGTCATAAAGAGTTGGACATGACTGAATGACTGAACAACAACCACAGAAGACATGTTTATTTTACAAATTTTTATTTTCTCTCCTTGCAAGAAAGTTTTCAATGTGACTATTATAAATTGTCCAAAGTTCATTAAAGAATAAACCTGAAATATTTTTGAAAGGTATGTGAAAGACAGGAACATTAACTACTGCTGTGATTTTGTTCAACCATTTTGGAATGTAACTTTGAATTATTCAAGAAAAGTTAGCAAATTGTTTATTTCTAGAGATCCCACTACTCAAAATAAATCCTGATGTGGTCATTTATTGGAAATAAATACATACACAAAACAGATATATTTGTAGAAAAATATTCGTAGCAATATCATCTGTGATAGCAAAAAGTTGAAATATAGTATGTAGGAATGATTCAAAAAACAACTATGGTAGAGGCAGTGAGGAGGCACAGAGGATAGAGTTCTGCACCTGATGCCAGAAAGACCTAAAATTTAAACTTGCCTCAAATACTTACTATCTTTTTGTAAGTCAATTAACCACTGCCTACATCAGTTTTTTTATTTCTAAAATATGAATAATCACAGCACCTACCTCCAAAGGCTGATGTAAGGATAAAAAATACAATATTTGTGAAGCACTTTGCAAGTATTAAAGAGCTATATTATTACTGTCACTACCATCATCACCAAATTGTGGGCTATACCTCAAAAGGGGTGTGAAATACTGATGAGTATGAAATAAAGATGAAAATATGTTGGATAATTGGATAGCTTATCTACTTTTTTCAATGAAAACAAAAGCAAGACTAATGTGGCAAATTCACTCCAGCTGATAGTAAATGTATGACATTATTTCATATCATATGTGTGAAAAACAGGTTAAATAGGAGTTAATAAATCTGAAATGAATGTCAAATCTTGTTGTAGGTTTGATCTACCCTTATCACTACTTGACTTAAGCTCGTGATACAGATGATGCATGTCATTGCACTGCTTGCTAAATTTTAATATGAAGTATGTAAAATCTTATGTGGAAGTTAAAAGAATTTTTATATTTATCATATTTCTCAGTGTCTTTCATTTTAGCAAGTACAATATCATAAGCTTGTTTCCAAAAAATTGCAACCAAAAAATTTGAAACAACTCAATAAGTATAGATATTTGTTTGAAATTATCAGTTAAATTAAAATTTATCTCAATTTTTTATCTCTACTGTTTTTGAAGTAGAAAAATATCACTTCGTGGTGAATAAAGAAGTTTGAAGAGACAATCCAATGGAAAATTAAAAATAATACAAACAAAAATAATAAAGACATTTTAAGTAAAAAGACATGTAAAAATATTGAGTAAAAAACTGAAAACCACAAAAAAATGGCTCCCAATGTTTACCACTGAGATTCACAGATGAAGGTCAACGGTTTATTTTGTATGACTACTTTAGCTGCAGATAGCATAAATGTTAATAAATTGAAGTAACATCTCAAAAGTGTACATGCAGAATTCATTGATGAAACCAGACAATATTTCAGATTAAATTAATTGCTTTAAATAAGGAAAATCATTTTAAAGATTTTAAAGACATTAAAAAGGCTGCTTATGGAATCGTTGAATGTTAAAAATCCTCTTTAAAGGGGAAAATGCTGGTGCTACATACAGCTATGGGTACTATTGAGATAATCCTCAGTGAAATATATGCAAAGTGACTTTTAATGTTTCCCCTTACAGATTAAAACAAGCACAAAAGATTATTTTTTTAATTTTATTTTAGTTTGCATCATTCATTTCCGCAAGATTTTGAGTTACATATTTTCTCCCCTTCTTTCCCCTACCCACCACCGCAAAACAGCCATCCCAGTGTGTCCTCCCTCCCCCAGTCTATTCTCTCCTATGTCACTTT
>CM053589.1:10053669-10074025 GCA_028646515.1 Pseudochirops corinnae
CAGGAAGTTCAAACATAAAACAGAGTCACACTTGGAAAAAAAACAACACTGCATAATAAAGCTAAAGGAAGCAATGAAAAATTTAGCATTTTCTAGCTAGGGAAAAGGTTAGAGTCTAAAAATCTTCCCTTTTGATTTATTTCATATCATAAAATTTTAACCACCAGGGGGCACTGATGACTAGTTGCCAGAGATTCAGTAATAAGGACCCAGGGTTGTAACGTTAGCTCTACCAGATATGTGCTCCAGGTAACACAAAAGGGTATTTTAGAGAAACACCAAACTTTCCCTGGATCTCTGGGAACTGGTTAGCTTTCTCCCTTAGTTTCACTCCTTTGATGGTGACAGTACTTATCTCATCAGTGTAAGGATTATTAAATTAAATAATTATAAAACAATTTAAATTCAATAAATGAGACTCTTGACTTAGCCCCTTCTCCTCTTCCAATAAAATTCTTTCAATCTCCCTGTCCCTTCTGTGTTTCAATGGAGTTTATTCCCCCAAACTTGTAATAACTTTATATTTATAAAAATTAATAATTGGTATTGGAACTATATCTTTGTCTACTATTTTATTTTATTTATCTCTTTTGAATTAGGGATGCCATCAGTATTGAATCACGGATGCCATCAATAATGCACCTGATGATGTATTCTTGAAAAAAATTAATGTTTATTTTTCCCAATTACATGTAAAAACAATTTTTAACATTTGTTTTTGAAAATTTTGAGTTTCAATTCTCTTCCTCCCCTTTTTCTGATATAGCAAGTAATTTGATATAAATTATACATGTGCAATCATTCAAAACATATTTCCATATTAATCATTGAGAAAAAAGACTGAGACCAAAAAAAACCCCAAACCCAACACCCCACAAAAAAGGGAATAATAATATGCTTCAACCTGAAAACTTCATCAGTTCTTTCTGTGGAGGTGAATGATGTTTTTCATCATCAATCTTTTGGAATTGTCTTGGATCATTGTTTTGCTGAGAATAAGTCATTCACAGTTGATCATTGTGCAATATTGTTGTTACTGTGTACAGTGTTCTTCTGGATAGTATTACATTACAAGCATGTACCATAACTTGTTCAACCATTCCCTCATTCATAAACATTTCCTCAATTTCTAATTCTTTGCCACCACAGAAAGAGCTTCTATAAATACTTTTATTCAAATAGATTCTTTTCCTTTTTTAAAAAAAAATCTCTTTGGAATACAGACCTAGTAATGGTATTACTGGATCGAAGGTACTCATAGTTTTATAACTCTTTGGTCATAGTTTCAAATTGCTCTCCAGAATGGTTGGATCAGCTCGCAATTCCATCAACCATGCATTAAGTGTACCAATTTTCCCACATGCCCTCTGACACTTATAATTTTTCTTTTCTGTCACATTAGTCAGTCTGAAAGGTGTGAGATGGTACCTCAGAGATGTTTTCATTTGCATTGCTCTGATAAATAGTGATTTAGAGCCTTTTTTCACATAACTATAGATAGCTTGATTTCTTCAACTGAAAACTGCCTGTTTATATCTTTTCACCATTTATCAATTGGGAAATGACTTGTATTCATTAAATTTGACTCAGTTCTCTATATATTTGATAGATGACACCTTTAGCAGAGACACTTGCTGTAATTCCCTCCCCTCCCCCGCCAGCTATTTGCTTTACTTCTAATCTTGGTTGCATTAGTTTTGTTCGTGCAAAACCTTTTTATTTAAAGTAATCAAAATTATTCATTTTAAATCTCATATTATTTCCTATGTCTTACTTGGTCATAAATTCTTCTCTTATCCATATATCTGACAACAGTAAACTATTACATACTCTCCTAATTTTCCCATGATTATCACCATTTATGTGTAAATTATATGCTCAGTTTGACCTTATCTTGATATATGGTATGAGATGTTTGTCTATATCTAGTTTCTGCCACAGTGTTTTCCAGTTTTCCCAGTAGTTTTTTTCAAATAGTGAGTTCTTGTGCCCAAATATTGGATCTTCGAGTTTATCAAACACTAGATTACCATGCTTGCCAGGTAGAATGGGCATTATGTACCTAATTCCACTGATCCACCACTCTATTTCTTGGCCAGTATCAGATAGTTTTGATATTTACTGTTTTATAATAGAATTGAGATCTTGTACACCTAGACTACTTTCCTTCTCATTTTTTCATTAATTCCCTTGATATTCTTGATATTTTGTTCTTCCAGATGAATTTTATTACTTTTTTCTAGCTCTATAAAATAATTTTTGGTAGTTTGATTGGCATGGTACTGAATAAGTAAATTAATTTAGACAGAATTGTCACTTTTATTATATTTATTATATTATTATATTGACTCGGCCATGGACAATTAACATTTTTCAATTGTTTTGATCTGACCTTATTTGTGTGAAAAGTATTTTGTAAGTGTGTTCATATAGTTCCTGGGTTTGTCTTGAAAGGTAGACTCCCAAGTATTTTATATTGTTGAAAGTTATTTTAAATGGAATTTCTCTTTCTATCTCTTGCTACTGAACTTCATGGATAGCATAAAGAAATGCTCATGATTCACGTGGGTTTATTTGGTATCCTTCAACTTTGCTAAAGTTGCTAATAATTTCAAGTAGCTTTTTTAGTTGGTTCTCTAGGATTCTTTAAGTATACCATTGTCTTCTGCAAAAAGTGGTAGTTTTATTTCCTCATTGCCCATTTCAATTTCTTCAATGTCTTTTTCTTCTCTTATTGCTATAGCTAGCATTTCTAGTATAATACTGAATAATAAGGGTGATAATGGGCATTGTTGCTTCACCTTTGATCTTACTGGGAAGGTTTCTAAGCTTATCCTCATTACAGATAATGCTTGCTAATTATTTTAGATAGATGCTACTTAATGTTTTAAGGAAAACTCTATTTATTCCTATGCATTCTGTTGTTTTTAAGAGGAGCCTTTTCAGCTTCTATTGAGATAATAGTATGATTTCTATTGATTTTGTTTTTGATATGGCCAGTTATGTTCATAGTTTTCCTAATATTAAATCAGCCCTGCATTCCTGGTTGCATTCCTGCATCCCACCTCATTATAGTATATGATTCTTATGTTGCTGTAATCTTGTTAATATTTATTTCACATTTTTGTAACACTATTCATTAAAGAAATTGGTCAATTGATTTTTGCTTTTCCTGATTTAGATATCAGCTCAATATTTGTGTAATAAAAGGAATTTGATAGCACTCCTTTTTTTTGCCTCCCCCCCTCCACATAGTATATATAGTTGAATTAATTGCTCTTTAAATTTTTGGTAGAACTTACTTGTGAAGCCATTTGGTTCTGGAGTTTTTTATTTTAGGGAGTCCATTTATAGCTTGCTCAATTTCTTTTTTCTAAGATGGTATTATTTAAGCATTCTCTTTTCTTTTCTGTTAATCTAGGGCAAATTATATTTTTGTAAATATTCACTTATTTCACTTAGATTGTCAGATTTATTGGCATAGAGTTGGGCAAAATACCTCCTAACAATTACTTTAATTTCCCTCTTCATTGTTGATGAATTCACCCTTTTCATTTTTGACACTGGTAATTTGGTTTTATTCTATCTTTTAAAAATCAAATTAACCAATGGTTTACCTATTTTCCATAAGATGAGTTCTTTTGTTTATTACTTGTTTTCTTACTTTCAATTTTAGAAATCTCTCCTTTGATTTTCTGGATTTCGAATTTGATGTTTAATTGGCTTTTCAAATTTGTTCTTTTACTAGTTTTGTTTTAATTGCATGCCCAATTCATTGATCCACTCTTTCACCATTTTATTTACGTAAGCATTTAGAGATATAAGTTTTCCCTTAAGTACTGCTTTGGCCGCATCTCATAAATTTTAGTATGTTGTCTCATTGTTGTCATCTCTTTAATGAGATTCTTAATTATTTTCATGAGTTGTTCTTTGACCCACTCATTCTTTAGCATTAGATTATTTAGTTTATAATTAATTTTTTATCTATGTTTCAATGGTCCTTTACTGAATGTAAGTTTTATTGCATTGCAATCTGAAAAGGGTACATTTAATACTTCTGCTTTTCTGATTTGGTTGAAATTTTTTATGTCCTAGTGGTCAATTTTTGTGTAGGTGCTATGTACCACTGAGAAAGTTGTATTCCTTTCTATTCCCGTTCAATTATCTCTAGAGGTCTATCATAACTACCTTTTATTCTATTCACTGTCTTCTTTCTTGTTTATGATTTAGTTAGATTTATATAGTTCCAAGGGAAGAAAGTTGAGGTCCCCCACTAATATAGTTTTACTGTCTATTTCCTCTTGTAATTCATTTAATTTCCTTAAAAATTTATAGATACTCTACAATTTGGTGCATATATGTTTAGTATTAATATTACTTCATTGTCTATGGCACCTTTTAGCAAGATGTAGTTTCCTTCCTTGTCTCTTTTAATTAGATCTATTTTTGTTTTCACTTGATTTGAGATCATGATTGATACCCCTCCTTTTTTAACTTTAGCTGAAGGATAATAGATTCTGATCTAGCCCCTTATTTCATTCTGTGTGAATCTTTCTGTTTCAAGTGCATTTCTTGTAAACAGTATATTGTTGGATTCTGGTTTCTAATTCTGTATCTATCCACTTCCCTTTTATGGGTGAGTTCATTCTATTCACATTCACAGTTATGGTTACTAATTTTATGTTCCCCACCATCCTATTTTCTCCATTTCTCTCTCTCTTTCTCTCCTTTCCTCCTGTCCCTTCTCACAAATGTTTTTCTTCTGAACTACCACTTACTTGAATCTGCCATTCTTTTTTATCATTACTCCACTTCCATTATCCTCCTCCCCTCCTACTTACTTATAGCTTAACATAGATTTTCATTCTCAACTGAGTGTGTATACTATTCTCTCTTTCAGTTAATTCCAATGAGAGTAAGATTTAAGCGTATGCTGCTTTCCTATCTTCCCCTCCACTATAATAGTTCCTTTAGTCTCTTTTATGTGAGATAATTTACACTGTTCTACCTATCTCTTTCCCCTTCTCCCAGTGTATCCCTCTTTTTCACCCCTTAAGTTTTTGAAAGGCATCCCATCATAGCGATCTCACACCCACACCTTCTAACTGTCCTAATAAAGTTCCTATGAGTTATAAGTATTGTTTTCCTATATAGGAATGAAAAAGTTTAACTTTATTGAATCCCTAACATTTTGTCTTTCTTGTTTACCTTTTTATGCTTCTCTCGAGTCTTGTATTGAAAAGTCAGATTTTCTTTTCAGCTCTGGTATTTTCATTAGGAATGTATGAAAGTTCTCTATTTCATTAAATATCCTCAAAGATTATACTCAGTTTTGCTGGGTAGATAATGCTTGATTGTAATCCTAGCTCCTTTGCTTTCCAGAACATCATATTTGAAGCTCTATGATCCTTCAGTGGAGAAGCTGCTAAATCCTCTTTAATCCTGACTGTGGCTCCATTATGCTTGAATTATTTTTGTCTGCTTGCAGCATTTTCTCCTTGACCAGCAAGCTCTGGAATTTGGCTGTAATATTCCTGGGAATTTTCATTTTGGGATATTTTTCAGAAGGTGATTGGTATATTCTTTTAGCTTCTAATTCACCCTCTGGTTCTAGGACATCATGGCAGTTTCCTTGATAATTTCTTGAAATACAAAATCTAGACTCTTTTGCTAATCATGGTTTTCAGGTAGTACAATACTTAAAATATCTCTAATCTATTTTCCAGGCCATTTTTCTCCCCCAGTGAGATATTTCACATTTTCTCCTATTTTTTGACTTTGTTTTATTGATTCTTAATGTCTCATGGAATCAACTGCTTCTCTTTGCCCAATTCTACTTTTTAAGGAGTTGTTTTCTTCAGTGAATTTTTGTATATCTTTTCCCATCTTTCATGTTTCTTTTACCAAGCTGTTGACTCTTTTTTCATACTTTTTTCATCATTTCTTTCTTTTCCCAGTTTTTCTTGTACCTCTCTTATTTGATTTCTAAAATCCTTTTTTCACTCTTTTGGTGTGGGGAGCCACTTATGGGGAGCTCGGACATCCTGCAGAAGGGCTGAGAAAGAATCACTGACCCATATTGCTAGTGGGGTGCATAAGAAGAGACAGGACTCCTGGAGTAGTGAAAGTAGAGAGCCAATGTTTATCCTTTCAGGCCCAAGCTTTGTAGAGCCACAAATCTCCTTCCTAATTGTTTTCCCCTGAGGACATTGCACACTTCTGTGTTCCCAGGCCTTGGGTATAAATGCCATGCTTATCTCAAGGACCTAATCCTCACACCTGTGTGTTTGAGCTCTTTCCTGGGGGATGGGACGCTGATTCAGGCCCATCAGCAGGCCAAACACCTGAGAGGGCTTGCTCAGCCATCAGGGTCAGAGTCCCACTGGCCTGCGGTCCTCTACATTTCAGGAGTTATTTTTGTGACTGACACCAATTTACATTTTTCTTTGAGGTTTCACACATGACAGTGTGGTCCTCTTCTGAGTTCTTTGTCCTCCGTTTTGAGCTTCCCTGTCACCACAATAACTTTCTATGATCAGGATTTTTTCCTTCATTTTTTTCCAACTTATTTTTTGCCATTTATTTTTATGTTAAATTTGGTCTCTGCTCCTTGGTTGGAGGGGACACTGTCCCAAGCTTCAGGTTTTTCATGATGCCATTTTCAGAGCTACTTCTGGGGGTCTGTAAATTTTTAGTATGGCCAAGGTGATATGATCTAAGAAGAGATGCAACCACGGCTCTCCTGGTGTGTTATTGTCTTTGAATGCCCTCAAGCACTCTCTTCTGTTCTGGAACTGTGGCCAGGGTACCTGTTTCCCTGTGGCTGCATACTTTAGTGCACCAGTGCTTCTCCCTCACCATAGGCTTGTGAACTAGGCCTGTGACCTGGAGCCCCATTTGTGTAATGCAACAGTGTCCTGCACCCATTCCAGCAAAGTGTTCCCTACAATCTCATTCTGACCCACTGTTTGGATCCCTGTTGCTACTACTGATTCAGTTATCCCCAAGACCTACACTGGCATACTGGGGTGGGAGTTATTGCTGGCTTGCTGGAGCCACAACCTGCTGCTGTTTTATGGAGGGGCCTTGTGCCTGGTCTCATTGTCTGATGCTGGTTTTCCCAGGCCATCTCTGCTGGACTGTGCTCTGCTCTTACTTCATTGAGATAAGCCTTTCCTGCTGATCTTCTAAATTCTTAGGCTGGGAAATTGTTTAATTTCATCCTTTTGTTGGTTCCTCCACTTCAGAATTCATTTTGAAGTATTATCTTAAATTGTATGGAGGGAAATTTGAAGGAGGTCAGGTGAATTCCTTCCTTCCTCTGCCATCTTGGCTCCAGAAGTCCCATGGTGTATTCTTCGTTCTTTGAGAAGTCAGCCATTCATTAAATAAAAGAAAAATTGCCCTTTTTTTTTAGGGACATAGATTTTCCTCAAGTATATATGTTACTATTGGAGACAACAAGGTGGTTCGGTGGATAGAATGCTGAACTTGGAGTCAGAAAGGCCCGAGTTCAAATCTGCCCTCAGAAAATTACTAGCCATGTAACCTTGGGCAAGTCGTTTAACCTCTGTTTGCCTTTATCCACTGGAAAAGGAAATGACAAACCATACATTATCTTTACCAAGAAAACCTCATGGACAGTATTGCTGTGTTTTAGAATAAAGACCTGGATAATTCTCCTTGAAAATTAGGATACAACACCAAGAAATACTAGAAAAAAAATTGAAAGAAGCTAAAAACAAAAGAAGAAAGTACTTCCTATCAAAATGAACTGCTCTAGAAAAACCTCAAATGAAAACTCCTAGGAACATCATTGCCAAATGTTGTTCTAGATAAAAGAAAAAAAAATACAGCAATCAACCAGAAAGAGTTTAATTATCAAGAGTTTCTTTTAGGAAGTGACCAATAGATTATATTTTTACTTTGCCCTTTGTTTCTATTTACCAGTTTTCATTTATAATTTCTTAAAATATGTTGCCTAGGTTTTTTACTGTTGGGATTTTTGAGTAGTATAATAATTCTTAGATTTTCTTTCCTTGAGTCATTTTCCAACTCAGTTAATATTGGTATGAGATATCTTGTGCTTTAAAAATTTTTTGCAGTCTTTCAATTTTGTTTTAATAATTTAGTCATTGATCTTTGTCTGAGAACCCAATCTAATTTTCAAGCAGTACTTATGGGATAATTTATATCTCTAAATACTTACATCAATTAAAAAAAGAGCAAATTGATGAACTGGGCATGCAATAAAAAATGAAACAAAACAAAAACAAATTTAAAAAACCCAATTATACACTAAAGTGGAAATCCTGAAAATCAAAGGAGAGATTAACAAAACTGAATGCAAGAAGTAATTGAACTAATAAATAAAAATTAGGAAGTGGTTTTATAAAAAAAAACCAAGCAAGTAATCCATTGGATAATTTGATTTTTGGTTTTTTTATTTTTATTTTTTAAATTAAATTTTTATGTTTATTTTTAGTTTACATCATTCATTTCCACAAGATTTTGAGTTACAAATTTTCTCCCCATCTTTCCCCACCACCACCCCAAAACAACTATCCCACTGTAAACCCCCTCCCCTAATCTACTCTCTCCTGTATCCTCCCCCATCCTTCCTCCCACTGTCCAGTAGGGCAAGATGGATTTCCATACCCCAGTGCCTGCATATCTTATTTCCCAGTTGCATGTAAAAAATAATAATGATAATAACAATTTTTTTAAACATTTGATTTTAAAACTTTGAATTCCAGATTCTTTCCCTTCCTCCCTCATTACCCACCCTTACTGGGAAGATAAGCAATCAATATAGGTTGTGCATGAGTAGTTACATAACACAGTTCCATAGTGGATATATTGTGAAAGATTGACTATATTTCTCTCCATCCTATCATGTCTCCACTTGTTCTATTTTCTACTTTGGCCTTGTCTCTTTTCAAAAGTGTGTGCTTCTAACTACCCTCCCCAGCAACCTGCCCTCCCCTCCATCATCACCCCTCCCATCCTCTTCCTCCCTACTCTCCTGTAGAGCAAGATACCCAATTTAGAGTGTATGTCATTCCCTCCCTAAGCCAAATTCAATGAGAGTAAGGTTGGCCCATTCTCTTTTGCCTTCATGCTCTTCCCCTACATTGTAACAGTTATCCCTTGCCTTTTCTATACGAGATAATTTACCCCATTCTGTCTCTCCCTGTCTCCTCTCATTATAGTCCTCTCTCACCTCTTGATTTCACCTTTAAAATATCATCCCTTCCTATTCAATTGATCCTGTGCCCTCTGTCTATGTATACCTGTACACATATATACACATACTCACATATGTACTCATATGCACATATACCCTCCTATATAGACATATAAATGTATGTATACATATATAACTATAAATAAATAAACACACAAACATTTATATTCCCTTCAACTATCCTCATACTGAGAAAAGTTTCATGAGTTACAATTATTGTTTTTCCATGTAGGCATGAAAATAGTTCAACTTTAATAAGTTCCTTATGATCGCCTTTCCTTTTTTACCTTCTCATGTTTCTCTTGCTTCTTGTATTTGAGTGTCAGATTTTCTATTCAACTCTGGTTTTTTCATCAAGAACGCTTGAAAGTCCTCTATTTCATTGAATGACCATATTTTCCACTGGAACATCATACTCAATTTTACTGGGTAGGTGATTCTTGGTTTTAATCCTAGCTCCTTTGATTTCTGGAACATCATATTTCAGGCCCTTCAATTCTTTAATGTAGAAGCTGCTAGATCCTGTGTTATCCTGATTGTGTTTCCACAATATTCAAATTGTTTCTTCTTGGCAGCTTGTAATATTTGCTCCTTGATCTGGGAACTCTGGAACCTGGCTATAATATTCCTAGGAGTATTCTTTTGGGGATCTTTTTCAAGAGGTGATTGGTGAATTCTTTCAAGTTCTATTTTGCCCTCTGGTTCTAAAATATCAGGGCAATTTTACTTGAGAATTTCTTGAAGCATGATTTCTAGGTTCTTTTTCACATCATGGCTTTCAGGTAGTCTAATAATCTTTAAATTATCTCTCCTGGATCTGTTCTCCAGGTCAGTGGTTGTTCCAATGAGATATTTCACATTGCCTTCTTTTTTTTCATTCTTTTGGACCTATTTAATAGTATCTTAATTTCTCATAAAGTAATTTGCTTCAATTTGCTCCAGTCTAATTCTGAAGGAATTATTCTCTTCAGTGAGCTTTTGAAATTCTATTTCCATTTGGCAAATTCAGCTTTTTAAGGCATTCTCCTGCTCATTGGCTTTTTGGACCTCTTTTGCCATTTGAGTTAATCTGTTTTTAAGTTGTTATTTTCTTCTGTCAAGTTGTTTGCTCTCTGATTTTCTTGCATCATTCTCATTTCTCTTCCCAATTTTTCCCCTACTTCTCTTACTTGATTTTCAAAATCCTTCTTGAACTCCTCCATAGCCTGTAACCAGTTCATATTTTTCTTGGAAACTTTTGGTGCAGTAGTTCTGAATTAGTTGTCTTCCTCCCATTCCATGCTTTGATCCTTTTTGTCCCCAAAAAAGGAATATAAAATTGGATTGCTGTGCTTGCTTTGCTTCCTTCGCCTTCTCATGTTGCCGGTCAATTATTTGACTTTTGAGCTCTTTGCCACAGTAGAACTCTCCTTCAGGAGGGGAGAGCATTTTCCCAAATCACTGGGTTTTTCACAGATGCCAGAGCTATTGGGAGGGCTTTGTCTGTACAGCCCCCACAAACTCTGGCTCACTGGTCACACATCTCAGGACCACCACCCAAGACTGCATTCCAGATGCAGGCAGGTCAAAGCAAGAATGATTACTCTCTGAATGTTCTCTTGGCCCCTCTATGATCTGTAGGCCAGGAGCTCTGAAGCAGGTGGCTGCAGGGCCACTGCACCTCTGCCATTTCTAGCTCCAGGGGTGGGGGCTGGACCCACTCCTCCAATCCTCCAGATCCAACTGAGTTCTCCACTGACTTCTCACATTTTCTTTGGCATTTATGGGTTGATAATTCTGGAAACCATCACTGCTGCTTGCGATCCACTCTCCCAAAGTCTGCTGCAGCAGCTGGTCAGGGCTGCCCTGGGGGTAAAACTATGGGCTCATGAGGGGCTGGGCTTGGCTCTTCTCCTCATTGGCTTTTTGGACCTCTTTTGCCATTTGAGTTAATCTATGTTTTAAGGTGTTATTTTCTTCAGACCCTTCCTGTGGGCCTGCTTTCAGCTTGAGATTTGTTTCTCTCTGTCACTTTGTGGATCCTGTAGTTTTAAAATTTGTTTAGAGTCATATTTTATAGGTATTTGAGGTGGTTATGTGGGGAGCCATGGAGTTTTCCTGCTTCTGTACCACCATCTTGGTTCCACCCTCTGGTTAATTTGATTTTTAAAAGAAAGAATAAAACCAAATTAAAAGTATTAAAAATTAAAAGGATGAATGCACCACCAAATGAAGAGCAATGTAAAGCAGTTATTATGAGCTATTTTGCCCAGTTACATTCCAAGAAACCTGACAATGTAAGTGAAATGTATGAATACTTAAAACAAATACAAATTGGCCAGATTAACAGAAAAGGAAATAGAATATTTAAGTAATAGTTATCTTAGAAAAAGAAATTTAAAAAATTAATGTGAAACATCCAGAAGAAATATAAGGAAATCATGAAAGACAATAAGATACTGATTAAAGTTAAATTGTTTCCTTATGATATATGAAAATGTTATTAATATTAGTAAGTATTAGTTATTATTAGTAATAGTATTCTTAAAACTGCTATCATTACTCAGGTAGTTTGCAAGAAAGGTTGGGGCTGTGATGTGTATGATGAGGTGATTGCAAAAAGCAAAACTTAGTAGAGAAAGTTTAAAGGAGAAATATCTCATAAAAATGGGGAATGAAAGAAAGAACTAACAGAGGAAGCAGGTGTGATATGGAAGGTTGGTAATACTGGAATGTTATTTTCAGGTGGCTTGAAGAGGAAACAGCAAATTACATTTTGATAAAAGGTACTGTTGACAATGAAGCATATATAAATGTGTGTGTATGTATGCACATACACACATATATATGTAATATTCAAATATATAAGAATAGGAACATTCCCCATTTGATATATGATTAAAGGATATAAATAGGCAATTTTCCAATGAAGAAATCAAAACAATTTATATAATATAAAAATGTTCTAAATCTTTATTGATAAGAGAAATGCAAATTAAAACAACCTTGTGACATCATTTTTCACTACCGGATTGGCTAAAATGATAGAAAGGAAAAGTGTCAAATGTTGAAGAGGATTTGGACATTTGACATCATGTTTGAAGATGAACTGATGGAGCTCAGCATGGCCTTAGAACACCAGGAGTACATCAGCTTTCTTCAAGATCTGAAAAGGTTTGTCAAGTGTTAGTAGGAGGCCTGAGACTGAGAGCCCCTGCTGTGCATGCAGCGCCCTTCTTTCCAAGAGACCATTACCTAGAAGCAATCATGGAGAAAGTGCCATGCTGTGAAATACTTCCAGGCATAAATTATGTTCCCTAACACTTTTTTCCCCTTTCTTCACTGCCATTTTTGTACACCACCACAGAATGAGGAGAAATAAAACCCTTAGACCCCTCAAAAAAAGAAAAAGAATGACTTTGAATGAATAAGTTATTTTGTCTATTATAAATACCAAAATTAACTATATGGGATACATGTAATGTATGATCACAGAGATGGGTGAAATAACTGATAAACAGAAGTATATATAGAATGGTTTAACATACAAATACCTATTTGTGGCTAATGGTAGACATCTCTAGGGAATGGGTTGGAGACAAGAAAAAAAAGAAGAAACTTACACGATAATTTTGTTGTATATTTGAAAGTAATAGGAAATTGTGCCTAGTAGGTTTGCAGTTTAATTTATAGTCTTTCTTTTATTGTACTGTTATGGAAATGCTTATTTTATTCCATAAATTAAAAATAAATTAAAAAAAGAAAAAAAAAGAAATTGAACAAGCCATAAATGAGCTGCCTAAGAAAAAATCCCCAGGACCAGATGTATTGACAAGTGAATTCTACCGAACATTTAAAAGACAATTAAATTCCAATTCTATATAAACTATTTGAAAATGATCTGAGTTGAAGCCAAGGATGTTCATTATCATCACTATTATTCAGTACTGTATGAGAAATTCTAGCTATTGCAATAAGAAAAGAAAAAAAAATGAAGGAATTTAAATGGGCAATAAGAAAATAGAAGTATCACTCTTTGTAGATGATATTATGCTATAGTTAGAGAATCCTAAAGAATCAACAAAAACTACTTGAAATAATTAATATCATCAAAATCTCATAATTTAGAATAGATCCACATAAATCACCAGCATTTCTATATGTTGCCAACAAAGCCCAGCAGCAAGAGATAGAAATAGAAATTCTATTCAAAATAATGGTAGACAATATACAAGACTTGACAGTCTACCTGCCAAGATAAAATTTGGAACTATATGAACACAATTACAAAACACTTTTCACACAAATAAAGACAGGTCTAAACAACTGGAGAGATATTAATAGCAATTAATATTGCTATTATGAGTAGCCTGAATCAACATAATAAAAATGACAATTCTATCTAAATTAATTTACTTATTCAGTAACATACAATAAGATTACCAAAAACTATAAAGTTAGAAAAAATAGTAACAAAATTGATCTGGAAGAACAGAAGGTTAAGAATATCAAGGGAATTACTTTTAAAAAATATGAAAAAAAATATGAAGGAAGACGATCTAGCAGTACTACATCACAAACTATATCACAAAGCAGCAATTGTGAAAACTGGCTAAGAAATAAGAGTGTTGGATCAGTTGAATAGATTATTAATGGTAATGGTAATGGTAATTTGAAGAACTTCCCTGCCCCTTAATAGGCCAAATGTAATCACATGGAGCCCATGGTGGGAGGCACTGGCTGAAAGGGTGGAGCAGGAAGGAGTAGGGGAGAATCAGAACAGAGTTGGGAGCCAGCAGTGTGGAGGCAGAGCAGCTATTGTGAGTGAGAGAGGGGCATTTCTGTTTAAGGGAGCCTGTTTTGTTTGGAAGGCCTGATGAAGGGAAGGCTTGTGAATGTCAGTGCCTACTGCATTGGTGATGTGTACCAGCTGCTTGGTTGCTATGATGGATTTGGTTTTCTGGTGTTTGAATAAATGTTTTAGTTCTGTCTTCCATTTGGAGAGTCTGTTACATTTTGTGAATCACAACTACACCAGCATATTCAAAGCCTCTGTAGGTGCTGTGAATATTGTATTGGTGCTATAATTAGGAAGAAAACACACAGTAATAAATTAACATAATAATCAAGGTTTGATAAACTCAAAGATCTAAGTGTTTTGGAGAATTCACTGTTGACAAAAATTGCTGGGAGAACTGGAAATCAGCTTGGCAAAAACTGATGTTGACCTGGAAGTTTGGTTAAAGGAAGCAAGCAAGGTAGGCGACATGTATATTGTTTATCCCCCTTAAGTTAGCAGAATATTTGTATACATAGGAGCCAGAAAATAATTCCAACTCAGAGATAAGCAAGCTGAAGAAGACCCTTTATATATTTAGAGCAATTCCAACTCAGGATATCTGTGTCAATCAAAATTATAGTCTCCATATGTGGCAATCATAACATGAGAAAGAATTTTCTTAATTGGGTAGACTGTAAGTACAATAAGATAAAAGAATGTCAAGGTGTCAATTGAAATTATAGTTCCAGGATGTCTGTGTTTCTTCTATCATCAACACAACTGTATATGAATATATAACATAAAACAGAGTAACATGTGTCCATGAAATACGAAGATAAGAAAAAGTCACATTATTCAAGATAGTGTCTGGTTCAAGGCATCCTGCGCTGGACATTCATAAACAGAAGCATGCTCTGGATCAGCTCCATCTGATGGAGGTGATATAGGAAAGTGGATTTTGGGTTCACTCAGAGAGGAAAGCAAAGCATGTCTGTCATGCCAGAGCATGTAAGGCTCTGATTTAGACATAAAGGATTTATTCTCCTTTCAATTCTGTTCTTCAGAGTTTTATCTCTAGAGTTAAAGTTGGAAGGAACTCATTCCAAATTTTTCCTTTCCAATGTCAAGTTCAGAGTGGACCAAAATGTCTCTATTGAGTGGCTAATCAAGGTTTTAGACTTTTCTCAGGTCTTAGGGGTTCAAGATGTTGTGGGGAGGGGTTCATACTTGGCATAGACCATTTCTGCACAAAAGTGGCTCACAGGCAGCTTGTGGCCTACCAAAGGATTTCAGGCAACCTGGGAAAAATGTAGAGGATATTAAAGAAAGTAAGGATGTAACGTGTGCTTTGTCCATCTTCTGCTTAACCCACCTTCCACTAGTCACTACTGTTCCTGTCATGCAACTTGGAGGGTAGGTTGCCACTGCACATTCTCTCCTATTTGCTACATGGCCTGAGGCAACCAACCATCATCAATCTGTCTCTAATCTGAGAGAAGTAAGACTCTAATCTTTTCACTGTGTTTTCAGTCTTTACTGGCATTGAACAGGGACAAAGTAAGTGTAGCCACAAGCCAATGCAGCTGATGCCTGATATATGGTGCATGGAAACAATGTGAGAACTTCTTTCCTTTCTACACTGTGCAGGCATCCTACAAGTTACATGAGTATCTGATGTTCTCTCCAAGGTTAGACACTCATTGTAGCATTTCTTTGTATGTGAGTAGTTGCTGCGGAGAGTTTTTGGTTCTAACACTAAAGTTTTTGGGGTGACTTTGTTAAATGGGTGATAAAAAGAAACAGAAGATTGAATCAGAACATAGAGTGTTTAATCTAAATGGACAGATAACATACTTGTTTACATACATGAGAGACAAGATATTCTTCCTTGTTTGCCGAGAAGTAATAGCTGTTCAGAAGGAATACAATTTTTGTTTTGAATCAAAACATCCTGACTTAAGCATATTGGACACCAATGAAAAACAAATTAAATCATTCAAATTGCTGAAAAGTCTCAGTGGGGAACAATGGTTTTTCAAGAAAGTAAACCTAGAAAATGAGGCAACTACTACAGTTGGTTTTCAGATTTTTAAAGAAATTGCTGCTGAGACATCTTTTATTGAAGGTGACTTCATAAAGAAGTGTTTGCTGATTGCAGTTTCTGGATTATGTCCTGATTTTTTGAAAAAAGTGTTTTTGAGAAATAGTTTAATCATCAATTATACCTTTACTTGGAAAATGAGCTGCTAAAAACCTATATGTGGCCCAAAGAAGTTTAGGCTACTCTAATTTTGGCCCCATCTACGACTAAGTTGCGAAGGTTTGGGTTAGACCAACATCTCACAACATATGCAAAGATGAGGCTAAAATGGGCTCATGATTTAGACATAAAGGATTTATTCTCCTTTCAATTCTATTCTTTAGAGTTTTATCTCTAGAGTTAAAGTTGGAAGGAACTCATTCCAAATTTTTCCTTTCCCATATTGAGTCCTAAATATACAAGGATTCTGCCCATATTCCCCTAGGATGCTGAGGAATAAAGTGCAGTAAGATGCATCTGAATTATCTTTTGGTATCCTTATCCACAGTAATGTTCTGTGGAAAAGAATATATACTGATGGGCCTGTGTAGTTGAAACTGCCTCATATATACATACACATGTGTACTTATATGTATATTATGTATGTATGTATTTTTTAGCACTAAGCACTTTAGCACTTCCTCCTCTCTCAATAGCGGTTACCTCTCAATGGTTGTCAGGAGTTGAGTTCTAACTGAAGTATCACTTAGGGAAATTAGGGCACCTCGGGCAATTTGTCAGAGCTATCTATGGGATATTTTGTAATTATGAACATATCAAAGTAGAATTGGACTAAACCTCATATAGTCTGGGACTAGGTTCCATGCTATGTCAGCACTATCACCCTTTAGCCTCCCAATAAAATCACTTTGCAAACAATGAAGTCCTTTATGATAGTTTGAACTCTTCTCCTTCTTCTCCTTCTCCTCCTCCTCCTCTTTCTTCTTCTTCTTCTTCTTCTTCTTCTTCTTCTTCTTCTTCTTCTTCTTCTTCTTCTTCTTCTTCTTCTTCTTCTTCTTCTTCTTCTTGTATTGGCTTGATTACTGTCCCCACTCCAAAAGATGGAAAAGAGGGGTAGAACTGAAAATAAAAATGAGCTCAGCAGAGGCATGGCAGAAAGATGAGGTGGTCAAGTGGCTGTCCCACCAGGGTGGACATAGTGAGTTCTCACCAATTAGCACTGTGTCAAAGAGGTAGCTGGAGGTCCAGTGGTGAGGGTTCAGTGGAAGGAATGATAGCCTGGGGAGGCCTAGTGAAAAGACATGCCTTGGAAATATCAATTTAGAATATGTGTAGAGAAAAAAAGCCAATATTCTTAATATGACTAATTGCTTCACTTGATTATAGTGCTGCCCTTGAAATGAATGAAAGGCATGTGCTTTTATGAAAGTGGAATACTTTTGTCTCCTCTCTTCAGCCCAGTCAACAGAAAGGATCTTAAAAGTCCACTGCTTCCTAAGATATAATGAAAATATCCACTTATGTGTCATTTATCCTTTCCTGTCACTGAAGGTATGATCCAATCAAGAGTGTGGCATAGTTGAAAATATCAAAATTTAGAGATGGAGATCTTGACTCTGCTGCCTGCATGATCTTGAACACTTTACACCTCAATTAACCATTAAAAATGGTTGAACTAGATAATATTAAAGGTTTTTGGGAGTCTCAATATATAATCCAGGAACAGAGGTCTGGGAGGTAGAAAGCCTGGGTTTTATTTCCAGTTTTATTAAAAGCTGGACAAGCCAATTAACTTCTCTAAGACTCAGTTTCTCCATCTATAAAATGAGAATAAGTATAGTTGCTTCTCTCTATTTTGCAAGGATACTATAAAGATCTGAAAGATATCTACAAAGCACTTTTGAATTCCTTATAATACACATTCTATGTAAATGCTATTTACTCTTATCTTTGAGATAGTTAGGCTAAGGGGAGGATAGAAAGTGATGACTGATATGGTTTAAAACTCCAAGTCCTTTATTATTTTTCTTTTTCCATTTTGACTTCTCTCTCTGTCTCTCTCTCTCTCTCTCTCTCTCTCTCTCTCTCTCTCTCTCTCTCTGCCTCTCTCTGTGTCTCTCTCTGTCTCGCTGTCTCTGTCTCTGTATCTCTCTCTGTCTCTCTCTGTCTCTCTCTGTTTTTGTATCTCTCTCTGTCTTGCTGTCTGTCTCTCTCTGTCTCTTTGTCTCTTTGTTTCTCTCTCTGTCTCTGTCTCTTTTTCTCTGTCTCTCTCTGTCTCTGTCTCTTTCTGTCTTTGTCTCTGTCTCTCTCTCTTTCATACACACACACACACACACACACAAACACACACACACACAGAATCCAAAAAGTCTTAGTACTGCTTTAAGCTTATTAAAGCTTGAACACACTGTATAAAACTGTAAAATACTGACATAGCACCTATTGGGTAGGTAAGCAGGTGAAAGGATGTCAGTCATTGTACTAACCTCCTCCTACCTTTTTGTGATTGACACAGACCAGGGCTTTTCACTCCTCCATTACATCATCATTTTACTCTCTTCTCACTCCCTCAGCCTCCTTTTTGAGGGAAGAATTCTTTCCTTTCAAACCTGAATGTGCCAAGGGATTAATGGTTATGCCTGGATATTCCAGCTACTGTTACCACAATGTTACTGATTCATTTCGAATACTGGTGAATGTACCCTCTCTGTTCTGGAAAGTTAAATGACTCAGTAACTCTCTTTGCTCTTTGAATATGAGCTCCCAGCCTGAAATCTCATTCTGACAGAGTTAGCCATTTAAAATCTCTCCCTCTCCTTCTGAGTATTTCCCAAACAACAAATTTAATGCTGTATTCAAGCAATAGAACACTTAGCTTTTCTTTTTTAAAGTTTTATTGATGTCTTTTGTTTTTACATTATAAACATTTATAGATTACTCTCACACTGAGAGATTTCTCATAACAAAGTAAAAGAGTTAAATAAAATGAATATAGTGACTCCAAAAGTGCTTGCAACATTTTCAGTTTGTAGCACCCTCCACTTTTTTTCTTATTACTATAACCAGCATTTCCAATACAATGTCAAATAGAAGTGGTGACAGTGGACATTCTTGTTTCATTCCTGAATTTTTCAGAAAAGAGTCTAATTTATCTCTATTAGAAACAATAGGTTCTTAGTTTTAGGGAGGGAGGGAGGAAGAAAGGTGAATAAACATTTATATAGTACCTAGTATTTATATAGTACCTGGTATGTTCTAGGCACTCATATAAGTGCTTTACAAATACTATCTCATTTTATCCTCACAACAACTCTGTAAAATAGGTGCTATTATCATCACCCATTTTACAGCATGTATATTTTATTCATTTCCATATTGGTCATGTAAAAGAAAACACAGACAAAAAAGCACACAAAACATTGAAAAACAGTATGCTTTGATTAGCATTCAGATTCCATCAGTTCTTTTTTGGGTGTTAGATAGCATTTTTCATCTTGAGTTCCTTGGAATTGTCTTGGATCATTGTATTGCTGAGAAAAAACAAGCCATTCACAGTTGATCATTGCACAATGTTGCTGTTAATGTATACAATGTTTTTCTGATTCTGCTCACTTCACTCTGCATCTGTTCATGTAAGTCTTTCCTGATTTTTCTGAAAGCATCCTTCTCATCATTTCTTGTTGCACAATAGTATTCCACTACATTCATATACCACAACTTGTTCAGTCATTTCCCAATTGATGAGCATCCCCTCAATTTCCAATTCCTGGCCACCAGAAAAAGAGCTGTCATAAATATTTTTGTACAAACAGATCCCCCTTTTTAATCTCTTTGGGATATAGACCAAGTAATGGTGGGTTGTTGTCCTTTGTTCTCTAAGAGGACCAAAATGACATCGCTATGTTGGGGTCAAGACACAGTAGATCTTGGCAAAGTCAAATATTCTCTCAGCTTATATAATTTTTATGTTTGAAAAATCCATCAATAATATAAAAATTTCACTTTATCTTGATATTGACATCAATAAGTTTCCAAAGCATCAAATCTTCACTAACATCTATTTCAACAACATCACACCACATGTAAAGATATGAGCACTTTTAAGTACATTTATTACTTCATGCACTTTGATTGAAAAATAAGAATTTTATTTCTTAATTGATCACATAGGTCTTCAAAAGTTAATAATCTTTTGTGCGGGGCAGAGCCAAGATGGCGGCGTAGCAGCAGCAACATATCGCAGCTCTCACATAGCCACCCCAAAATACCCATAAAATAGGACTCTAAACCAATCCTAGAACTCCAAAAC
>CM053589.1:10074525-10093429 GCA_028646515.1 Pseudochirops corinnae
AATAAAAATTATAAATACATAAAAACATAATAAATATGTAGATTATGATAAATGGAAAAATAATAAATATGAACTAAAGCTTTAGGGTCACAGGAAATATTTCTATTACTGTTTTTCCTCAAAGGTATTCTGAGCTGGGCATGACTCAGTCCAATCCACGATAACTTTGGTTTGATATTAAAAGAAAATGAGACACTTGTAAATCCTTCAATAGCTAACAGAAAGAGATTTACTTAGTCATAGCAGGAGGATATTTCAATAAGGATAGGATTTGAGAACGCCTAAATTTGATTCAGTTGGGTGAAGTTCCCTTGCCTCAATCATCCATGGTACTCCACCAATTAAATGTCTGGGAAAGCCCTGGAGATTCTTGTGATTGCTTTGTACTCAGGAAATAAGCAACCGACGTCAAGTAGTCAGAGCCTTTATTCCCCAGAGTGAACCAGATCTTGAGGAAAGTTCTAATACCTTTTAAGGAACAACTTTAAGGGGTGGGGTGTTAAAAAGGGGGAGGTAGCAGGATATTTCTCCTGATCAAAACAAGACAAGAAAGATAGATGGACTTTCTTTCAGAAAAAAAGGGGGGGGGGGGTCAGCAGCTACTTAAGAGAATGACATTCTTATTTTGGTGTTATCAGTTTTATACTCTTGGATATGAATGGAGTGAACCTAAGCGAGAACTTATAATAAAATATTTGTCTTGATAATCACAAATGTAGTAAGAGGGGCTTTCAAGTTGAAAATTAAAGAGGAAAGGAGAGGAGAAACTTCTTAAGTATAGCCACTAGTGCAAATAGCACAAAGAGTAGCTACAAGGTGAGTGAGTATAGAGATTCCCAAAAATTCACAGAAAACAAAGTCCAAAATCAAAGAGACTTTAATGAAACTCATGATTTCCAATGGATAGACACAAATGTATGAGTATAGTAAACAAAGAAGGGAAACTAGAGATCCTAATTGGAGACAAATTTGACTGTACAAGGATCACAAAGACTTAATGGAATTGAGACCAGGATTAGAATGTAACTTTGTATATACTATGCATATAAAGAAATCCAAGAACCGAGGAGAGGATGGGGATAAGCAGGAAGCATGGTGGAGAACATCTAAGTAAAAATCTGTAAAAGTGGAAACAGAAATGATACTGTCATTAAAGTAAACATCCCTCAAGTAAAAAGATAAAATGATAAGGCATTCAGGAATCAGATTGCAAACATTATGTTTGCATGGTATAATCATAATGAGGGAGTTCAGTGATGGACATCTGGAGGTCTAGTGTATCTTGACTTACTGGGAATTTCATCATGCACAAGGTGAAGGAAAACTATATTTTGCTTCTCTTTCTCACTAATATGAAGAAATGAATTCTAGAGTGGAAATTATGGAGATATTAAGAGGAAGTTAATATTCAGTCTTAGAATCTAGGGTAGAAAATTTGAGGAAAGTCAGACAAATATCTAATATGTACCTTGGAATTCCATGAGCTAAAATTTTAGGAGGTGAGTTGGGGCAGGATGAATTAATTCTGAAAACAAACAAAAAAAAAGGAATTAATTCCAATGAGGAGGAAAGGGGAGTGTTGCATAAAGAAAACATTGTAAATGCACATCAAATTTTAAAAGTCACGTAGAAGACAAAAACTAAGACAAGTAGAAGAATATGAATACATAAATGTGGCGTTGTTCTTTAAAAATAATGTCCAAAGTATTAAATCTCAAAAAGAAAAGCTGAAGACAAAAAAATAGTTTATGTGAAAAAGATCTAAGAGTTTTAGTAGATTTCTAGCTCCATATTAGTCACCAATGTGATATAACAGCCAAAAAGCTAATTAATGATAGCATATCTACCAGGAATAAAGTGATGATAATCCCTTCATACTCTGCCTTGAAAAGACTACATCTATAGAATTTTGTTTAGTTCTGGGATCCGCAGTTTAAAAACATAACTGTGTCCAGAGGACTGCAATCAGAATGTTGGAGGGCCTTATCCATGCCATTTGAGTTTTGGGTGAAGAAACTGGTGGTGTTTAACTTGGAAAAGAAAAGACTCACTGGTATATAAGAGCTTTTTAAAGTACTTCAAATGTTATATTTAAAAGGATTAGATAATTCATACAATGATACTGTTACAGAGAAAAACAACTTTGAAAGACTTTAGAACTCTGATTGATGCATTGATAGTACAGTAATGAAGAAGATATGTACCATTTACCTTCTGAGAGAAAGGCAATGATGTTAAAAAGTAGCAAGATGGATACATTTTGGAAATGGTTAGTACGGGAATTTTCTTTTGCTGAACTATGTAGCCATTTCTTGAGAGATTTGTTTTGGAGCTTTATCTACGTTTTTTTTTTTTTTAAATTTGCTGAGAGGAATAACAGAAGGAATTGTTAATTAAAATATTTATTGCTCAAAAATTTAAAACGTAAGAAAAGATGTTAACAATATTACAAATGAGTTGTCTCAGAAGACAGAAGGTACCCCATCACTGAAGGTCTTGAAATGAAGGCTAGATCAACTATATTGTAGACCTAAACAGTAGTGAATATTCTTTTTCTAACTAGGTGATCAATGAATTCCTTTCTACCTCTGAAATTTTGTGAAATTGTGGCAGTACAGTTATTTATTTTATCCATTTTGTAGATGACAGATCTGAAACACTAGCAAATGTTAGAATTGGGATTCAAACCCAGAACTTTCTGACTCTAATTCTACCAGATGTGTTCCCACTATTTTTTCTGCCACAAAATAATATAGTCTTAAATTATTTTTGCCATTTGAGACTCATTAACCAGGACTCTATAGCTTCATTTAGAATTCTTTGTTATTGGTTCCCTTTGCACAATCTTCCTTCCCAAAGTTGAGAATCATTGATGATATCACTAGTCTTCACATACTCTAAAACAGTGGTTCTCAACCTTCCTAATGCCACGAGCCTTTAATACTCGTATGTGGGCGTATCTGCATGTGGGTGGACCCGCTTGGAGAAGGATAGAGGAGTGGTGTCTTGGTTCCTAAGACCATCGGAAATTTGTGTTTTCCAATGTCTTAGGCAACCCCTGTGAAAGGATCATTCGACCCCCAAAGAGTTTGCGGCCCACAGGTTGAGAACCACTGCTCTAAAAGAAGTGGTAAATTTAGGTTGCTACCCAAGGTCCCCATAAGATTAAAATGTAATTGGGAAATGTTTAACAAAATAAATTAAAATATAATATGATATATAATGTTAATTGTGATTTTCTACGTCAATACAAAATCTGAAGATATCTATTTGAGTTTGACACCAGGGACAAACGTCACCACTTCTATTTCTGAAAAATTGAAAAAAGTTCCCAACAAGTGGTAGTTTCTACTGTAACTGTGCAGAGAAGGGGACATATTATTTGTCCATTTGAGTTAATCACTGCTTTGATGCCACAGGTATTATCTAAAATGAAGGGAAACAGTTCTGTCAAGCAGAATAATTGATAATAGTTGAAAATGGATGGTATTTTACAGAGAACATTCAACATGATTATGTGAACCCACAAATATGATCCCACACTCTTAGTCTTTCTTATCTAACATTTTAAATTTTAGATCATTATGATAAAATGGGCCTCTTAAGGTTACCTAGTCTAGCTTTATTCCTCTATCCAAGAACACATCTAAGTCACTGGTCAAAAACTTATTATCTAACCTGTTTTTAGTGACTTTTAATGAAGATTTTTTCATCTTCTTTGATAATAGATTCTAACATTTATTGCCACAGCACACTGCCATTACTATTCTTCCGTGTATCTCTAAGAGGATTCTTCTTTCATATGCAGACAGTTTTGTTAATTTAAAAGGGCAGAAACAAGGATAGCTCTAGAAGAATTGCTGAAAAAGCAGCTCCACAAACAGCACTTAGGTAAAAATGGTTAAAGTGTTCTCTGTTTCTCAGCTTCTAATTTGCATATGACTGACATAGGAACTTTGACATTAACAGCTGGAAAACCTTGATTTCTAAAACTATTCGGTGGTTATTGAATTAATGAATAGTTTCTGGTTGTGAATTGTCTGGCAGAAATTGGGATTTTGACTTATCACCATTCAATGAAGTCATCCTACTTAAGAGATTCTGCTTTGCAGTAGTAGTGTAATGGAGCTATTCTGAGCTAAACTCAGATAAGAGTTTAGAGCAGAGATGACCTAGAGCAGCGATTCTCAACCTGTGGGTCACTACCCCTTTGGGGGTCAAATGACCCTTTCACAGGGGTTACAGGGGTCACCTAAAACCATCAGAAAACACATATTTCTGATGGTCTTAGGAACCAAGACACCGCCCCTCTATCCCTCTCCTGGCGAGTCCACCCACATGCAGATATGCCTACATACAAGTATTAAAGGGTCACAGCATTAGAAAGGTTGAGAACCACTGACCTAGAGCGATCTCTGGTCAGGTCTGAGAGAGGCTCTCAGAGCTTACACTGTCATATGTTATTTGGAAGGGCTTTCTAGATGAAGAAAAGACTTTGATTTTGCTTCTTGGAAGAAAAAATTAAAGGAGGAAAAGTTTTGTCTTTGCATTTCTTTGCACCATTACCTACTGCCTAAGAAGTGCCCTCAGAGCTCTGCCAAAGGAAGGGGGTTTCTGCTTGGGCTTCAAGGAGCAGTGCCAAGATGATAGATTTGGAAAAGCTATAGGAGAAATCTCAGGCTTAGAGTTTCTGCTTTTCCTAAAAGAGTGTAACAATACCTCAGCAGCCCAGAAGAGAGGCGAACTTAGTGGAACATTGATTATAAATTATTGTGTAGACCATTCCTGAGGGAGACAAAGGACAAGAGGGTATACGTTCAAGTTGGAAGTTGCTTTAGGCACGTGAGTTCCTTATATGTATTACTCACTGCTATTCTGTAAATTTGTGGCCACTCTCCCACAATGGACACCATGCTTCAGTGAAAGAATGTGTCCCTAATGGAATGTTATATTAGTATTCTTGCTTTGCCTTCTATATAGTGAATGTTTATTATGATTGAGAGGGAATGGTGTTCAGCTGGCTGACTTGGTAAAAGAAAAGCAAACCAATAGGGGCTCAAAGAGTTACAGTAGTAAGAATGCATTCCCCCACTACAGTTATCTCCAGAACTCTTAGAAGGGAAATTATGACAATGTGACTGCCCACCTAGCAGCAAAATTAGGTTCTTCCTGCTACAACAAGCAGCCATCTTATTTCTGAGGACTAGAACTATGAGCAAACTTGCTAAACCTGCATGATACCTAGTAGAGACAGTGTTTAGCACCCCACAGTGGATTCTTAGGGGTAGCCTAAAGTGATGGAAAGACCTCTTGTCTTAGAGTCAGAAAACCTGGACTTTAGGTCTTAATACTCTCTGAACTCCATTTTCCTGTTATATGCAATGGGAATAACAATATTTGCACTATTTGCGTCCCCATATTTCCTTGAAGATGCTTCTAGCATATAAAAATGAGGAACGATCATATATATTTCTTACTTAATTACATTGTCTTTGATTCCTATCTTCTTTCCATTTCTAACAAGCCTCTTTTTCTATGTATGGGCTAGAAAAATCCCTTTTTTTCTAAAGCAGCAGTCTCACAAGCTGATATATCCAAAACTGAAATGAGCAAATTTTCCAGGGTTTCATTGGAACAACTTTGTGGTACAGAATTGAGCAACACTTCAAAACTTGTTAGACTGGAAAAGAGAAGATTGATGACTATCAAGAATTTGAGTTTAGTCGTCTTAGTTCCTATTCTGCATAAACAGGGTTCCGCAAGATGGGAACTATGAGTGCTGATCCTTTAGACTTGCTGAATATAAGAGAAAAGGAGAAAATGGGAAGATCCCAGGATCAAAGAGTCTTAAGCTGCTAGAAATGTCATCTAGAAATACTATACCATACTCAGGGGATAAGAGTCATCAAATTACACATCCTCTTCTCCGAGGTTTGGAGATCATCAGTTTACCTGCTTTCCTCTCCTCCCTCAAATGTATAATCCAAACCTAAATGGTACTGGGTGTATTGTTATAATAATGCTGTTATGGTTTTACTGTGCTAGATCTAGCTACAAGCTAGATACTGTGGCATGATGATTAATGGCCTTTAGGTTCCTTCCAATTCCAAATCTAGGATCCTATGATTTCACTTCCCTGGGTTTCACTGGGAGACAGTGTGGTAAAATGGAATGAATTCTTGTTCTGGATTAAGAGAAACTTGTTCAAATTGCAGCACTTCCACTTACTACTTACATGATCTTGGAAAAGTCACTTAAGCACTCTGAGCCTAGGTTTCCTTGTGTATAAAATGACAGAGTTTGGAGAAGAAGACTTTAAAGGCCCCTTAGTGCTTTAAATCTAAGGACCTCAGAACTCACTACCATAGTTTCTTGACATTAGTTATAAGGGGATTTTGATGCTTAGGGAAAAGAAACTATTTTTGGAAATTATTATATATAGTCTTCCTGACACCTTTAAATATTAGCAAATAAATGCACTAGTTCCAAAAGTGCACTGGCTCCTCTTACTAGTAAATGTCTGGAAAGGATTGCTATTTGCACTGAGTGTCTGCTATTTCCTGGACTCTAATCAATACCCTCTAGGGAACATGAAAGTTATGTCAATTGTGTAAGTGTGCCATCTGCTGGTCCAAAAGAAATTATCCAGGGAATTCGTTCAGACTTCTTTATAGTTAAAATTAATCATTCAAAGCTGCTTCCACTGCTTCTTAAGCTAGTGCCAATTGTCTCAATGACCTCCTTTTTCAAAATATTATACAGAATAGCATTTATGTCCTACAGCCCCTATACTGACATTGGAAAGACAAGAAGTATTCAATGGCCCTTGGATAATGCCTAGAATATCCTTCAGTTTACAGATGGGGAACCTGAGGTCCAAAGAAGTTATCTTGCTGGCTCAAGTCCATCTTAAGAACACAGATTTCCTGATTTCCAAGCCAGCACTCTTAGTTTCTAGAATACTCTTATTCTTAACAGTTTGAAATCAATTAATGTAGACCAAAAATTCCTTTCACCAAAACAGAGCAACCTCTAAACTGTGCTAAACTAAAAAGCAGTTATCTGGACACGCTGTATAAATCTGATCGGATGGGCATTTTTTTCACAGATGGTTGACAGAGAACCTTAGAATCTCATCTTGTTAACAAAATACAAAATCTGTTTACTATTCCTATTTCCAGTAATGTTCCAGTGAAAAGACAGAACTGCACTATTCCATGTTGAATAGTAATGGGGAAAAGGGAGGGACAGAATGAGGTTTAATTTATCTGTTGTGGGGAGTATTTCACTTCCTAGAAAGGTGGAGATATCTAGCAATGTAATCACAATAGTACCTGTCAAGCCAAAAACCTTACAGGTACCAATCACACACCATGGAAACAATAGAATTTAGGAGCTTTAATGGTAAAAGTCCAAGCCTCCTACTGATTTAAACAGAAAATGTCCTTAGCTTGTACATTAAACCACAGAAAACTCATTCTAATCCAGGCATTCACTGCAGTCTATCTTTCCTGGTCACCTGCTTGCCTCTATCAGGGGACCCCATCGTGTTCACAGGTAGTAATACATGCCAATACTAGTCAATAGAGGGCAGTGACACACATAGGTTTGCAATTTGTTCATCCTTACTATAAGAAAAACTGCATGATTCCATGTTGGCAACCGGAATTTGATTTGAGAGTGAATTTAGTTCTTGCCTGAGGAAAACCCTGGCCTTAAACCACAAGTTCACACTTAAAGCATTATGCTGTCTTGCTTTTTCTCCACCCAAGCTTCCAAACTCATGTCTTTACCCGGGCCTTCCAGATTCCCAGATTTGCACACTCTATGACAAGAGACAAACTTCCCACCAACCAACAAAATGAAAAACATCAGAGTCCAAAAATCCCCCACAGAAAAGTGCTTCAAGAATCTTGAAAAGCATACCTGCCTTTGTTTGTAACATATGAAATTATAACAAGTGCATTCACTGTGAGGACTTCTGATGGATGACTCATAGTTTAGCTAAATTCAATGAACCACACACTGTGCCTATCCCAGTAGGTGACTCATGCATTTTTTATTTCAAGTACCAAATGTTTGCCAAAAACAGTATTTTTAAAAAGTAATGAAAATTGTTCAAAAAGAGTACATGAATAGGTTAGACTACCCACCAACAGCTTCATTTGTGCTCTGACCACTTACATGGGATTTGGTAGGACTACTGTAGTAACCCTTGTTAGAAAGTGTTTACCACAGGAAGAGCAACCTCAGGAAGGGCCTGTTTGTTCTATTTGATTAAATACAAACACATATCAGTAGAGATCTGTGGCCTTTTGGAAATGCCCCAGGATTCTAGAGTAGAAAACAATACTGTAAGGGCGGGAAATTCTTTCACAAAATGACTATTTAAAACAGAAAGATAGCAGGTCAACTCCTGGCTCTCCTTTTTCTTACTTCTTTCATTAAAAAATCAAAGGAATAGAGAGGTGAAAATTCACCTGAGAATGAGAAAAACAGTTATTGGTCAGGGAAAATTAAGACAAGTTCACATTAACTACTCTAACCATTAGTTTTTCATATTGTTGTTAATAGTGAATATTCATAAAAGCCTCAGCAAGATCTACCCTTTCCAGAATGTGCTCCTTTGAGTAGCCTCAGGTGTTCCTTTTTTTAACAAGAAAAAGAAAGAGGAAGAGACAGACCTTGGGTAAATTATCTGGTTTAGCTCAGAAAATTTTGAATATTTACTTGTATATGTGAATAGATACTTCTCTTCTACAGGATACTTTATTTTTACTTAGTTTTTTTTTTCAAAAGCAAAAATCTGTCATCTTTCTCTCCCACCCCAACCTTCCCTCCCTATTGAGAACAAAAGAAAAAGAAAACCCTTGTTGCAAACTGCGTAGCAAAGCAAAACAAATTATCGATCTCATCCATGTCCAAAAGAAGCCTCATTTTGCAACCTTGAGTCTTTCACTTCTCTATCAGGGGGTGGTTAGCATACTTCATTATCAATCCTCTAAAAGCATGGCTCGTCCTCATACTGATCAGAGTCCCCATTTCTCTCAAAGTTGCTTACCTTTCCCATATTTATGTCACTGTATAGATTATTCTCCTGGTTCTTTTTGCTTCCATCTGTATCAATTCACACAAATCTTCCCAGGTTTCTTTCAAACCAATCCCTTCAGTCATTTCTTACAGAACAACAGTATTCTATCACCTTCATACACTGTAGCTTGTCATTTGTTTTTGTTTTGTCACTCAGTCATGTTTGACTCTTTGTGGCTCCATATGGGGTTTTCTTGGTGAAGATACTGGAGGGGTTTGCCTTTTACTTTTCCAGTGTATTAAAGCAAACAAGGGTTAAGTGTCTTGCTCAGTGTCTCGTAGCTAGTGAGTGTCTGAGGTCAGATTTGAACTTAAGTCTCCTTGATTCCAAGCCCAGAGTTCTATCCACTGAATCACCTACCTGCTTCATAGCTTATTCCATCATTCCATAATTTATGGGCACCCCCTGAGATTCCCATTCTTTGACATTTCAACAAGAACTATAAATATTTTTCTAGATCCTTAATCTTTGTTTTGCTTAGAACTAATGCTTTCTTTAACCTACCTTCTCTCTAATTCCCTCTTTTCCTCTTTCCCTCTCATTTCCCTGTTGAATGAAATGTATTTTTGTACCCAAACCAGTTCAGATGAGAGGTTCAAGTGTCAATTGCTCCCCCTCTACCTCTTTGTCTGTTTAATTTGTTTAATTTAACACCTTGATTATATGACATAACTTTTTTTTCAAACTTCCTTTCCTTTTGCTCCTCATTTTATGACCCCTGACAATTATAGGATTCAGAGTAGATACATGTATCATCTCCCTATTTTTTTATGTAAGCGACTTTATTCC
Source organism: Pseudochirops corinnae (assembly GCA_028646515.1). Classification (NCBI taxonomy): domain Eukaryota; kingdom Metazoa; phylum Chordata; class Mammalia; order Diprotodontia; family Pseudocheiridae; genus Pseudochirops; species Pseudochirops corinnae. The sequence continues at coordinate 10,084,406 of CM053589.1, forward strand.
TGTTTAGTCTTTTAGACTTGTTTATTTGTGTTTACCTTTTATGTTCTCTTAATTTTGTGTTTGAATTTCAATATTTCTATGCAGTTCTGTTATTTTCACCAGAAATGTTTAAAAATTCTCTATTTCATTAAGAATCCATTTTTTCCTCTGATTTTCCACTTAAGTAATTTTTGTCTGTACGCCCATCTTCATAGCCTTCTGAAATACTATATTCCAAGCTCGGTACTTCTTTATAGTGGTGACTGTGAAATCATCTGTGATTCTTACTGTGGCTTCTCTGTATTTTAATTCTTTATTTTTGTCTACTTGCTGTATTTTTTTTACTTGACCTGGAAGCTCTGGATTTCAGTTATAATGTCCCTGTAAGTTTTTATTTGGGGATTTCATCCAGGAGTGACTACTGGATTCTTTCTATTCCTATTTTGTCCTCTGGTTCTAAGATATCCGAGCAGTTTTCTTTTAAGATTTTTTGAAATTGGCTTTGTAGGCTTCTTTCTTTTAGTCATGGTTTTCAGATAATCCAATGATTCTTTAATGTTTCTCCTTAATCTATTTCCAGGTCAGTTGTTTTTGCTATGTGATATCTTATATTTTCTTCTTCTTTTTTTCATTTTTTTTTTTACTTTGTTTTAGTATTTCTTATGACCTCATGGAGTCATTGTCTTCTATTTGTGCCATTCTAATTTTCAGGGAGTTTGTTGCTTGAGCAAGACTTTCTATTTCTTGTGCCAAACTGTTAATTCCCTTTCCAATTCTTATTTTCATACCTCTCATTTGTTTTCAATTTTTTTTCCTTCTAGCATTTTCATTTCACTTATAAAAACATTTTATTCTTTTACTAAATTTTATTTAATTCTCTGCCTTATTTAATTCACTCCCTTCCCATACCTCCTAAACCAAGCCATTGAGAAAGCAACAATTACAAAAGTCCATTACAAATATGAAGTCATGCAAAATAAATTTCTGTATTAACCTTCCCTCCTACCCCCCACAAAAAAAGCAAGTAAGAGAAAGAAAGAGAAAAAATAATGCTTCAGTCTGTACTCTGAGCCCATTAATTCCCTATAAGTATTTTTCTTTATGGGTCCTTTGGAATTATGGTATGCCACTGTGTTAAGCAGAGTTACTAAATCTTTCCCAGTTGATTATCTTTACAAGATTGCTGTTACTATATAAATTGTTCTCCTGGTTCTATTCATTTCACTTTGTTTCAATACATATAACTCTTCCCAGGTTTTTCTGAAACCACGTCCTTCGTTATTGCTTTTTTTTTTTTTTTTTGCTTTTTGGAGGGCAATTGGGGTTAAGTGACTTGCCCAAGGTCACATGGCTAGTACATGTTTTTTCTTAAATCATTTCTTAAATTACAATGGCTTTCCATCACGTTCATGTACCATAACTTATTTATCAGTTCTCTACTTGATGAGTATCTCTTCAATATTCAGTTCTTTGCCACCACAAAAAGGCCTGCTATAAATATTTTTGTACCTATGAATCATTTTCCTCTTTCTAGAAAAATATTTTAAATTCTTTTTCAAGTCTTGCCTCATCTCTTCCATGAATTCTAATTGAATTTGCACTCAACCTGTGTTTTTCTTTGAAGATTTTCTGTTAGATGTTTTGGAGTCATTCTCTTTTTCTAGGTTTCTGTCTTGACCATCCCTGTCACCATAAAGCTTTGGATGATGGAATACTTTTTTTGTTTGTTTCTTTCAGACTATTTCTTGACTTCATTCATAATATTTCAATCAGCTTCTGTACACTTCTAGAGGGAACGTTGTGGGCTGATCTTCCTGCTGCTTTCTTGAGATATTGAGTGTTATTGTGTTCTGGGATCACATGAATACCACAGGCTGAGGACTTTCAAACTTTCTGTATTCCCAAAGAAGTCTGATCTAGGACAAAATCTTATTGCCTTTACCTCACAAGCTGATCTAAGCCCCAATCTGCCAACCAGGAAGTTCTCCTGGTTCAGAATAACAGAACTTCAGATTCACCATTGGTCTGAGACTTCTCCACTGATTATTCCTCTACTGATTTCAGATTGGTCTAGAAGCTGAAACTGAGACTTTCCTCTGCTTCTGGGGTCTAAGCCACAGCCATATTGCTTTGCTTTTGAAATTGTTCCTTTCTTCATATAAACCCTAAGCATAACAAATGGAGTAGCTCCTTATCCTGAACTTCAACCCTGGGTGTAGATCTCTTCTTCATCTGCCCTGCATCTGTAAATGTCTATCATGGGCAACACAGTGAACACTTACTTGTTCACTGTAATTTTTTTCCTGGATTTCCCCATCAGTATTCAGTTTGGTGTGTTTTCTAGATCTATTTGAAAGTTTTGGAGGGAATGATACTATACTGCTTACTATTACTCCATCCTTTCGGTTACACACGCACATACGCGCACACACACACACACACACACACACACACACACACACACAAATTCAAAAACAAATAATAAGGGGCAGATCTAAGATGGCAGAAAGGAAGCAATAACTTTTCTAAGCTCCTCCAAGAAGTCTGTCACTAAACTTCCAAAAGTGAATTTGAAAGGATTTTAGAGCAACAGAAAACACTGGGAGGCAGAGTGTGGCAGATTTCCAGCCCAGGAAAGTGCTCATGTAGGTCTGGGCAGGGGGAACTCAGAACACGCAGGGGCTACACCAGCTTGGATCTGAGAGCAGACTACATCAGAGCAAGAAGGAGCCCCAGCTAGTGGACTCAAGCACCCCAAGGGCGATTTGCAGGCATCTCACCACAGGACAAAGGAGAGACAGCAGCTTCTCCTGGGGCTACCAGCCCACAGCCTGGATGTTTAAAAATCACAAACCTGAACTTCCAGGAGTCAAGATGGTGGAATAAAACCTAGTTTCTTCAATTCCCCCTCCCTGACCCAGAAAACCCAGAGATAAATGTCCCACTGAGAGTAAAATCCTGAATTGGTGGAAACAGCCTCAGGCTTGGGAGTCACTGAGGAAGGGGAAAGTGAGGCAGTACTGAGTCTAAGCCCAGGAGGGCGGAACCAGCAAGCACTAACAACACAAGCCCAGGTGTGCCTTAGCACCACCAGGGGAATCTGAAAACACCAGCCCTGCCAGCCTCCAGCTGCTGAGCCTGCCCAAGCTGTAGCCCAGAGACACAGAAGTGGAAACCAGAACTGCCCAGACCACCCCTCCACAACAGGTTACTCTGTGAGGATCAGGGTAACTCAGGGGAAACACTGAGAGTCCTGGCCTTGGCCTCAGTCCACACACTCAGAGGCTATAGCTCACAAAGTTAACAAACAAACCCCTACCTCCCAGCCTGAGAAGTGCAATGCATCTACACCCCAGAAGCAGATATCCACTCTAAAAATCCAGGACATAGGCAATCACAATGGGGAAGAAAGAGCCTGTGAGATCTAGAACCACAAAATCTTTTTATAGTGAGCAAGAACAACCAAATTCATTAGACAACATGGACTCTATACTCACACTGGAGACCACAGAAGGAAATGTGAATACATCTCAAGCCCAAAAAGCATTCTTGGAGGAGCTCAAGAAAGATTTTAAAAACCAAATTAGAGACGTAGGAGATAAATTTAAACCTTGTTATCAGCAAGCACCCTAGCATACCCACTATGGCTGCTAGCACAGGTTCTTAGATCTGCTTTTCTAAAGGATAGCAATTCAAAATGGGTTAAAAATCTTACTTTAGTTAATCAAACATAAATCATTTACTTAGTTCAGGGGGGGAAAGTCAACACCCTGAACTTCAGAGAATACAAACAGAAGTGACAAGCAGAAGTTACAAGAAGACAAAGAAACAGATCAGCTGACGGGCTTCCAGCCATCTGGCCATTACATCCATACCTAGTTAGTTACCACAGAGGGAAGCACCAACATCTGGATTTTCAAAGCAGGGGGGCCTCAACAGGTTCCCAGAGTCTCTTCTGGCCAAATCACAAAATTCTTTCCAAAGTGAGCCCAAAAGCAAAAACTCACATCAGGGTATATATAGTCTTCTCCTGGATCAGAGAATGTCACAACCCTCTTGACCAACTGCCCAATCACAAAGTAATAAGGTGCAGGCATTCCTGAAAAACAAGCTTCCTGTTACAGGCTCCATGTGACCACATTCAGCCTATTAGGGGGCAGAGTATATTTTCAAATCAAGGAAGGTTCTCAGAGTCACCTAAGCCTGTCAAAGGGCCTAGGGACAAGGAAGATCTTCAGATTCTCATAACAAATCTACAGTGACCAAATTGGAAAAAAATCTCACTGAAGAAAACAAATCCTTAAAAAGTAAAACTGGAGAACTGCGATGGGAGGTCCAAGATCTAACTGGAAAAAACACCTTCCTAAAAATGAAAACTGAACACATGGAAAAGGAGGCTCAAAACTAATTGAGGAAAATAATTCACTAAAACTTAGAATCAGTCAAATTGAAGCTAAGGACTCTATGATGCATCAAGAGTCAGTCAAACAAAACACAAAGATTGAAAAATTAGAAGAAAGTGTAAAATATCTCAATGGAAAAACAACTGATCTGAAGAACAGATGCAGGAAAGATAACCTAATAATTATTTAATAACTAATAATTAATTAATACCAGAAAGCCATGATGAAAAAAGCAGCCTGGACAGCATCCTCCAAGAGATGGTGAAAGAAAACTGTACTGAGGTCCTAGAATCAGAAGGTAAAATAGTTATCAAAAGAATTCACCAATCTCCTCCTGAAAGACATCCCAAATTGAAAACTCCAAGAAATACAGTAGCCAAATTCCAGAGCTACAAGGTCAAGGAGAAAATACTGCATGCAGCCAAAAGGAAACAATTCAAATATCATGGAACTACAGTCAGGATTACACAAGACTTAGCAGCTTCTACATTAAAAGATTAGACGGATTGGAATTTGGTATTTCATAAAGCAAAAGAGCTAGGACTGAAACCAAGGATCAACTACTCAGCAAAACTGAGCATAATCTTTCAGGCAAGGAGAAAGTCATTTAATGAAATAAAAGACTTCCAGACTTTCCTCATGAAAAAAGCCAGACCTCAATTGAAAATTTGATCTCCACTTACCAGACCCAAGAAAGACATAAAAACATAAACAAGGAAAACACACATTCACACATACACATACTCGCACACATGCGCATAACTTGGGACTCAATAAGAACAAACTGTTTACATCCCTATATGGGAAGCAGATACCTGTCAATATTGAAATTTGCATAATTATTGTGACATTTAAAAGGGATGTACATAGATAGAGGAAGTGGATATAAATGAACTAATCTGAAGATTAAAAAAACTTTTTAAGGGGAATAAAGGGATTGTAATGGCAGAAAAGGAAAGGATGAGGCAAAAAATGGTAAATTATGCCACATGAAGTGGCATAAAAACATACTAAAGGGGAGGAGAAAGAAGGATGGAGATGAGCGTCACATGAACCTTATTCTCATTGGTTCTGATTCAAAAAGGAATCAATATGATCAGTTAAGTTTAGATCCGAACATGAAAAGACATAAAAACTCATTATAATAGAGGGAAAAGAGGGAAGGAGAGGAGCACTGTACGAAATTTATTAGCATTGGTTTGGGTTCAAGGAAGGAATAACATACTCCATTAAGAATAAAAATCTATTGTGCCATACAGGCAGTAGGAGGTATGGGGGGGGGGGGGTGGCATAAGAAGGGGGAGCATGTTTAGAAGGGAGGGAAAGAGTAGTAAGAGGAAAGGGTAGATAAAGGGGGGTCACAGGAAGAGAATACAAAGGGAGGCAGTGGTCAAAAGGAAAACTCTTAAGGAGGGGAAGGGAAAAGGAAAACACAAAAATATAAATGGGGGAAGGAATAGGATGGAGGGAAAGTCACAGATAGTAATCGTAACTGTGAATGAGAATGGGATGAACTCTCCCATAAAACAGAGGCAGATAGTAGAATGGGCTAAAAATCACAATTCTACCATATTCTGTCTGCAAAAAACGCATTTGAAACAAGGGGATACGGACAGGGTAAAGGTAAAAGGATAGAGTAGAATATATTATGCTTCAGCTGAAGTAAAAAAAGTAGGGGTAGCAATTCTTATCTCAGATAAAGCAAAAGCAAAAATAGATCTAATTAAAAGAGATAACAAAGGAAACTACATCCTGCTAAAAGACACCACTGAGAAAGAAGCAATATCATTACTTAACATATATGCACTAAGCAGTATAGCATCCAAATTCCTAGAGGAAAAGTCAAGGGAATTAGAGGAAGATATAGATAGCAAAACAATACTACACTGAATTTGATAAATCTAACCTCAAAATAAATAAGAAAGAAGTTAAGGAGGCAAATAGAATTTTAGAGTGGCTAGACATGATAGACCTCTGGAGAAAACTGAATGGGGATAAAAAGGAATATACCTTATTCTCAGAGGTACATGACACATACACAAAAATCAACCATGTACTAGTGCATAAAAATCTCACAATTCAGTGAAGGAAGGCAGAAATATTAAATGCATCATTCTCAGATCATGATGCAACAAAAATCATATGCAATAAAGGACCATGGAAAGATAGACAAAAAACTAACTGGAAACTAAAAAATTTAATCCTAAAGAAAGAGTGGGTCAAACAACAAATTATAGAAACAATCAGTAACTTCATTCAAGAGAATGACAATAATGAAACATCATACCAAAACTTGTGCGATGAAGCAAAGGCAGTTCTTAGAGGAAGTTTTACATCTCTGAATGTATACATGAATACATTAGAGAAAATGGAGGTCAATGAATTGGGCATGCAATTGAAAAAGCTAGAAAAAGAACAAATTGAAAATTCCCAATTAAAAACTATATTAGAAATAATGAAAATCAAGGGAGAGAATAATAAAATTGAAAATAAGAAAACTATTGAACTAATAAATAAAACTGAGAGTGGTTTTATGAAAAAAAAAACAATAAAATTGACAGACCTTTAGTCAATACAACAAAAAAAAAAGAAGAAAACCAAATTTAGAGTATCCAAAGTGAAAACGGTGAATGTACCTCCAATGAAGAGGAAATTAAAACAATAATTAAGAACTCTTTTTGCCCAATTGTATGCACATAAATTTGACAACCTTAGTAAAATGGATGAATATTTACGAAAATATAAGTTGCCCAGATTAATTGAAGAGGAAGGAAATTACTTAAATAACCCCATCTCAGAAAAAGAAATTGAACAAGCTATCAGTAAATTCCATAGGAAAAAATCTCCAGGATCAGATGGATTTACTAGTGAATTCTATCAAACATTAAAAGATCAATTGATCCCAATACTCCACAAAGTATTTGGGAAAACTGGTGAAAAGAGTTCTACCAAATTCTTTTTTGACACAAATAGGGTACTTATACCTAAATCTGGGAGAGACAAAACAGAGAACGAAAATTATAGACCAATCTCTCTAATGAATATAGATGCAAAAATTTTAAACAAAATATTAACAAAAAGACTGCAGCAAGTTATCACAAGAAAAATACATTTTGATCAGGTAGGATTTATTCCAGAAATGTAAGGATGGTTCAATATTAGGAAAACCATCAGTATCATTGATCATATGAACAATAAAACTAGTAGAAACCATATGATTATCTCAATAGATGAAGAAAAAGCTTTTGACAAAATACAACATCCATTCCTATTAAAAACACTAGAAAGTATAGGAATAAAGGGAGTTTTTCTTAGAATAATAGGTAGCATCTATTTAAAGCCATCAGCAAGTATTATATGTGATGGGGATAAACTAAAAGCATTTCCAATAAGATCAGGGGTGAAACAAAGATGTCCACTATGACCTCTCTTATTCAATCTGGTACTAGAAATGTTAGCAGTAGCAACTAGAGAGGAAAAAGAAGTCAAAGGAATCAAATTAGGCAAACAAGAGACTAAGCTATCACTCTTTGCAGATGATATGATGATATACTTGGAGAATCCAAGAGAATCAAGTGAAAAACTTCTTGAGACAATAAATAAATTTAGCAAAGTTGCAGGATATAAAATAAACCCACATAAATCCTTGGCATTCCTACATATTTCAAACAAAGTCCAATAGCAAGAGATAGTATGAGAAATCCCATTTAAAGTTACTATAGAACCTATAAAATATTTGGGAATCTATCTGCCAAAACAAACCCAGGACCTATATGAACACAACTATAAAACACTTTCACACAAATAAAATCAGATCTAACTGATTGGAAAAACATCAATTGCTTGTGACTGGGTTGAGCTAATATAAGAAAAATGACAATTTTACCTAAATGAAATTACATATTTAGTGCCATACCAATCAATCTACCAAAAAATTACTTTATAGAGCTAAAAAAAAAAATAGTAACAAAATTCACTTGGAAGAACAAAAGGTCTAGAATATCAAGGCAATTAATGAATTGGTATGCCTAGCCATACCAAATTTCAATCTGTATTATAAAGCAGCAGTCATCAAAACTACTTGGTACTGGCTGAGGAATACAGTAGTGGATCAATGTAATAGACTGTGTACGAAAGGCTTAGTAGTCAATGATTATAGTAACATACTGTTTGTTAAACCCAAAGACCCCTGTTTTTGGGATAAGAACTCATTATTTGACAAAAACTTCTGGGAAAATTGGAATATTGTATGGCAGAAACTGGACATAGACCACTATCTAATGCCGTATACCAAAATCACGTCTAAATAGGTGCACAATCTAGATATAAAGGCTGATACTGTAATTAATGTGGGAAAGTAAACAATAGCTTACCTGTCAGATTTATGGAGTAAGCAAGGCTTTATGATCAAACAAGAGTTAGAGAACATTACAAAATGCAAAATGGATAATCTTGATTACATTAAATTGAAAATTTTCTGCACAAAGTCAATGTAACCAAGATTAAGAGGGAAGTGGGAAATTGAGAAAGAATTTTTACAACCAGTGTCTCTGATAAAGGCCTCATTTCTAAAATATACAGGGAATTAAATCAAATCTATAAGAATGCAAATCATTCTCCAATTGATAAATGGTCAAAGGAT
>CM053589.1:10093529-10126672 GCA_028646515.1 Pseudochirops corinnae
AAATGACAAAACAGGAAAATAACAGATGCTGGAGAGGACGTAGAAAAATTGGGGAACACTAACGCATTGTTGTTGGAGCTGTGAACTGATACAACCATTCTGGAGAGCAATCTGGAACTATGCCCAAAGGGCTGTATATAATTGCATACCCTTTGACCCAGAAATTCCACTTCTAGGGTTGTATCTCAAAGAGATCGTAGAAGTGGGAGGAAGACCCATATGTACAAAAATATTTATTGCTGCTCTCTCTCTGTGATGGCAAAAAATTGGAAATTAAGGGGATGTTCATCAATTGGGGAATGACTAATCAATTTGTGGTATATGAATGTAATGAATACTATTTTGCTATAAGTAATGAGGAGTGGATGGACTTCATATTTACCTGGAGAGACTTATACAAATTGAACCTAAGTGAGAAGAGCAGAACCAGGAGAAATTTGTACACAATGACTGACGCAACATATGTGTGATGATCAACTTTGATAAACTGGACTCTTCTCAGCAACTCAAGGTTATAAGACAACTCTAAAAGACCCAGGATGGAAGGAGATGTCTACATCCAGAGAAAGATCTACAAGAACAGAGTTTAAATGCAGACTGAAGCAAACTACCTGCTCTCTTTCTTTTCCATGTTTGGTTTTGTTTCCTCTTTCCCATTGCTCGTCCCAAGGGTTACAACCCTTCTATACAACCAGACTAATGTCCAATGTGAAAGTATTTGCAGATTCTATACTTGATTGCAAGCTGCCATGGGTGGGAGAGTGTGGAGGGGGGGAGATAGAGAAAATTTGAAACTCAGGAGATTGTGGAACTGAATCTTGTGAGCTAAAAGTAAACAAACAAATCAATTTTTTTTTTTAAATTTTTAATCACCATCACTATACCCTGATCAAATTAGGGCAGAAAGGAATTACAAGAGTAGTGCCTCCTCTGGACTAATCCTCCAACTTGCATTTATATTTACACTTATAAATTCGGTCTTCAGAGGGCATCTACTATCTTAAGTTCAAGGAGTAACCATATGAGTGCCTATTCTTAGTACTATATCTCCATTTATGTGCATGGTTCCAATTAACAATCAGTCAGTTGATAATTAGCATTTAGCAAAGACATTTATCAATATAATTCAGTCAAGAAAAAGACTGGTACAACTTTGGAGTTCCACCCAATCTGGTGTACACTATCCCCAAAATACAGACAACATTCATAGGAATATTGGGCGCAGTCTACCCAAAATACAGCGTTGATTAAATATTGAAAAAAAAGAAACAAAAACTATTCTAACAAAAACAACATAAACCATATAATTCTATCGATAGAGATGAGACAAGACTATAAAAAAGAATTTAAAATATTTTTCTAGAAAAAGGAAAATGATCCATAGGTACCAAAAAATATTTATAGCGGCTCTTTTTTGTGGTGGCAAAGGACTGAATATTGAAGAGATATTCATCAATTAGAAAATTAATAAATAAGTTATGGTACATGAATGTGAGGGAAAACCATCGTGCTTTAAGAAATGATGAAATCTTATAGGATACATGTGTGGCAAAAGGTAACCTTAGCTCCTGGTGCTGCATGGCCTAGACATGCTACCTCTCCTTGTAGAGTTCAGCTCAGCTCAGCTCACCTTAGCTCCCCTTTAATCTATCATCTCTTCTGGGCTGGTGGTTATCCAGCTGAGCTCCTAAAGTCTGCTTTTCTTGAGTCCATAATCAAATCTCATCTCTGCTTCAAGGGGTCATGTTCCTTTAAGCTATTTCTTCCCTCTGATGACTATCTCTGTATCTGTGCCTTTCCTTTGGTCCACTCTGCTTATGACTGGATACATCTGTATCCTATAGATCCAGAAGATTTGATAACATGATCATTGTGGGCAGGGGAAAAGAAAAGTTTTCCACTATTCCTCACAGAGATTTTTCTGACAAAGCACTCCTAAGTCTGGGCTACTTGACTCCCTGAAACAGAACGTAAAGTGCTGAAATTTATCCAAACATACTAACTTGTTTGCTCAGCTAGTTATCCTGCTCCCTTCTTCACCCAATCACCTCATAAAGAGAAAATCTCATTGTGTGTCTGCATTCTATGATTCTATCTTTTGAGTAGAAGGCAGTGGGGAGAATCACATTCCACTTGAAAGCATACCAAGGTTAGTCAATGTCATCTATTTTGTTTGTTCAGTATACGTTTCTATCAGTTTATTGCTTTGGTGACTGTTAAAGTGATACCATTTTTACTTGTGGTGTATCAGTGGTATGGCCAGAAATCTTGAGCTATAAGCAAAAATTTTAGAAAGATCCTTCTTTCACGTTATAGAAACATATCCGAAAGTTTATATATTATGACCGGTTTGGATTGCTACCCAGAATACAGCATTGATTAAATATTGAAAAAAAGAAACATAAAAACCATTTTAATAACAAAAACAACATAAACCAAATAATTATATCAATAGACATAGAAAGATATTTTGACAGAATTCAACAACCTTTTATGTTTAAAAAATACTAAAAAAAATGTAAAAATACATGGATCTTTGCTTAAAATGGTGAATATTTGTTTAAAGTCAAGGGCAAGCATCACATGTAACACAGAAATATTAGGGTCCTTTCCAATAAATCAATACACACAATCAATAAATAACTAGAGAATGTGTATTTTGGGGTCTATTTACCAAGACAAGCTTGCAGGTGTTGAACCTAAGACATCTCTGAAAACCCAACACTCTAAGGTTGTTTTTTTTTTTAATCTTTTGAATTCGCTTTAATCGTATTTGTAGTCTCATGGAGCCATTTTCTTCTATTTAGTACATCCTGATTTCCAGGGAATTTGTTCTTGGGAAAGGTTTTTACCTGTTGTGTCAAACTATTAATTCTCTTTCCAATTCTTTTTTCCATAATGCTTGTGTCTTTTTCAAATTTTTTTTTATCTAGCATTTTAGTTTTATTTATAAAAACATTTTAAACTCTTTTTTTAACTCTTGCTTCATCTCTTCCAGGAATTCTACTTGAATTTGCATCCAAACTATGTTTTTCTTTGAAGCTTTGCTTGGAGATATATTTAAGTCATTGTCTTCTAGGTTTTAGTCCAGAGCATATCTATTAGTATAATAGATTTTTACTGCGAGATTCTTGTTTGCCTTTTTCATTCTTCCAACCTTCTTCTTGACTTCATACATGATGCTTGGGTCAGGTCAGTTTCTTTACACCTATGGAGGGGAAGTCTGGGCTGGTCCTGGTGCTGCTTTCTTAGGGCATTTTAAATGGTGAGATAATTGCACAAATTCAATCTCTACAATAAATCTCTACTGCATTATCACTAACTCTATAGAAGGTATCAGGAAGTAGTTCAAGCCACCCAACACATTTAGTTCTATGAGCATGAAAACTTTATATTGTAATTTTGACGCATGAGTCAAAAAAGGACCCTAAATTTACTAAGAATACTACAGATGTCACCAAGAAAGGTGATACTTATATGTGCTGTGGGAAAAAAACAGTACTATCAACTCATGTTGCATATTTGGTGAGCACCAGTGTAAACAAACCTTTGGAATATGTCTTCATTTAACTTGTATCTTTTGGAGTAGATAGTGAAAACACAAGTCATATACTGGTGGTGAATGTTCACTTCACAAATATAGATATATGTATCAAGAAACCAGAAGGTGTCCATGGTTGCTAAAATTTGCAGAAGTATTTCCTACTTAGCTCTATTCAGAGCAAGACAGAGACTTTGAAAGCACACTTCTGAAGAAGTTAGCCTTGACTGGCATCAAAGTTAGAGTAACATCTTATCACCCTCAAGGGATCAACACTAAATGTTTCAACCACACACAATGGCTTTCCCAGTATATGCATACAATTCTACCAAGTTTGATGCCACCATATTTAGACCCAATCTGCTGATATTTGGGCATGAATGATGACTACCTATTGTCTGGAATTTGGAAGTACATGAGAATAGAAACTAGAAGGACTATGGATGCTCACAACCCATATGCATCTATGCTTAGAGAAAAGTTGACAAAAACTTACCCCCTCACCATAATGTTAGGTGAAAAGAATGATGAAAAATAATGACATGATGTCCCTTTCATTAACAAGATATTCAACATGGTTAGAGAATTGTGCTGAGAACTCCAGGTAGTGATGGGGCATAAATGGGCAGACCAACAGAAAGCTACTCCATACCTAATTGTAAAAGGACTGGGCAACTTGCCTGTTTACAAAATAGCCCTAGAAACTAAAAGGGAAAATTCACCACAATCACTTACTGACAATTTATGAGGTAGTTAGACTCCCAGTTGAACAGGTTGGGTTTGAGGGATATTTACCTCAGCAGATTCTTAAGTCAAGGAGATTGCCTGCCAGTTATGCAAAGAAGGCCTGGCCCAGGCATTAGATATTTTCAAATGAAAAAGACTCTGTATTATACCCCTAGTGTTTGTCTTAAATTATTTTCTTATATAATTAGGAATATTTAATAGCCAAGATTAAATATTAATGAAAGGCATTTGATTTCATGACGTCTACTGGAACAATTCCCTCATTATGTTTCTTTTAATGATGTATCAGTCTAAGGAGACTAAGTATTAGGAATTTTTTTTTATCAGAGTCTCTTGTAACTAAGAAAACATTTTATTTCATTGGCAAGTGAATTTCCTTTAAAACTTAATCTCACATATTTTAAAAGACTGCCATGTTATTTCACAAAAAAAGAAATCACCAAAAGGCTGTTGCAGAAACAGAGGCAAAAGATCTATTAGACAGATCACTTAACCTATTAAAATAATTATATAATTGCTTAATTATAAGAAACATAATTACATGTTCCTAATGTCATTAATTGTGTCAACCATATTAATTAACATTAGATGCTGCCAGTGAAATGCATTATGGTTTAAAGTTTAAGGAAAAACAAAATGCTTTCACGTCAATATCCTAATAAAATCAAATGTTCCAAATTCCAGAATTCCAGTTACCTTAAGGATCTCTATCTGGTTTTTAAAAACCTTATAAATTTTAGTTTTATTATAGATGAAACACATGAAAAAAAATTTTTTTGGTGGAGGCAATGAGAGATAAGTGATTTGCCCAGGGCTAGTAAATGTCTGAGATCAAATTTGACCTCAGATCCTCCTGACTTCAGGGATGGTGCTCTATGCACTACATCACCTGGATTCTCCAACACATTGAAATTTCACCATGAGATAGCACTGATCATTGATAGATAGATAAAGCAGTGGATGGAGTGCTAGTCCTGGAGGTGGCAAAACCTGAGTTCAAATCTGGCTTCATACATTTACTAGCTATGTGACCTTAAGCAAGTCACTTAACCTCTGTTTGCCTCAGTTTCCTCATCTGTAAAATAAGGATATTAACAGCATCTACATCCCAGGGTTGTTGTAAGGATCAAAAGAGATAATAACTATAAAGGACTTAGCAGTGTCTGTCACATAATAAGCATATAGCAAGAGAAATAAACAATTGAAATGTAAGCCATTATTATTCATTTTTAATAAATTTTTAATAAATCATATTAGCTAGTGGTTTATCTGGTTTCTTTAAAGCAGTTCCTAGTTTTATTTGTCAATTTTATGGCATGTTTCTTGTTATTATTGTTCTTGTTTTCAATTTTTTCTCTTCCTTGATGCTGAGAATTTGTATTATTTTTAATAATTTATTGATTTTCTAGTATTTTTTTAAATTCCCATCCCCAATTAATTGATCTGTTCTTTCTTTTCTTTGTGGAAGTGTTGAGTGACAAATTTTCCTCTGACTGATTTAACTACATCTCCAAAATGGTCATATTTTATCCTATTATCATTATCTCTAATGAAATCATCTGTTACTTCTACTTATTCTTTGATACACTCATTTTTAGGATTAAATTATTTAACCTCCAATTAATTTTATTAATTTCTTCAGTGAGCCTTTATTGATTAAAATGTTCATTGCCTTGTGGTTCCTAAAAATGTATTTGATATGGCATTTTCTATATTTTTTGTTTTTATACCCTAATAGTCTTGCTGTTTTTCCAACTTCACAAGGCCTAGTTTACATTGTAGGGAAATTAATTATAATCTCTCAACTTACCTGAAGCCTCTGAATCTCATTGCTTCTTTTCTGAGGATTGATTAGTTTATCTCATAGCAATAGGTTATCAGTTCCTGGATTTTTTAAATATTTTTTAAGCTTTCCTTTGAATTTTTGTGCAACTAAGCTGTTTTATTGTGGGCTTGAATGATTCTTGAAATACCTGATTTCCTCACACCAAAAACTACTATGTTATCCCTAACAGTCACTGAAGTGTACTCTCTAAGAGCTATAACTTTTGCTCATTTCCTTGAAGTAATATCCATTCTTTAAAACTATGGCATTAAAAACAAAACAAAAGAGAACAATGAAACATGTATATGGCACAAAATTTAGCATTCAACTGATAGAGAAGTTACTAAAGGTAGAGAAACCAGCTCACTCTAGTTTCATGGTTAAAGTCAATCTGAGGCACTTTAGTGTTAGTAGAAGCACATATACATGATTATTGCTGTCACAAAATAAAACAATGTCAAGATTGTGAGATCATGATTGAGGTACTGAAAAGGAATACATCCTCTCAAAGGATTACAAATCAGGGAAGCATACTCACAGGCATACAAGTATGCAGTTCCCCAGCCTTTCCATTCCACTGGCAAGCACAAGCTATGGCATGTGATACATACAGCTGGATGAATACTCTAACTGAGAGCAAAGCCCTCTGGATCTCTGCTCTTATCTCATTTTGCTGGACAGATTTTCAGGGACTATGTGAGAGAAGTCTCTTAGACATATTTAATCATTGTGTGACCCAGATTGCACCTTCCCTTTCTCAATCACAAGACTACTATGCTTAAGAACATTTCCACTGGGAGACAATCTTTAATAGATGGAATTCTACCCCAATTCTTACATGTAGGACATCCCACCACATTCCCCATTCCATTTCTGCACAGGAAGTACCTCTTCAAAATTCTACAAGCATATTTAATCTTTGGAATTGATTTTGCCAGACATGTTTCTTCTTTTCGCTTTCCTTCCAATTATTTGGATTTATGGATTTTTTTTGAAACATTATTTTAATCCTCTCTTATGAGTAAGATTATTAACAACAGCTTTGAGTTTTCAACTCTTGTTGATGTTGACTCAAAGAAATTTTGTTTCATTCACTTTTCTTGGATCTCTATTTCTCAGTTGTTTAAAATATATTTAGGTTTATTCATGTCTTTTTTTATTGTGACATCTTAAATCTTATTTTAATTTGTATCTTTCTTTATTTTTTCTTTGCTTTGTTTTTATTCCGATGGGATTTTCCTCTCTCTACTCTAAAATTTTTATTTTTATTCATTTTTTCTATAATTTGATTCTATTGGATGAATTTTCCACTTATTTACAATTGTTGGAAACACATCTATTTTACACAGTCTAGTTATCAACCATAATTTTTACAGTTTAGACCCTAGTACATTCCTGTTTTACTTAGAATTTTATTTTCATTTCTGTCAAGTGTTCTCTTCAATCTTATAGGAATCATTCTCTAGCCCATAATCATTTAGTTGTCAATGTGAATATACAGCTATGCAAAATATTTTGTTGATGCTATTAATTGATTTCTCTATGTTGACAAGACATCATATTTATGTGACTATGATCATGAACAAATGTTTTGACTTATTGACTACTGGTTGCATAGTTATTTTCTGTATTCTGGTACATGAAAACAGTTATTGATACTGTTCTTTATGATCTTGAATTAATTTATGTGCCACTTACATAGATTTGCTAATTTATTTTTAATGCATTAATTACATATAATTTTGCTTATTGATTTATTATGGTATAAGCTGGCATGTTTAATACTTACTTTAAAGCAACTAAGCTTTTAAAAATATCTTAAATATGGAGCAATCTCTTAACTATATTAGTGCTGAAGTGATTAAAATGTACTTTTGTTATATAGGCACTAAAATCATAAAGACCTGATATTAAGAATAAATATAGAACATAAAAATAGAAATGTTATAAAATATTTCAAAGGACTATGAAAGACTTGGAAGATCACACAGTTAAATATAAAAACATAAAGGCAGGCAAGGTCACTCAGGAAAAACTCTCTGAATTACATGACCCATATCATTCAAACATCTCTCTTGTGCTGACAATAGGAGATAGTATAGAGGTAGGCCACTCTCTGATTAGGTGGAGCTTCTTAGAAAACTGGGAGCTCTTCTGAGAAAAGAAGGCATTTATGTTCATACAGAAATTGAGTTACATTTAAGACTGAAAATGAATTGCCTTAGGTAAGCCAAGGCTAGATATCCTGTGTTAGAGAACCTCAAATTAGTTATCTTTGTTGGGACAGGACAGGATATGTCCCTCAGGAGAACAATAATAGAAAACTTGGATTAGTTAGGCATCAGATATAATATAGCACTGTCAGGCTCTGGTCAGAAAAGAAAAGACAGAGAATCTGAAAGGAAAAGCTATTGCCTTTGTGCAGGGTCAAAGGTCACATAATCTCTCATTACGTGACAAACATGATTATTAAATTTATGTATTCAGTATGGTGGTGAGATGACGTAAAGCATATGCCATGTTTATGCATACCACTATTTCAACAGAAAAGAGAAACACCTTCTGATTTTATAGTTAGTGTGAATTCCCAATTATAGAGACCATGGTAACTTATGAAGAAACAAATAAGGTATCAGATGGAGCAAACATGTAGAGGGCTAATACACAGGTCTTAGCTGTTCCTACATGTCACTGGTCTTGAGTCACAATTAGCCAGAGTGAGGCAAATACAAAGAGACATGAAGGACGATGCACTTCCGCAAATAGTGACCTGATGTTGGCTCTCTCAAAAATATCTTCTCAGCTGCAAGCCACGGAAAAAAGGGAGGGGAACCACTGTGCAGACGTCAGGATCTCTGATATGGTAAAAGATAGAATAAAAGACAAAATAAGTCTCTTTAGAAAGCCAAAGTGCTAAAGTAATGGAGGTCATGACAGTATAAGTAAGCCACCTACAGGATAGAATCAGAGCAGCAGACCCATCTTCTATTAGAGTGGTAGTGGGTTAGGCCTGTTCCCTGGTAATTTCCAGTCTGATAAAGTCATTTGACTGTTAATAAAAGATTTATTATGCTATAGTATAGAAAAATACTCAACAAGAATACAGCATTGAGCTTTGAATGACAGGACCCAAACTGACTCCATATGGAAACACATCTGACATGGTGTTATAAGTCTAACAGGTTTAGTAAATAGATCAAGTATTGTGCATTCTAACTCCACAAGGATGGGCCTTTAATTCCCATAGGTGAACAAGAAACCACATCAATTTGATCTGAGCCCACCAGGAAACTATTTAAGCCTATAGGCACCCTCTACTCCTTTGTCCCCTGTGGCAATCAAATCTTGTGGATAGCTTTGTTTATTTTAAAACAATAGCTAGTCTAAACTTCATATTCAAAGGGAGGAGAAAACCCTGGTCTATCACATGACAAAGGAGATGGGAAAGACTGTGGCCAATCACAGATGGCCATACAAATGTTAGAAACAATAGTGGATAGAGCATAGTCTTGGTTCCAAAATCTTCTGAACCAGGCTAAGTAAAAGTAAAAAAGTGATGGAGGCAAGAAATGTCATCCTGGTTCTTTCAAGAATAACTTATCATCATTATGGATGATACATCCATCCAAGGCGCATCCAAGGAAAATCAATCAATCTTAATAGACATTAAGGTTATCCAAAAAAAGTGAAGATTGATCTAATACTCAATTCCTTATTATCTATCCCGCTTAGACTCAATGGACCCCACATGGAAGTGATTATGAGAGTTGAGGTTGTAAAATACACTGCTGTCCTTGACAGTGTACCTTGACAAATGACCATAATATTCCAGTCATTCTATAAAGACTTTTGAGAAAAATACATTTAGAGCTAATGAAAGGATTTGGACTTGTAGTTAGTGGCAAAGACTCTACATCCCAAGGAAACTATTGCTGTCAACAAGAAAGTACATGCTGTGGCCCTAGGATACACAAATGTACCACCTCTCACTGATATATAAGCATTAATTGGAACCAAACTTGGCTGATTCAAAATACTAGAAGTAGGATTACTGTGTCATGTGACCTTCAAGATGGAGGACTAGACATTCTCTCTGATCCCCACAAGCTCTCAAAACTCTCCAGAACAGAAAGTATGTGCCAACAATAAAGCAACTGAAGTTATGGTGCTGGTTGTTTCCATAGTTTAGGACACCAAAAATCCAAGAGAAGGTTAAAAAAAAAAGAGCTGATCAACTCAACACCCCTCCCAATTATCACCAGTGCTGCTGGCAGTGTGGCTACACTAGCCAAATATAGACTTACAACAAAATCAAACACCATACCTTGGTCCTCCCCCTGCCCTCCATCTTTCTAGTGCCATGGAGAACCACAATACATTCTAGATGTATATGCAACTTTAATATTAAAGATCACACTATAAAAAAATTAGAAGAAGCAGATCAATTCCTCTCATGGCTACAAAATAGTAAATGGACTCTTTTATTTTTAATTATTTTTATTTTCAGTTTCAAATTTCTCCCTCCTTCTACCCCTCCCACATCCATTTTACAAGGGTCAAGAGAAACAAATTTCTACATTAATCATGTTGAGGAGGAAAAGCAGGAAAAATAAGGAAAAAATATCATAGATCCTCTGGAATTGCCATGAATCATTATATTGATCAGAATTGCTCAGTCTTTCACAATTGAAAATCACTACAACATTGCTGTTTACTATGTACATTGTTCTTCTGGTTCTGTTCAGTTCACTTTGCATCAGTTCCTATAAGTTTTCCAGAATTTTCTGAAATTACTAGGGAGCCTATTTTTTTCTTTTTGAAAAAATATTATTTAACATTTCATTTTCATCAATTAAATGTAAAAATAATTTTACCATTTTTTTTTATTTTGAGTTCCAAGTTCTCTACCTCCCTATCTTCCCTCATCTTCTCATTGAGAAGGCAAGTAATTTGATATAGATTATGCATGTGCAGTCATGCAAAATATATTTCCATATTGGTCATGTTGTAAAAAGAGAAACAAAACAAAAAAATTAAGTTTAAAATAAAAATACATTTCAATCTGCCTTCACACTCCATCAATTCTTCCTCTGGAGATGGATAGCATTTTTCATCAGAAGTCTTTGAGAATTGTTTTGGATCATTTTATTGCTGTGAATAGCTGCCATTCACAGTTGATCATCATACAATATAACTATTACTCATACAATATTCCCCTGGGTCTGCTCTTTTCACTTCACATCAGTTTATATAAGTCTTTTCAGATTTTTCTAAGAGCACCCTTCTCATCCTTTCCTATAGTACAATAGCATTCCATCACAATCATATACCACAATTTGTTCAGTCATTTGCCAATTGGTGGGCATAGGGGATGTATTCTAAATCAAACAAGAGATAGAAACAAATATAAAAGATAAAATAGATAATTTTAATTACATAAAACCTAAAAAGCTTCTGCGCAGACAAAATTTATTCATCTAGAATACAAAAGGAAGTAACCAAATGGGGAAAAAAAATCTCACTATCACATTTCTCTGGTAAAGGTTTGGTATCCAAGATATATAAATAGCTAATTAATATACATAAGACCAATAGTCATTCTCCACTAGATAAGTGGACAAAAGATATGAACAAAAAATCTTCAAACAAGAATTGCAAAGTATTCACAAACATTTGAAAGAATACTTTAAAATGCAAAATAAAACAACACTGAAGTTTCACCTTACACCCTGCAAATTGTCAAAAAAAAAAAGAACAAAAATGGCAATAGTCAATGTTGGAGGAGTTGTGGAATGATAGGCAAGCTAATATATTGTTGGCGGAGATGGAAAACATACAACCATTTTGCAAAGCAATTTGGAGCTATGCAAATAAAATTATTAAAACGTACATATGCTTTGAACCAGTGACTCCATTATTGGGCTTGTCCTCCACTTATAATGGCACTTTTGCAGTAGCAAGGAATTAAAAACATAGTAAGTACCCAATGCTGGGGAATACTTGTATAAAACTGTGGTATATTAATATAATGAATATAATGTTGCATAAGAAATGATGTGATAAATAAAGAGAAGCCGAGAAAGATCTACATGAACTGATTCAGAATAAAGTAAACAGAGCTAAGAAAACTGTATGTATAACAGATAAAACAATGTAAATGGGAAGAGCAACCACACACCAAAAAAATTAAAAGTGAATGTAACAAGATTATAAGATTAAGCGTGACTCAAATGAATTAAGAGACATGAAAGGACATCCCCACACATCCTCTGTGGAGGTGGGAGCTCTGCAGGCATTACACATTGCATAGGATTTCAAATTTTTTCAACATATTAACCAATGTGTTGATTGCTCCTCTTTCAAAAAAATACTACTAGTTATATTCAATGGTTCTCTGGGAGTGGTAGGAGATAACTCTGATAATGTGAGAAATATATAATGCGGATAAAATTTTATTTTTAAAAATACAAAAATACAATATCACCACACTTTGATACTCCATGTAGCTGGTGTAGAGGCCTACAAGAGGATAGAGGCAATATACACTATGATTGCAATAGCTCTTCAATCTCAGGAATAAAATCTGAAATATTTGAGTTTGGTAACTCCTGGTACCAGATGAGTAGAAGAACGGATTGACATAGAAGGACAATGAGAATAAATCTATGTTCTCATTCTATAAATAAAACTGGACATTCACTTGAAAAGAAACCCATAGGATCCAGCTCACCAACTCCCAGTTGTTATGGAAAAGGTCTATTGAAGATTCTTTTATTTGTGATGGAAACCTCAGAAACCATCTTAAAGAATGGTATTATTACAGAGTCTAGCAGCCCCTCCTGTATCACCTTCAGTGGTAGTTCAAAAGAATGGTAATACATCAATGCCTGTGGAACACTCAACTTAGAACAAAATAACCAAAGTGAACAAGTACAAGTTGCCACAAGTTCTAGATACCCTAGCCGAGCTCATCTACTAGAAAGCCAGTGGTTCTCAGTCCTGGATTTACATAATGGATACTATCAGATTATCTTGACTATGTAAGACAAAGAAAATATTATTTTCATCTGCCCTCCTCGATTTTACCAATTGGATATTTTTCCCAAGGCGTTTCTGGGGAACCTGCCACTTTTCAACAGGTTATAGGAAAGTATTTGGAGACATGAATTACCTAAAAGTGTTAGTGGTCTTAGATGACTTCATTATCTTTGCAAAAACATTAGAAGAATATGGAAAAATATTACTAAAAATGTTGGATTCGCTATATAAAAATATTCTGAAGCTGCCAATGGACAAACGCTAGTCTTTCAGAGCCTCTGTTAAGATAAAAGCACTCTTGAGCCAAGATGGTGGAGTAAACACAGGGACTCACCTGAGCTGTACCCCAAACCACTCCAAATACCGTTTTTAAATGATCCTATACAAATTCTAGAACAGCAAAACACAATAAGACAGAATGAAATGGATTTCCAGCCCAAGACAACTTGGAAGGTCAGCAAGAAAGGTATATTGCACCAGGGTGAGAGAAGAGCTCAGTCCAGCACAGACCACACCACACAGACCAGGCCCCAGAAAGCCCCAAGTAGGCCTTGGAGTACCTGAATCACTTGCAGCAGTGATGCTTTATAGACCTCTCAGGTCACAGAGACCAAAGAAGTTCAGCATGAAAGGTGTGGCACAACTGGGTAGAAGCAGAGTATAATCCAGCACAGATGTGAGTTGAATATGAAGGCATCTAAAAAATATCTTAAAAATTAAAATAAAAATATCTAAAAAATAAAGAAATAACATTAAGAGGTAAGAGAGAACATATGGGGAGAAAGAGAAACTGAGACAAAGAATGGGGCAAATTATCTCACATAAAAGGGACACAAAAAAGCTTTTACAGTGGAAGAGAGGAGGGGGGAGGTCAGTGGAAGTCAGTGAACCTTACTCTCATCAAAATTAACTCAAAGAGGGAATAACAAACACTTAATTAAGTATAGAAATCTATCTTACCCTAAAGGAAAGTAGGAGGGAAAGGGACTAAGAGAAGGGGGGGGGGAGGGGCGCGGTGATAGAAGGGAGGACAGATTGGGGGAGGGGTGTAATAGTAATGTAATTTGATCCCTTGTATTGGCAAAGTTAACAGGTACTTAGCACCTAGTTTGAAATTAATTAGATCAAGCAGCTGTTAAGAAACAAAAGATATGAACCCCTGTTGCCAACATAACAGGAAGTTGCTGATATAAAATAGGAAGGGGCAGAACAGGGAAGAGCTAATAGGTACATAAGGAGAAGACCTAGCTGGAATTTTAGATCTCCTTGGAGCCAGGTTCTGGAGGCTGAGGATGAGAGGCCCAGGCTGGAGAGAATGATTTTTATTTTGAGAACCTGGATGAAGTGATTTTGATTCTGAGAACCAGCTGAAACTTCTGCTGAGTCTGAAAGCCAGCCCGAGCTGCTGAGAAGCTGCTGAGGAGCTGCCAAGTTGGAGAGCTAACCAACCTGCTGAAGATTTCTGAGGACCAGCCGGAGCTACAGAAGACTGAGGAAGCATGACTGTGGTGCTGGTATTTTGTCTGTTTGTGGCTTTGTTAAGCCTTGACTTCCTGGGAACAGAGACTGTGAAGGATTTAAGGTGGACTGAACACTGTGAGCTTCCATGTGGGACAGAAACAGCACGCAGAGCTGGACAAGGACCTGGGAGCTATCTGCCTTTGAACCCAGGTGACAGTTTGGTGAATCCAGGTAAGAGCTGGGACCATGGAACAGGATCCAGGGAATCTGAGAACCTCCCCTGACTCAAGCTGAAAGAAGACTTTACTTGGATACTTTGTACTGACTGAGAAGGTTGTGATTTACTTGTGACCTAGGGGTGGATGGCCTGTGTATAGTGAATGATGACAGAATAGTAACTGATTCATAACTTAGTGCGCCCCATGAGTGGAGAACTTTGACCTTTGTATTTTGTGACCCTTAAGGAAGACCTCCTTAAGGATGATTCAATGATTGAGTTGATTGAATGATTGAGTTACTAAGTGATTGATTTATTTGTACTTTGTTCAAAACTGTGTAACGATGTATCAACAAGCACCCTAGCATACCCATGATGGCTGCTAGCACAGGTTGTTAGATCTGCTTTTCTAAAGGAAAGCAACTCAAAATGGACAAACAGTTTCACTTTAATCAATCAAACATATATCATTTACCTTGTTCAGGGGAAAAAGTCAGCACCATTCAGAGAATGCAAACACAAGTTACAAACACTAAGTTACAAACAGTCAAAGAAACAAATCAGCAGACGAGCTTCCAGCTGTCTGACCATTGCATCCATACCTAGTCAGTTACCAGAGAGGGAAGCACCAACATCTGGGTTTTCAAAGCTGTGGGGCTCAGTGGCTTCCCAGAGTCTCATCTGGCCACATCACACAACTCTTCTCAAAGTGAGCCCCAAAGCAAAACCTTACATCAGGGTGTATATATAGCCTTTTCCTGGCTCAGAGAATGTCACAATCCTCTTGACCCACTGCCCAATCACAAAGCTACAAGGCTTGAGCATTCCCAAAAAACAAGCCTCCCACCACAAGCTCCATGTGACCACATTCAGCCTATTAGGGGGCAGAGTATATTTTCAAATCAAGGAAGGTTTTCAGAGTCACTTAAGCCACTTTAGCAAAGGGCCAAGGGGCAGGGAAGATCTTCAGATTCCCATAACAGACCGCTGTGGTGAAAACTATGTGGCCATTTTAGTGATAAGTTGATTTGAATGCTGGTTTTTTTTCATTGATAAGTTTCAACATTGTGAATGCTGTACCTTGACTTTCTGTCAATGTTTTGTTCTGATTTGTTTTTGAAAAGAGAGAGAAAATAGAATAAATGGGTGTGGGGTGGGATGGATTCCTAACTACAGTTAGGAATAGTAACTGTGAAAAAGAAATTGTAACAAGTTTCTCTAATAAAGGTCTCATTTCTCAAACATATAGAGAACTGAGTCAAATTTTCCCCAATTGATAAATGATCAAACGATATGAGAAGTTTTCAGATGAAATCATTGAAACTATCCATGGCCATATGAAAAAATACTCTAACTCACTATTAATTGAATAAATGCAAATTAAAACAATTTTAAGGTACTACCCTTTTAGATTGGCTAACAGGACAGAAAAGGTAAATGAGAAATGTTGTGAGGTGGGAGGATATGGGTAAAATGAGACATTAATGCACTGTGGAGGAAGTTGTGAACTGATTCAATCAATCTGTAGAGCAATTTGGAACAATTCACAAATGGATATAAAATCTTTGACCTAGCAATACTAGTACTAGGTCTGTATCCCAAAAAAGATTTTTTAAAAAGAAACAAGAAAAAGATCTATATATACAAAAATATTTATAGCAGCACATTTCCAGGTACAAAAAGTTAGAAACTGATGGAATGCCCATCAATTTGGGAATGACCAAACAAGTCATTGTGTTGTATGATTTTAATGGAATACTATTGTAGTATAAGAAATGATGAGCAGGATGCTCCTGAAAAGATTTACATGGACTGAGGCAAAGTGCAATGTACTATGTACAAAATTACAGCAACATGGTAAGATGATCAGCTGTGAATGACTTAGCTACTCTCAGCAACACAACAATGGAAGCCAATTCTGAAGGACATATGATTAAGGATACCATTCATCCCCAGAGAAAGAACTGATGGTATCCGAATGCAGATTGAAGCACATTTTTTTTACTTACTTTCTTTTTCTTGAGTTAGTATTTTATTGTCTATATTTCTTTCACAACATGACTATTATGGATATGTTTTGCATGACTGCACATATATAGCCTATTATATGGAGCTTCTCAATGGAGTGGGGGGAAAAGGGAGGAAAGGAGAGAATTTGGAACTCAAAGTTTTAAAAATGAAAGTTAAAAATTGTTTTTACACGTAACTGGGGAAAAATTAAAAGTGAAATACCACACAGGAAAAAAAAAAAGATAAAATACTCTTGAATTGATCACATCCCCAAAATCTAGAAAATCTAAAAACTTTGTAAGAACAATGGTAATATTACTAAATGTCTGAATGACCATTCTCTTGTCTATGTAACTGAAGATGCCCAGATGCAGAAGCAAAAAGGACAAATTGTCAAGATGCCCACAGAGTTTTTTGAAGTTCAGTGAATGGAAAAATGTAAATAAGCATTCAGATTCAGCATTCTACCTATGGTGGGTGAATGATGAAATGGCTGAAGAAAACAAAGATCTGATCTTCCAAGTACATTAATTTATTAAGCAAAGCATGGCAATTACCTAACAAATCAGGACCATGTCCTTTCCTCAGCTTAGAGCCTGACCCCAAAAACACAAGGACTTCTATACATTAAAAACAATTAATCAAATAAGACCAGTTAATTAAAGCAAAACAATACAACCTTAGGTAAACTGATTTTTAATTGGGGGAAAGATGAGGGACTTTCCAAGTTAGGAGGGGTAGAGTAAACAGGTGCAATGCCCTGAATTCAGAAAAGGAAGCGTCCCGCTCCCCAGGTATCTGTAACCAGTCAAGGGAACATGGAAACAATAACTTATTGATCAATGGGGTGCTAGTTTTCAGATAAGACACATGGGTTGATTGAGATGTACAATTGCGAGAAAACTTCTTACATCAATCTCTGGATCTAACCAGGTTTCTGGTCAGTTTAACCTAAGTCCTTGGTTAAGAGTATCTAACCCACTGGGAAAGGTGGTCCAGTTTCCCAGTCTTTCAGAATTAGGTTCAAATAATACAATAGGGCTTTCTCCCAATTCCCCCAATTGAATAAAACTTTTCTTTCAAGACAGAAGTCAGATTAAACCCATATTTAATTAGAAAGGAAACTAAGCTAACTCCAGAATTGAGTCAGAAGATGGAGTCAGTGTGGTTTGCTCAATTCCCACAATTAGCCACTTGCTGTCCTAATTCCCTTAATTATCTCATGCCTCATACATGAATCAGGGTGGGTCTACACAGATCCAAAGGACAAAATTCCTTTCCCTATGGATCTTTTCCATGTTCTTTCCATCTTCTTTCTCTCGCAGATTTACTTTTTCTCCCAGATGACACTGCAGGGAGAGGAGGGGTTAGGTAGTGGGTAGAAGTAAAGTAGAGGAGTCAGGAGGGATAGGAAATAGGAAATATGCACAAATATAAAATAAAGATCAGAAGTAGAATTTTGTGAGGGAAAAAGGAACTGAGGTGGAATTATCTCAGACAAAGTTAAGGCTGAAATAGATTTAATCAAAAGAGAAAAATAAGAAAACTACACTGTGTCAGTCATAATCATAAATATTATTTTCAAATATTTAAAACAACTAGACAGTATAAGGTTGGAATATTGCTGTGGTGTAGGAAATGATGAGTTGGTTGACTTGGAAAAAATATGGAAAGACTTGGACTTATGAAGGACTAGGTTATCCACTCTCAGAGAAACAAGACAAATAAATAAGTCTTACATAGAAGCATATGAATGTATATGTCTATATGTGAGTATGAATATGAATATAGCTATCTAAGCATGTGTGTATACGTGTATGTATATCCAGATATGTGTATGAATATGTATAGCTTTATGTGTATATATATGTATGTGTACATATGTATGTATGTATAAATAAATATATTCATGCCTAATTGTTCCCTTCTTGGGGTGAGGGAAAAGGGGAAAAAAGAAGAAAGTAAAAAGTGCACAGCAGACAGCAAAAGAGAACTTACAAGGAGGTAAATAAAAGATGGACAGTTCTCAACACAATGCATACTAGTTATTATATAGGCTTTTTAGAAATGGAAATTTATTGCCATATACTTTAAATCCTCTCTCGTTTTCTGCCTGTGTACATGGCAGTGGTTTTTTTTTCTTTTCTTATTTGGTATTTAAGTTTAAAATTTTAAAATTTACCAAAAAAATTATACTACAAGTTTTCTTCTTTGTAGTGACGGCTTCTAAGCCAAGTCTTGTGTGATCCTAACTATGACTCCTTGGTACTTGAACATTTTTTTTCTTGTCTACTTATAGTTTTGGGGTTTTTTTTCTTTTATCTTGAAGCTCTAGATTTGGCTATGGTATTTCTTCAAGTTTTTCATTTTAGGGTTTTGAGATTCCTTTCAGGAGATGATTGAAAGTCTTATTTTTTTTTATCTAAGGGATCTGGGCAGTTTTTATTTATGATATATTGAAATATGATATCCAAGATTTTTTTCTTAGTTATGATTTTCAGATAGTCAAATATATTGTATTTTCTTGACCATTTTTCTGAGGTCAGTTGCTTTTTTTGTTATAATCCTTACATTTATTTCCATTTTTTCAATTGTTTTTACTTTAAAAAGGTCTTAATGTCTCATTGAGTTGTTTTCTGTCTAGACTATTCTAATGTTTAGGACATTCAGTTCTTAGATAAGGTTTCCTATATATGTACATATATTTTTCTCCAGGTTTCTAGATATGTATTCTAATGGGGAAATTCAGAATGTTTTCAGTTTCAAAATTCCATGGGCTACACGACCTTAAGATTTGTTTTTGCAAATTCAGCTGAATCAATTAGATGTTCTGTATCAAATTGTCCTTTGCCCCTTTTTAGTGGGCAAAAGAGGAATTCTGAATACTTGATACACAAAGGTACGTTCACCTTACAATCAGTTGTCTGATGAAAGATAGCAAATCTGGCTTCAAAGACTTAAAATATATTTGTGACCCTAACTGTTTAATCCTGGGCAAGTCACTTAACCTCTGTTTGCTTCAGCTTCTTCAACTGTAAAATGGGCTTAATAATAGCTCCTACCTCCAAAGGTTATTATTAGAAGCAAAGGAGATAGTATTTGTAAAGTACTTAGCAAAGTGCCTGGAACATAGTAGGGACTTAATGTTTATTCCGTCCATCCAGAGGGTTATGATACTCTTTTCCATAAGAATTTTTAGGTGTAGTTTTAGAAACATAGGGTAAAAAAAAACAATTGATGGTCAGCTTATAGAGATATTAGTAAAAATTATAGTGGAAGATCTAAGACAAGGGAGGTAAGAGCTCCTGGGGCCTTACAGAGCTCTTCTACCAATCAAATCACCAAAATATGTTTGGAAACTATCAGTGTAATAGCATAAGGAGTATGTAAGGAGAAGGAAACTGAACAAGTCAAGGCCAAAATCTAAATTGCGTCACCCAAGAATTCTATAGAAGACAGAACCTGGTCTTAGCCACTCCATCCAGAATGAAGCATGTCCTGCCTACAATGTCCAAAAGTATGGGAAGGAATAGAGTCTGGCTCAAGCACAAAGACCCAACCTAGAAATTGAGGTTAGAAATATGCATAAACAAAATGAAATGCTATATACAATGAAGAAACACTATGGATCAAAGAAACCCAAAAGTAAACCTAGAACAAGACACTGACTTCACAACAAGCCTGAGAAAAAAAATTCCATGATGAGGGGACCTGGGAAAAAATGAAGCAAGAAATACAAAATGTAATATTAAATGAAATGACAGTAAGGAAAAAATGACTAGGAGAATTAATAACTTAGATGGTGATAAATGTTACCCAAATATTGAACACTGAAAATTTAAAAGATGTCAGACAGAAAGCAATTTTTCTATTAGACACAGAAATATTAAAATAAAACCAAAAGGTTAGGAAAAATGTAAGAAAATAATAAATATAAGAAAATGCTATGAAAAACAACTGACTTCTGAAATAGGTAAGGGGAGATAATCTAAGAATCATAAAACTACTAGAAAACTCTGTGGTTTGTTTTTTTTAAACCCTGAGTATCATATTTCAACCATAAGCAAGAAACTGCTGGAATCTATTAGGACCATAAGAAAAAGTGGAAATAGAAAGAATCTGCCAGTCACCTCCTGGGAGAAACCCCAAAATAAAAACTCCTAGGAACAACATAGCTAAAATCCAGAGCTCCCATGTTAAAGAAAAAAATATCTTGCAATCAGCCCCCCACCCACTCTCCTCAGAAAAAAGAAGAGTTCAAGTACCAAGGAGCTACAATCAAGATTTCACAAGAATCAGCAGCTGTCACTGAGAAATAGAAGAGATTGGAACATAGCCTGAAAGGTCAAAGACAAATGTTTACAACTAGGAATAATCTATCTAGCAAAACTAAGTTACAAGGAGGAAAATGAACTTCTAATGAAATAGAAGACTTCTAATCATTCTTAATTGAAAATTTAGTGGCCACTCTGAAATGCAAAGGAAGGCATCAAGACAGAGATAAAAGAGATAGACTGGATCAATAAAAATTTAATCAAGATTATATGATGAATTGTGTGTAGTATAATAGAAGAAGAACCAAGTATCTTCTCAGAATGCTAATGCTTTCAAAGGTCATAAAGGGGACTAAATAATATAGAAAGTGCCATGGTACTTTAGTTTTGGTTTTAAATTCTTAAGAGAAGAAGTAGGAAGGAAAAGTGACTACAGGGAGAAAGGAAGAGGAAGGGAGGAGGAATTTGCAATCCCACATAATAGGGATTATTGTTGTTGTTTAGTCATTTCCATTGTTTCTGACTCTTTGTGACCCCATTTGGGGTGTTCTTGGCAAAGATACTGGAGCAGTTTACAATTTCCTTTTCCAGCTCATTTTATAGAGGAAGAACTGAGGTAAACAAGGGGTAAGTGCCTTGCCCAAGGTCACACAGGTAGTGTGCCTAATGATGGATTTGAATTTACAAAAATGAATCTTCTTAACTCCAGGCCCAGCACTCTATCCCCTGTACCACTTTTCTATTCTCATAATAAGAGCACATGAGACTAAATGTGTATACACATGGGAGGGTGGGAATAGGAGGGGTGATCCCATGAATTTCACTTTCATTTGAACTGGACAAAGGAGAGTTGAACACACATACATACACACAACTTGGTGTATAAAAACATTCAATTCAATAGAGGAAAAGGAGTGATAGAAGGGAGAAGGGGGTTTATACAAGCAGCAGGATCAGTGGGGAAGTAGAAAATTAAACTGCAGCATCAGAGGAAGGATGGTGGTGTGGGATTAAAAGGAGAAAATAAAAATCATGTCTCAAGAGAAGGAAAAGAAGAGAAGAGTGGTAAAGAAATAGAAACAGATCAAGTATAGATCACTAGTGTTAAAACACACTCATCTTTCACCACCTTCGCTACAAAGAGATAGTGGAAGACAAAGAGAGAGAACAAGATAATAGGACAAAGAGAATACAACACTAAAAATTATAACCATGAAGGTGTTTGGAATGAACTCACCCATAACATAAAAAAGAATTCCAGAATAGATCTGAAAGCAAATTCAATAATATGTTATTAACAAGAAACATTTGAAACATAATGATTCACACAGAAAAATTTTTTTTTGCTTCAGGTAAACACAAAGAGGAGGAGGTGGTAATCGATTTCAGAAAAGGCTACAGTAAAAGAAAACATGATTTTTTTAAAATGGCTGCAGAGAAGTGACATTGTGCTTAGTCTCATAAGATAACAAACCAATATGAATACTTAATATATATGGTGTGATACTTAATACTTAAATATTACTTTATAGTTAATATTTAAGGAATACTTAAAGGAAAAATAAATTGAATTTCATGGAGAAATGGAAAATAAAAGTATAATAGTAGAAGGCTTTAATTTAACAGTTCTACCTCTAGACAAATATGACAACAACAACAAAAGATAAAGAAGAAAAAATTTAAGGACCTGAACAAAACTTTAGAAAATTTTACACACAATAAGTGTATTGCAGTTACTGAATGGCAACAGAAAGAAGTTCATATATTTCTCAACTATGTATGATGTTATATAAATTGAATATGTACTGGGGTATAAAAACTTCACAGAAATACAACAAAGCAGACAATTTAAATTTCTCCATTAATGACCACAATGTAATAAAAATATAATTTAAAAAGCTGTTAAAGAGATTAAAAACTAATTGCGGACTAAATAGTTAATCCAGAAGAATTGATAGATGGGGGCAGAGCCAAGATGGTGGCTTAGAAGCAGGAAAACTCCATGAGCTCACCCCATAACCTATAAAATATGACTCTAAACAAATTTTAGAGCTATAGAACCCACAAAGTAATAGAGAGAAACAAATACCACTGAAGGCATCCCAGCAGGCCAGCAGGAAGGGTCCATCACAGCATGCTGGGAGCAAAGTTCAGCCCTGCATGAGCCCACAGTTTTAGCCCCAGGGTGGCTCCAACCAGACGCAACTGGTGCAGACTTGGGAGAGTGGATTACCAGCAGCTGTCATAGTTTCCAGAATTATCAACCCATAAATACCAAAGACAAAGTAAAAAGTCAGAGAAGAACTCTGTTGGAACTTGGGGGGACAGAGCATGGTTCTGCCTGTGCCCCTGGAGCTAGAAGTGGCAGAGATATGGTGGCTGCACAACCACAGCAACGTGGCTGCTTCAGAACTCCTGGCCTACAGATTGTAAGGGGACCAAGCAACCATTCAGAGGTTAAGCACTTCTGCTGTAACCTACCTGGATCTGGATTGCTGTCTTGGGTGGAGATCCTGGGGTGTGTGACCAGTGAGCCAGAGCATGTGGGGGGCTGCAGAGTGGGCACCCAACTAATAGCTTTGGCAGCTGTGAAAACCCCAGCAATTTGGGACAAAGCTCTCCTCTCTGGAAGCAGAGGTCCACTGTGGCAAAGAGCTCAAAAGTCAAGCAATTGAGTGGTACCATAAGCAAGCAAAGGAAGCAAAGCAAGCACAGCCATCAAACCTTAGAGTCCTTTTTTGGGGACAAAAAGGATCAAAGCATGGAATAGGAGGAAGACAGTGAAGTCAGAACTCTTGCATCAAAAACTTCTAAAAAAAAAAACATGAATTAGTTACAGATCGTAGAGGAGCTTAAGAAGTATTGTGAAAACCAAATAAGCAAAGTGGAGGAAAAATGGGGAAGAGAAATGAGAATGAAGAGAGAAAATCATGAAAAGAGAGTCAACAACTTGGCTGAAGAAAATAACACCTTAAAAAATTGACTAAATCAAATGGCAAAAGAGGTCCAAAAAAGGCAAGAAGGAGAAGAATGCCTTAAAAAGCTGAATTTCCCAGATGGAAAAAGAATTTCAAAAGCTCACTGAAGAGAATAATTCCTTCAGAATTAGATTGGAGCAAGTAGAAGCTAATGACTTTATGAGAAACCAAGATACTATTAAATAGAACCAAACAAATGAAAAAATAAAAGGCAATGTGAAATATCTCATTGGAAAAACCACT
This sequence comes from Pseudochirops corinnae, assembly GCA_028646515.1. Classification (NCBI taxonomy): domain Eukaryota; kingdom Metazoa; phylum Chordata; class Mammalia; order Diprotodontia; family Pseudocheiridae; genus Pseudochirops; species Pseudochirops corinnae. The sequence goes on from CM053589.1 coordinate 10,117,864, forward strand.
GACCTGGGAAATAGATCTAGGAGAGATCATTTAAAAATTATTGGGCTACCTGAAAGCCATGATGTGAAAAAGAACCTAGAAATCATGCTTCAAGAAATTCTCAAGCAAAATTGTCCCAATATTTTAGAACCAGAGGGCAAAATAGAAATTGAAAGAATTCACCTATCACCTCTTGAAAAAGATCCCAAAAAGAAAACTCCTAGGAATATTATAGCCAGGTTTTGAAATTCCCAGATCAAGGAGCAACTATTACAAGCTGCCAAGAAGTAACAATTAGAATATTGTGGAAACACAATCAGAATAACATAAGATCTAGCAGCTTCTACATTAAGGGATCAAAGGGCTTGGAATATGATATCCTGAAGGTCAAAAGAGATAGGATTAACATCAAGATCCCCTACCCAGCAAAACTGAGTATAACTTTTCAGGGGAAAATATGGGCATTCAGTGAAATAGAGGGCTTTCAAGCATTCTTGATGAAAGAAACCAGAGCTGAATAAGAAATCTGACATTCAAATACAAGAAGCAAGAGAAGCATGAGAAGGTAAACAGGGGTGAAAAATCATAAGGAACTTATCAAAGTTTAACTATTTACATTAATATGTGTAAAAATGATAATTGTAACTTATGAAACTTTTCTCAGTATGAAGATAGTTGAAGAGAATATAAATGTGTGTGTATATATATGTATATGTATACATCTATATGTCTATATAGAAGGCTATATATGTGTATGAATACATATGCGAGTGTGTGTGTATATGGATATGTATACATAGACAGAGAACACAGGATCAATTGAATAAGAAAGCATGATATTTAAAAAAATAAAATTAAGACGTAAGAGAGGAATATAATGAGAGGAGATAAAGAGAGTCAGGATAGGGCAAATTATCTCATATAAAAGAGGCAAGGGAAAACAGTTACAATGGAGGGGAAGAATAGGAAGGCTAAAGGGAATGGGTCAACCTTACTCTCATTGAATTTAGCTTAAGGAGGGAATGACATACACACTAAACTCAGTATCTTACCCTATAGGAAAGTAGCGGGGAAGGGTATAAGAGCAGGGATGATATAAGGGAGGGCAGATTGGGGGGGAGGGTATTTGGAAGCACACACTTTTGAAAAAGGACAGGGTCAAAGTAGAAAATAGAACAAGTGGGGGGCAGGATAGGATAGAGGGAAATATAGTCAGTCTTTCACAATATGTCCACTATGGAAATGTTTTGTGTAACTACACATGTACAATCTATACTGAATTGCTTATCTTCCCGGTAAGGGTGAGTGACAAGGGAAGAAGGAAAAGAATCTGGAATTCAAAGTTTTAAAATCAAATGTTTAAAAAAAATTATTTTTTTTTTACATACACCTGGGAAATAAAATATACAGGCACTAGGATATGGAGATCCATCTTGCCATACTAGAAAGTTAGGAAGGAATAGGAGGGGATATAGGGGAGAGCAGATTAGGGGAGGGGATATTCAGTGGGATAGCTGTTTTGGGATGGGGAGTAGAGGAAAGAAGGGGAGAAAATTTGTAACTCAAAATTTTGTGGAAATGAATGTTGTAAACTAAAAATAAACATAAATTTTTTAAATGCAAAAAAAAGATTAAAAAAATAATTGATAGATAAAAGAAAAAATATGTAGAAAATGTCATCAAAGAAAATGATAACAATGGTAAAAGACACCAGAATATATAAAGTCAAAATATATCAATAAAAGCTTACTTTTAAGAACAAAAAGGGAAAAATCATAATTACTGAAGAGAAAATATAGGAAACGATCCTGACCAATTATATGCAAACAAAATTATCAACTGATACAATGGATGAAGATTGATGAAAAGATAAAATATTCACATCAACAGAATAATAAATAGATTACTTAAATGACACAATATCATAAAAATAAAAAATGAGGAAGACATAATTGAACTTCAAAATGAAAAAGAAAATATGCCATGGCCAGACAAATTTACAAATGACTTCTACCAAACAAGAATTATTAATTCTAATATTATATAATTGTTTGCAAAAATAGGAAAACAAAGGATCTCTCCAAACTCACTTCTATATCCTGTATATATCCTGTATATCTTGAAGCTATATCCTGTATAATCTCTGCAGGTCCTCATCCCAACTCCTACTTGCATTGACAAGTCACGTGACCAGAGGGCACACTAAATAGCTAGTTCTGGGCGTAAAGACAAGAAGATGTGAGTTCAAACCCAGCCTCAGACACTTACTATCTGGTTTGTCCCTAGGCAACTCTTTTGACCTCTATCTAACCTCTATCTACCTCAGTTTCTTAAACTATAAAATGTGGATTATAATAGCACCGGCCATCCAAGGCTATTATGAGAAACAAATGGGGTAACATTTGCAAAGTGCAAAGTACCTAGCACAGAGCCTGGCATATATTAGACATTTAATAAATGTAGATTTCTTTCTTTCCTTCCTTTTTTCCTTCCTTTATCCCTCCCTTCTTTTCTTCCTTCTTTCCTTCTGGGGATCAAATGAGATATTTATAAAGCACTTAGCACAGTGTCTTGTACATAGTAGGTGCTTAATAAATGCTTATTCCATTCCCTCCCTCCTTCTCACCCCAATCAGAGGATTATAATAATTATTGTTTTACTGGTAACATCAGGAAAAAGGAAGATCAACCAGGCCCCTAAGAGTCTTCCATATGGAAACTTCGTTCCAGCTGTGTAATCAATCAAGAAAACCCTTTCTTCACCACTCAGTAAATGGACAAGAATCATACAATATATCCTGATGAGTCAAAGTCCATGTGGGGAATTGCACCATTCTGACTATGCTGTATATGGCTGGGTTCTCAGTGACCAGTTCCTCCAATTTACTTAATCATGCAATATCTAGTCTTGGCTCAGAAATAGTGATGATGAATCACTCTTCCTACCTCTTAGCAGAAAGGTGAGAACCAGAAGTTCAGAATGAGAAGTACATTTTCAGGCACGGCCACAGCGTTTCTTTTGCTTGTTTGACTATACTTATTTGTTATAATGGAGAGCTTTTAGGTGGTTGTTGGTGTTCATCTTTCACTGTCAAAAAGGAACATAACATCAGAGTAGAAGGAGATGGAGAAAGGGAAGGTGAGGGTGGTGAAAACAGTCAGGGGAGAAAATAGAGATATAGTGAAAGTATTTCTAACAAAAAGAAAAGAACATTAATGAATCTTTTTTTAAAGAGCAGAAAGATATACAGAACAAGACATTTTAAACATACACACCTCTACTTAGTGGCAATCCACAGCTTCATATGTATTTTCCTTTTTCTTTTTGTCCTTTGTATAGGAGTAAAGTAGAGGCTGAACAGTCCAGTAGGAATAATTACATAGAACTAACTCCTAAAATTTTAGGGACTCCAAAATATATGGTGATTGATTATTTGGGCCTTTGGGAGATGATTAACTTTCTGGCTTTTCTTGGTCACCATTTTATGATGACATGGAAAACCCATATGAATGATCCTTTAGTTCTTCACCTACCCGTCCCTGTGACAGTTGGCAGGGAATAGGGGCTGTACATGTTAAAAGAATTTCCTGTTGGGTCCTCTAGATGGTGACTCTCCCATTGGGGAAGTTGTAGACCCTTTGCTTTGACTCTTCTGTCCAAGGGAGTGAGAGGATATATGGTGCTCTTTCTCCTATCCCATGCATGAGTAAAAGTAGTTAGGATGATCAAGTGAGCACTCAGGGTTTTTTGACACCACTCTAAAACCCCAAATGCTTTCACACTGTGCCACAACATGGCCAGAAGCAGTTAAGAAGTCCATCATTCCCAAAAGGCCCAAGCAATGAGTCATCAAGTACTTGTAATAACAAAAAGTTTCTAGAGGAGCTTTTGGAGCATGCTCCATACTTGGGCCCTCTTAGACCCACTCAGCTTTTGCTACAGTGAAATATTCAAGATTATTGGTATTTAAGTTCATAAAAATAGAAAGGAAAATGCAACAAAGAATATTAAAAGAAAAGACCACGAAACAGAAAATATTTATGATCATAAAGCAGAGTCATAACATTTTATAAATAAAGCGGGACACCTTATCTTTGTTCACACTGTTTGAATTGTATAAATATTAAGATTTCAATGGTGGTCCAGAAGGATCACAAGTACAGTGTAGAGAGAGCTCTGCTGTCTTAGATAAATAAAATGATCCTAAGATGGTAGGGCTCTTAAAAATATTGAAATAATTATTTTCCTTTGTTTTAGATAGAAGGGAAATAACAACGAAAAAGCTGTCCACAACCAATACTTCACTTAGTCCTTTCTTTCTAAACTGCTTTTTGTGCATAACTTGCCAAAGAAGTAGTCTTCAAAGTAAATAATTTGCAGTAAAATAATAAAGTTGGACATTAATTTTGAAGTTTTATGAGCAAGAAAATGTCCTATTCTGTCAAGGAATATTTTGTTAGCTGAGTCCTCAAACTTTTTTTTCTGCACTCAGATCGAGCTGGTACAAATCTGAGAAAAACACAAATTGTTACCAAATACAATGTTTTGACTTATTTTTGCATCTCTCTCAAGTAAAATTCCTTTGTCAATTAATCAGATGTCTGAGTTTCTGATGCAAGACTTTTTTACCAGTGGAGAAGTTAAGCTTAGAAATCAGCACACCACCAAGCTAACTTTGCTTCATCAAAAAGTTTGCAGTAGGGGTGGCTAGGTGACAGAGTGAATAGAGAACTGGCCCTGGAGTCAGGAGGACCTGAGTTCAAATCTAGCCTCAGACACTTAACACTTACTAGCCATGTGACCATGGGCAAGTCACTTAACCCCAATTGCCCTGCCTTCCCCACTCCAAAAAAGGGGGGAAAAAAGAAGTTTGCAGCAACAAGGTTGGGTTTTTTGGTGTGAAGCCAAGCACAAGCAGCCTTCCAGAGGACTACTGCTGTGAACAGCTTCAAGGTTCTGATTATGTAGTATAGTGAACTCTCTTTTTATTCAGTATTAAACTAAGACAAAACATTGACAGAAACCAAAGTACAGCATTCGCAATGTTATGACATAACAAGTTATCACAAAAGTGGCCACACAGTTTTCACCAAAGTGGCCATATAATTTTAAACAAAAGACATCATTCAGTAAGTCTTTAACTCAGTCATCCTTAGGGAGCAAGCTTCCTTAAGGGACACAGAGTACAATCATTCAGTATGTTCTTAACTCAATCATCCATAAGAAGCAGGCCTCCTTAAGGGACACAAAGTACAAAGGTCAAAGTTCTCCACCTCTAGGTCTTAATGTCTCAAAATCTTCTTTCCTCTTAATTGGAGATTAGTTTCCAATCATCCTTAATTCAATCATCCTGAAGAAATACAAGATACAGAATACAAAGTCCTCCCACCCCTAGGCCACAGTAAATCATGATCTTCTCAGTTTGCATTAAATACCCAAGGAGAGGTCTTTTCATCTTGACTCAAGGCTGGCCCTCAGATTCTATGGTTTCTCTTCCATGGTCCCAGCTCCTGCCCAAATCTACCCAACTGTCACCTGAGTTCAAAGGCAGGCAGCTCCCAACTCCTCACCCAGCTCTTTGTCCAGTTCCTGTTCTATATTGAAGCTCACAGTGTCCAGTCCACCTCAAGTCCTTCACAGTTTCTGTTCCTGGGAAGACAAAGCCACAATAACATTCATACACATTGCCAGCACTATCATCAATTCACTATCTGCCTATGAAATCAACAAAGACCCACCAACAAGGTCCAAGAGGTCAACACAAATTATCAGTAAAGTCCCAGGACCTCTGAAACCCTCCTATAGAATTTCTGTAAACAGACAACCAGAAAAATCTTCTTTCAGGGCTTCCAGTAAGGTCCCAGGGCTTCTATACAAAATATCACAAACAAACATCAACACAGACAGAACAGACAAACATAGAGTGCTGGGATACCACAAGTTATCTCCTTCTCGACTTTGCTACAAGAATTCTCTTCTCAGTTCTGCTCAGTTCTTCTCTCTTCTCCCATCAACAACAGGAGTTCCCAAGTTCTAGGGTTCACAAGTTGTGGTATTCACAAGTTCTGCTCCTCAACAAAGACTTGATACAATCATGGGCAAGAACTGAAATGAGGTGTCAACTAAATAGCTGAAACAAGGCACTAAGTACTTCTTTGCTTGCCATTACATTTGGGTTCAGGAGGGTAAAGTCATCTGATCTGAACTTTTTCTCTTCCATTCCTCCACATTTGCAAACCTCCCCTCTCTTCCCATGTTTTCCACAAGCCTCAGAAAATGTAAGTGACCACATCTTTGATCCCATCCTTTCTTGTCTCCTTATTCCACTTCTTTCAATCATCTTCAATCTTTCTCTGTCTATTTCTCTGTCTATTGAGTGTTTCCCCTCTCTTTACAAGCCAGTGCTTACCTTGCTCAACCCTCTCCTTCCTCCGTATTTTTGTACACCTACGTTGGAGATCCCCTATTTCGATCCATTGACAACTTCTTCTAAACCCAACTTAGGTGTCAGCTCCTCTAGGATTTTATCCTTTTTTTTAATCTCTTTTATCCTCCCCCATCCCCTGCTATTAATTAACTTTTCTTTCCTGGACTATTACAGACATTGGCCTTAATCATTTTCTAAGTATATCTATACCTACCTATAGGCAGATATAGATATATATGCATATATGCACATATATAAAATGATTACACATATGCATACATATACACACATATACATATATATATGGAGGGATTGTATTTTGTGCAAAAAGACTGGAATAGCTCCTTTGGCTCCAGCTTCCCTGATGGCCTCAGTTTCCTTGATGTAATTTCCTTGTTTAGGGGCATCAAAAGTCCCAGACACATGTAGTCAGGGTCTCTCTAATTTGGTGAGTACCTGAAACCATCTGAGTCAACATACTCTGATGACTTACAGGCTAGGTGAGTGTCCAGATGGAGATGAAAAGGCTGCATAAAGAGAAGCTAAGTGTCACTGTGTTAGGATGAAGTAAACCTCCTCCTTTCTTAAATATTCAGCGACTTGCCAGTGCCTCCTTTGGTCCCAACATTGAACATGAACTAAAAAGATAGTGGTTTTTGATCTTTTCCTCCAACACTTGGCATAATCTTGGCATTTTAGGATGAGAGGAGATGGCCTCATGGCTTACATCATGGTTGAGTAGTGGGAAGAATTCTGAAAATACAGAGAAAGAGGGTGATATGAGCCTCTGGCCAGAGATTGCCTGACTGCCAGTTACCAGAGCCCTCTTAACTGTGTATGTGGGAAGGAGTGGGTTCTCTCTAACACCATAAGCAGACTTGCCCTCAGGCAGAGGAATTAGCTCACTAGATTGCTACACACTTTTGTTTCGTTTTTATTTTGCTTTGTGTTTTCCCCCTTTTCGGTCCTTTAGTAGTACTACCCTTGATGGGAGGACAGTGCAGTAAAAGCCCTACAAGCATTTAAATGATAGAAGGTCTACAAGAAGCTCCTTAGCACCTTACCACCAAGGAGTGGAATATAAAAGGATCAGCATTTTCCTGAAGCAACTTCCTTATGCCCCAGTTTCTCAGAGGCAATTTTTCTCCCTGTCCTCTTGACAGTTTGATTATTACCAATTTCCCTGATGCAGTTTTCTAATCTAGGGGCATAAAAATCCCAGGCATATGTAGTCTGGTCCTCTCAGATTTAGTGGGCTCCTGACACCATATGAGGCATTATACTCTGATTACTTACTGACTAGATATGTTTCCAGGGGACCACTTTGAGGAAAACTGTATCACTATATCCTTCTTGCATATTCTTACTGTGTTAGGGTAAAGTAAACATTTGTTAAATGCTTAGTAACCTGCAAGTGTCTCATTTTATCCCAACGTTGAACCTGAACTAAGAGGATACTGGCATTAGAATCATGCTTCTAACATGCCCCACCCTAGCACATACTATATGTTTTTTCCTATTTGTATTCCCAGCACTTAGCTCAAAGCTTTGTATATAGTAGATGGTTAATAAATGTTTGTTGAATTGAATTGATCAAATAGAGGGTAGACAGTACAGCACAATTTTGTCCCATGTATAGAAGGTGTTATGACTGAAGAAAATCTAGTATAGATGTTAATCTTTTATTTATCAGTAATTTCATACACTAGTATGCATATTAACATATGGATTTGCCTCAGACGCTGACTTCTAAGATAAATCAAGTTTTATCCTGAGGACTTCACAAATAATAGACACAATGGCTCATTTCTTCTGACTAAGGTTCCCATGGGAATATGAGAATCTTGTCTTGTGTTTTTAAAAAATCTCTAATCTCCCATGCAAGCATCAGGCTAACAATGACATTAAAAACAGAATTGGAAAGGCAAAGTCAAAATTGGAAGAATGAAAGGTAGCAGTACAGCCTATCTCCCCACCAAATCTTCTCCCCTAATTTAGAAAATTTTATTGAATTCTAATCAAGAAATCCCAGAAAAAGTCACAGTGAGTCATTTTCCAACCCAAAGTGGCTGGGAACACTGGGGATAGGGTCTGACCAGGAGTGCATGCAGTGCAGAGCAATGGGTCCCAGGGACTAAAAGAGAGTGTAATAAGTACCAGGATGGAAAGTGATCCCATGGAATCCCTGAAGTTGTTCTGGGTCCATTTGGCAGCTGTGTTACCTAATACCCTGTTCCAGGTAATAGATCCCAGGTAGAGAGTAGCAACTAAGTGTTGACATTATTTGTATACTGAGCAGGGAATAAATTCTGTAAACATGACTATACGACTATAGTCCCAGGAACAGAATGTTGGTTACTAAGTTCTAGCCTTGAGCCTAAAAGGGGAACCTACAGGGGAATA
>CM053589.1:10126772-10137039 GCA_028646515.1 Pseudochirops corinnae
ATTGAGGTCCATAGCATTCTATTGAAATTCTCAACCAAGGACAAGTCAATAGACCCAAATCTGCAAGTCAAGAATTTGCAAAGCTTAGACCAGGGGGGCAGTGAACAGACCTCAACCTAGATCATATCACTTTGGCAGCACGAAAGCTTTCAGGTCCCCAGCCTAAGCTGTAAAAACAGTAGAATGTCATAAGAAGAGAGAAGCCCAAATCCAACAATCTCCTGAGTTCAGAGAGCCCAGAGTTAGCATAAAGCCCAAAGTCTAAAAGAAGACTAGAAGAATGACCAAAAAAATAATACCACCACAAGGTGTTATTATGATGATGGGGAACTTCAAGACACCAACACAGAAGAAATTAACTTTTAAAAAACTGCATGCAAAACCACAGGAAAAAACTCAACTTGGGCACAAAGCTGCCAAGAGTTCCTAGAAGAGTTGACAAAATTTTTTAAAGAGCTAAAAATTATTGTGCAATTAAAATGAGAAAAGTAGAGAAAAATGGAGAATAGGAGGAAGTGCCAAGGGAAAAAAAAGATAAGAAAAAAAGAATTAACAGTTGGGAAAAGAGGTATAATTCCTTGAAAATTAGAATTGGGCAGACGGATTACTCCATGAGACATTAAGAAACAATAAAACAGTAAAAAGTCTGAAAAAAAAAGAAGAAAATGTGAAATATTTCATAGGAAAACAAAAGACCTAGAATACAGAATAAAGAGATGATTTAAGAATTTTTGGACTACCTGAAAACCATGAACCAAAAAAAAAAAAACTGAAACATTCTAATTCAAGAAATCACAAAAGAAGGAAAAGCCAAGATGGCTGAGTAAAGGCAGGGATTTTCCTGAGGTCTCCCCCAAACATTTAAAATAGCAGATCAAGTAACCTGTGCTAGCAGCCATCCTGCTTATGCTACAGTGCTTGCTGATGGAAAGACAAGAGATCTCTTTATGAAAATTAGAGGTATCAAGAGAAAGTCTCAGGCAAAAATAGATGTGACAAAAGACAAAAATAGTAAGGATTTAACAGAAGCAGAAGAGAGTAAGAAGAGGCAACAAGAATACACAAAAGAACTACATAAGAAAGCTGTTGACATCTGATAACTATGATGGTATGGTTACTAATTTAGAGCCAGATAACCTAAAGAAAGAAATCAAGTAGACTTTAGGAAGCATTGCTAACAATAAAGCTAGTGGAGGTGATAGAATTCCAGCTGAGTCTTTTAAAACCCTAAAAGATGATACTATTAAAGTCCTGCACTCGATATGCCAGCAAATTTGGAAAATTCAGCAATGGTTAATGAATTGCAAAACTTTTTCAAACTAGAGACCAAATTGACAACTTCTGCTGGATTGTGGAGAAAGCAAGGGAGGTCCAGAAAAGGATCTACTTCTATTTCCTTGACTACATTAAATTCTTTGGGTAGATCACAACAAAATGTGACAAGTCTTAAAGAGATGGGAGTGTCACATCATCTCCCATGTCTCCTGAGAAACCTGTATGCAGGCCAAGAGATACCATTTAGAACTGAACGTGAAACAGCTGATTGGTTTAACATTGGAAAAGGAGTATGACTAGGCCATATATTGTCACCTTATTTATTTAACTGATAAGCAGAGTACATCATGCAAAATGTCAGACTGCATGAACCAAAAGTCAGAATTAACATTGCCAGGAAAAATATCATCAGTCTCAGATACGCAGATGACACCATTCTGAGACTAGAAAGTTAAGAGGAGTTAAGAAACCTCTTGATAGTGGTGTAAAGGCTGAGTTGAAGCTTAACATCATAAAAACTAAGATATTGGCGATTAATCCCATCACTTCCTAGCAAATAGAGGGAGAAGAAGTAGAAGCAGTGTAAGGTTTCATATTCTGGGCCCAAAGATCAGAGCAGATAGTGACTACAGTCATGAAATAAAAAGATACTTACTCCCTGGAAGGAAATGTGTGGCAAATCTGGGTAGCATCCAAAAAAACACAGACATCACCTTGCCAACAAAGTTCTAAATAGTCAAAGCTGTGGTTTTTCTAGCAGTAATGTATGGCTATGTGAGTTGGACTATAAGGAGAGGTGAGGCAGAATCAATGCATCCAAACTGTGGTGCTAGAGAAGACTTGAGAATCCTTGGACAGCAAGGAAATCAATTCAGTCAGTCCTTAAAGAGATTAATTCAGGCTATTCATGGGGAAATCAAATACTAAAGCTAAAGCTGAAATGCTTTGAGACACAATGAGAAGATGGGTCTCACTGAAAACATCTTGAAGTCAGGAAAGACTGAAGGCAAATGGAAAAGGGGATTATATCTCATGGTGGATAGATAGTATGATGGAAACAATAAACATGAAGTTGGAAGTTTGAGAAAGAGGGTCTTGGTGTGCTATGGTCTATGCATAGGGTCACAAAGAGTCAGACACAGTTGAATTACTGATCAACAAACACTTTTTCTATGGTCAATTTTTCTCATTCGCCTCAAAATCTATTCTTTATGTTCATATCCTCACTCTTTTGTGTGTCATTCCCCTTCAGTAGCTCTGATTCCTCTTCTCCTGAGGCAAAGAATCAGTCCGTGGAGTCACAATGCTTTCTTACAGGCAGGGCTCTTTCTAAGCACCAAAGCTCTATGGGTTATACCCATTATAAGGTCTTTCTCTCCCATTATAGAGTATCTCTTTCCCCTCAGCCCATGGAGGCATTCCTTGGTGGGACTCCATCTCACCAACGAAATGAGATTTCTCCCTTACTTTTTGCCCCTTTCAAATCTCTCTCCCACATTCTTCTGTAGATCCACTTCTTCCTAAGAGACTACAGGAATAATTATTCCTTTGTAGTTAATCTTTGGCTTTATTAGCATCTATCACATGTTCCCCTTCTTTTTCCCAAACCCTTTGTATGGGTTCTTCTATTCTGCATTTTAGCCTCTCAAAAAATAATTGATTTTTCTGCAGGTTCAGGCCTGTTTCTCTACTGTCAGTTCTATTTGAATTCTGCTTTTGTCCTTTTACCAACTGTTTGTTGTATTTTTTTTTTGCTTTTTTTTTTTGGAGGGGGAGGGCAGGGCAATTGGGGTTAAGTGACTTGTCCAAGGTCACACAACTAGTAAGTGTTAAGTGTCTGAGGCCACATTTCAACTCAGGTCCTCCTGACTCCAGGGCCAGTGTTCTGCCCCTTGTGTATTTTTAAAAATAAATCTATGAGTGATAATTATATGATTTTGTTGTTGTTGCAATTTTTGTTATTAACTCCACAGGTGGTTTTTTTGTGTGTATGGGACAAGTTCCTTCATTGTTCATGCCTTCCTTGATTGCTCTTTTTGTTTCTGCCTTGCTTGCCTTCCTTTCATTCATGTGGTTTACAAAACAAATAATTCACCCAGGTCTGGTTCTTCTTATAAAAATGCTTCAAATTCTTTTCTTTTACTGAACGTCCATTTTTTTATTTGATGATTCAGCTCAGGTTGGCAGAAGAGGACACCTTGGGCTACGTCTTGAGCTCTTTTGCTCTTTGGAGCACGTTATTCTGTTCCCTCCTGTAGTTTCTGGCAGGTGCAGAATAATCTTGTGTTAACCGAATTTCCTTTCCTTTGTATTTGAAGCTCTTTGTCCTGGGCCCTTGAAGAGCTTGTTGTTCATTATTGGAATTATTACATTTAACTACTATGTGCCCCGATTTGTAGCATAAGATTTGGTTTTGGTTCTGTTTTGTTTCTGTTTTTTTTCTGGAAGAGATGTGTTAATTCTTTTGACGGGCATGTTGGTTTTTGTTATGGGAAGTTTATCATTTTCTGTATTGCAGTGTTCAGATTTTTTTATTTGTCCTGTTCTCCTAGAAGACCTAAGATTCTTATGATATTTTTTTTTTACTCATCCTGTCAATTTGTTTTCCTTGTATGGAGATTATATATGTATATTTTGCTTTTTGGATTGGGGAAGGTAGGGCAGTTGGGGTTAAGTGACTTGCCCAAGGTCACACGGCTAGTTTTTTGTGTTAAGTGTCTGAAGTCAGATTTGAACTCAAGTCCTCCTGACCCCAGGGCCGGTGGTCTCCTCACTGTACCATGTAGCCTTCCCAAGAGGTTACATTTTCCTTTAACATTATTGCTTTTGACTTTCAATTTCCAGTTGGTCCTTGATTTCTATGTATTTGCATTCCTGATCAATTGTTCTCTCTTGTATTTCTTTCATAATAATTGCCATGATAGATACATTTTTTTAGTTTTTTAATTTCCCCAATTATTTCTGAAGCAAGGACCATAAATTTCACTTTCATGATTCTAATTTTCTATTTGTAAGCACCATACTATTATCCGACACTCTCTTAGGAATCCACAGTATCTGCTGCCTCATCAGGTGTCAATTCATTTTCCTTCATATTAAAATATTTTTTCATAGACAATTTTAATTAGATTATCTGGACGTCATATTCCCTTCTACTGTTAACATCTTCCCTATGAGTGTATTTGTTTGTGCTCAAGGTCTTTAACTGAATCTTCTTCCTCCTGAGATCTTTGGTAATGTCTTTTTTTTTACTTATATTTACCTTTTCATCACTTTCTGACTCCTTCCTCTTTGATGTCAGTTTACCTTGGAGCTGAGCCTGAAATCTGTCTGTCTCAGCCTCCTCCCACACGGGACAGTTCACTTTCAGCTAGTCACAGTTTCTATACCAAGTGATTCCTGAGGACATAGAACTGCCCTCAGCTGGACTGCCCTCTTTAGGCCTGGCAGATTCCCAAACCTGCACTGGTGCCCTGCCCCAGTTACATCTGCCCTTACTTCTCTTCCTGTGCACTCTTGCAACCGAATACATGGCCACAATGCCACTGTCATCCCAGACCCAACGATCTTATGTCTTCTCAGTTTTCTATGAGCCTGAGGGTGAAGACAAAGGTGAGATCCTTTGGAAGTCCATGGGTTGGTTTAGTAGCTCTATCAGAGACTGATAACCAATAGGGACAGAGTACTGAGTACACACATTTGAGATTAGGGATTAACTTTTCTATGTTGTTAATTCATTAGTTTGTTACCTTACTAACAAAATTACATTGAGTCTTTGGGGTCTGAAATCAGAGTGAGCTGAAATTGCTTTGTGTATATGTGTGTACAATTCTGTTTTACAGTGGTTTGAGAGGTGTGGGCATCAAAGAAAATGTCTGGTCAATTGATGCAAAAGTGACACAAAGGTTTAGAAAGAATGATTCACCTTTTTGTCAGAAGACAAGTCAACTATTTATCTCCATTGGATTTAAATATGTGTGCACATGTGTGCATGCATGCAAGCGTGCCTATGTGTGTATGTGATCTGCTTAATTTCTTCTACTTATTTGCAGGATTTGGAATCACGATGTTGATTCTCCAGCTGATACAAAATAAGAGACATTATAAATTCTGTATTTGGCTGAGTGGAAATCTCTCAAAACATGATTTTGATATAATGGACAAGAAGATAACTACTCCCCCTAACTGTGAATTGATCAGCTGAACTGTTTAATTTTGCCTCTGAAATTATTTCAAGTCATTTCTAATTCTATATTCTATAGACTATATTCTATAAAAAACAGACTTTTCTTCACTTGACAGCTATCATATAAAAGTCTCTAGAAGTGATAACTCAATTGTTTCCAATTTTTTTTGTTTTTCTTCAGCAGAATCTAATGGGTTTTACCAGAACCAATAATTCTCTTAAGCATCTAAAGAAATCTCTTTCTGCTTTTCTCCCTCCTACAGAGCCAAGTATCTCTATTTTATTAGTGACATACTCTAACTTCCCTCAAGTCAAAGATCCCTCAGAAAACAAAGTTTAGATAACTTTTGTGAGAAAGAGAGGATTGATAAACAAAGAACACAGCTGGGAATTTTTCTGGGATCACTAAGCATTCTTTGGTACTTCTGTTTTGGAGGGACCACAAAGAGTAAATGAAAATCATTAGACATCTTTTAGAAATTACACTTTGAGGTTCTGTAGAGGTCTAGGGAGTCCTTGAGCTGATATGCATAGTAATAAAGAGGAGAAAAATAACGAAAGCCAGGTGGCTGTGTGCTAACCAAAAAATTGCTTTCACTTAAAAACAAATTTCTTCTTGTTGTTGTTGATTTTGAAAGCTATGTTGCATCCTCTGTGTTGAAATAAACCATAACAACCTATGGACTTGATAGGCCACCACTTAAGAACTGCCCTAAACCCTAATAAAAATCTGTCCCCATTAGAGATCCTATAACTCTACAGTAATCCATTAGCTAGTACACAGACATGGGGCATGGTGGGGAGTAGAAGGAGGAATTATTTCTTAATTCACACCTGAAAAAAAGTGAGGGAAGGAAGTGATGGGGAGAAGAAAGAACAAAGAAGAAAATGCCCAAGTTATAATTTGTTTTTCTTTCTACTCATTTTCTATAACATAATTAAAAATTGGGTCACTTTTTTTGCAGGTCTAAGGCAAAATTCTACCTCAGATATATACAAGATTGAAGTATTCATCAGCTTTTTTAAACACCTCAGAATTTAAATGTATTTGATTGGAAACTATCCTGAGCTAAGAAAGAAAGTTAAGACTACAACCAGTATATCCAGTCAGAAACATTCAGCTACTTTCCAAGCACGTACTTTTTTTTACTCTGGGAAGTTATTCCACTAGTTTTAGTTTAAAGTTAAAACTGCTCGTTTTCATTTCTCATAGAAATAGTTTTTTAAAATGTTTCAATTAATCAATTGACAAACATTTATTAAGTATCTAATATGCGACTGGCACTTGGCAATACAAAGACAAAAGTGAAAACACTCTTTACTTCCAAGGAATTTACAATCTAGCCAAGCAAGAAAACTTATGTAATGCACATCGAGCGGGAGAGGCAAAATGAATCTAAGTTGATTAAACAGAAAAGGGGGACTGGAAAAGCCTCATGTAGAAAGCCTTGAAAGAAATTCAGAATGAGGTCACCAAGAAAGAAAGTAGAGAGAGAAAAGAGAAAAGGGCCCAAGTCAGAGCCTTGGGATTTATGTACAAATAATGTTGTCGTTACTGATCCAGCAAAGGAGATGGAGTCGTCAATGCAGTTAGGAGAAAAATCAAGAGAAGGAAGTCATGAATACCCAAATTGGGAAAAGGGGAGGGTGTGGAAGAGCATCAAATGCTGAACAGAGGCCAAGAAGGATGAGAACTGAGGAAAAAGTTCTCAGATTTGGCAATAGGAGATCACTGTTGATTTTGGAATAGCAGTTTCAGTTGAGTGGTAGAGTTGGGAGTCAAATTTTCAAGGATTCAGAAAAGAGAGTGGCAGAAACGAACATATAGTCCTATCCACAAACTTGGCTAAAAAAAAGTAGGGAGAGATTTAGGATGACAACTTGATGGTATGGTGGTGTCTAATGGAAGAAAGTTCTTTCTCACACCTAATCAAAAAAAGGAGATAACAAGGTGTTAAACTAAGTATAAAAATGTGGCCACCTGATCCCTTCACGTGGCACTAAGGAGTCAGAAAGGAAGCAATGCCATAGATGATGAATGACAAGCCATGCCTCTGGGTCACCTTTAAAAATGAGTCCAAGAAAGAGACTCTAAGTGGAGAGGAAGAAGATACATAGAGCTAAAAGAAGCTGTAAAAAGACATGGAAGAGTGGGAATGCAGGCAGGGGCAACGTCCACAAAGAAAAGGTCCAGAATTCTGAGAAAGTTTGGTTGGACTGAGTATAATGTACATTGAACATAAACTGTGGTGCTGAGTCATCTCCTATGGATGCTAAAGTAGTCTAAACATTCTACTTTCTTTCTCCAATTGAGTTCTTTTATGGGTACCTAAAGTGTTTTCCTCTGGGGATAGGGTACTTATATTACTTTTTTTTAATGTTAACTTTAATGCTAACTTTACATCAATGGAATTAAATGCCAGAATTTGCTAATAAGGGGCATAGAGTTGGGAATAGTGTTGGGAATAGTGTTGAGCTGAGGCAACTGTGGAGGAAACATCCCCCAAGAAGAGATAGTAAGAGAATGGATATTGAGGTGTTTGACAGAAATACTGTTAGAAACTAATGAAGAGTTATATGGCCTTTGATACTACTTTCTAGTGTAAAGGAGCATTCATACCATGAAGCCCATCTCAAAAATGAATCCTTACATTCTCCAATTCCTACTCACCTGTTCATGCATCCTCCAAGCAGCCTTTGCAAAGCACAGCTGTTCCTGTAAGCGTGTCAGCAGGAAATGCCAGGATTTAGTACTCAGCCCCCAGTTTCAGAGCTACAGCTACTATGCTAGATGGGAAGGTCAAAGATATCAGCCTTTCTAACTACAAAACTTCTTTTACCTCTTAGACTTCACCTTTGTGCATACCAAGAGATTATAGCCTTCAGAGATCAATATGAGAATATAAGAAACTTAATTGCCAAGTACTTCAGTGAATTCACACTCCTGTCATTTTACCTGGGTCAATACCCTCAAAGAGTAAGGTAGATTGAGAGTAGTAAATATGTCATCGGTGTCTGACCCCAAACATATCATTGCTCAAGATTATAGAGCCTTAAAAGCAGATGAGGGAATTTCATTCAAGGGTCTCTTCATCATTGATGAGAAAGGGATCCTTCACCAAATCACCATAAATGACCATTTGAGGCTTGCTCTGTGGATGACGCACTGTGGCTTCTCCAGTCCTTCAAGTCCATAGACAAGCACGGCAAAGGAGACCCAGCTGGCTAGAAACCTGGTAGGAATAATCAACACTTCTCCAATCATCACAGAGCTGCTCTTTGTCTAATATGCTATCCAAGAGCGGCTGGGGGCATAACTAACTGCTGTCTGAAGGCCAAGAACAGATGCTTGAAAGTTCCCCAAACTTTCAACTTCAAGGCCTTTACAGACTGCATCAACACGAGTTATGTCTGGAGATGTCTTCTCCTTATGGGAACTGATAGAGATCATCCCTTCCTTTTTCCTTCACTTAGGGCAGGAGGCTGATCCTTGACTTAGACCTGCTATTCCCTCCTAATTTTAAAGATCAAGCACTATGTTAACAAAGTTAATACCACAGTCAACTTTTGGGTCTCAAGCCAATTTGACATGACCTTAGGCAAAGAAAAATAAAAAATCATTAGTAGGGTGAGGCCTCTATTTTCTAAATACATCATTTGGCTTCAAGTCTGCTGCCCAGTGAGTGCTGCCATAGGAATAGCAGACTTCAGTAACAGCAAATGGCCTTTGTTCAAAGTTTTCCAGTTCGGTGATTTTTTTAATTTAGTTTTGAGGCTTCTAGGAGGAAGAATTTGAAAAACTTTCAATTTGTGAACCCCATACAAGAGGAAGGACTGTAGGCAGGACTAAGTGTTGTACAAAATGTCTACATTCCTACTCCCCTTTCCCATTTCTCTGAGACTCTAGGGTACTCTGGCTGTGGACAGTGGCACCAAGTCTAATGAGATGCTTACTACCAGTCCTAAGTTGACTCTTGCTTAATTAAGGGAGGAAGAGAAAAGAAGAGAAACTGAAGTCTGTCCTTTCACTGCTGGTGAAAAATCAGTGTAATAGTAATCAGTTTAGCAAGATACTTAGCACTTAGTACCTTAGGGCTAAGTGTGGAAGGTGCAAACTCTGTCCCACTGTTGAGAAGGCATGAACTCCCCTGTTGATGTGGAATAAAGGGATTGGCTGAGCCCCTGTTGATGTGGAAGAAGAAGACTGGCTGAGCCCCTGTTGATGTGGAAGAGGAGGACTGGCTGAAGTGTGTATATAAGCAAGAATTCCAGAGACAGAGAGACAGAATTGGAATTTTACTTCTGGAGAAGGAAGAATCAGGGAGACTGAAGCCAGCTGAGAGAGAGAGAGTTTCTCTCCCAGCATCTGGAAGCTGAGAACTGAGATGGAGTTTTCCTGAGACCAGAATCTGGTGAGGGCCACCTGGAAGGCTGCCTGGAAGGCCAATATTCCTTCTGAGTCCTAGGGCCAGCTGAAATGCTGGAGGACTGAAGAAACATGACCAGGATAAGACTTTGTTTGTTCATGACCTGGCTGATCCTTGAGTTCCAGGCAAGAGAAGTGGTGAAGAGTTTGAGATGTGCTGGACCCTGTGAACTTCAGTGTGTCAGGGACTGCCCTGAGGACTGGACAAAGACCTGGGAGCTGTCTACTTCTGAGGATTGGACAAGGACCTTGGAGCTGTCTGCTTCTGAATCCAGGTGACTGTTTGGTGGATTCAGGAGGGAGCTGGGACCTTGGAAGGGGATCCAGGGAATCAGAGAGACCACCCAGAGTCAAGATGAAGAAAAGGCCTCCCCTTGGAT
>CM053589.1:10137539-10151581 GCA_028646515.1 Pseudochirops corinnae
CTATATTTATGTCATAAAAAGAATTTGGTAGGACTCCTTCACCAATTTTCCCAAATTGTTTGTAGAGTATTGGGATCAATTGATCTTTAAATGTTTGATAGAATTCACTAGTAAATCCATCTGGCCCTGGAGATTTTTTTTCCTAGGGAGTTCACTGATGTCTTGTTCAGTTTCTTTTTCTGAGATGGGGTTAGTTAAGTACTTTACTTCCTCTTCAGTTAATCTGGGCAACTTATATTTTTGTAAATATTCATCCATTTCACTAGGATTGTCAGATTTATGTGCATACAATTGGGCAAAATAATTACTAATCATTATTTTATTTTCCTCTTCATTGCAGATGGATTCACCCCTTTCATTTTTGATATTTGAAATTTGGCTTTCTTCTTATTTTTTTTTTGTCATATTGACTAAAGGTCTATCAATTTTATTGTTTTTTTCATAAAAGCAGCTCTTAGTTTTATTTATTAGTTCAATAGTTTTCCTAATTTCAATTTTATTAATCTCTCCTTTGATTTTTGTTATTTCTAATTTAGTATTTAAGTGAGGATTTTCAATTTGCTCTTTTTCTAGCTTTTTCAATTGCATGCCCAATTCATTGACCTCTATTTTCTCTAATTTATTCATGTATGCATTCAGGGATATAAAACTTCCCCTAAGAACTGCCTTTGTTGCATCCCACAAGTTTTGGTATGATGTCTCATTATTGGCATTCTCTTGAATGAAGTTACTGATTGTTTCTATAATTTCTTTTTTGACTCATTCATTCTTTAGGATTAAATTATTTAGTTTCTAATTAGCTTTTTGTCTATCTTTCTATGGCCCTTTATTGCATATAGTTTTTATTGCATCATGATTTGAGAATGATGCATTTAATATTTCTGCCTTCCTGCACTGAATTGTGAGGTTTTTATGCACTAGTACATGGTCAGTTTTATGGTTGTGCCATGTACCACTCAAATGAAGGTAAATTCCTTTTTATCTCCATTCAGTTTTCTCCAGAGGTCTATCATGTCTAGCCTCTTTAAAATTCTATTTACCTCCTTAACTTCTTTCTTGTTTATTTTGATGTTAGATTTATCAAGTTCCGAGAGGGGAGATTGAAGTCCCCCACTAGTATAGTTTCACTATCTATTTCTTCCTCTAATTCCTTTTACTTTTCCCTTAGGAATTTGGATGCTATACCTCTTGGTGCATATATGTTAAGTAATGATATTGCTTCATTTTCGATGGTGCCTTTTAGCAGGATGTAGTTTCCTTCCTTATCTCTTTTAATTAGATCTATTTTGCTTTTGCTTTATCTGAGAGAAGGATTGCTACCCCTTATTTTTTTAAATTTAGCTGAAGCATAATATATTCTACTTCATCCTTTTACCTCTATCCTGTGTGTATCCCCTTGTTTCAAATGTGTTTCTTGTAGACAGCATATTGTAGGATTGTGGTTTTTAATCCATTCTGCTATCTCCCTCTGTTTTATAGGAGATTTCATCCCATTTGCCTTCACAGTTATGACTACTATCTTTGACTTTCCCTCCATCCTATTCCCTCCCCTGTTTATATTTTTGTATCTTTCTTTCCCCTTCTCCCCCTTAAGTTTTCTTTTTTACTACCACCTCACTCAGTATTCCCTCCCTGTGTTCCCCCCTCTTTACCTACTCTTTCCCTCCTTTCTAACTACCATCCCCTTTTTTACACTCCCCATTTACACCTCCTACTGCCTGTAAGGCGCAATGGATTTTTATACTTAACAGAGTATGTTATTCCCTCCTTGAACCCAAACCAAATACAGTAAATTTCATACAGTGCCCCTCTCCCTCCCTCTTTTCCCTCCATTATAATGAGTTTTTGTGTCTTTTCATGTTAGGATCCTCAACTTAACTGATTATATAGATCCCTCTTTGAATTAGAACCAATTAGAATAATTTTCATATGATGCTCATTTCCCTCCTTCCTTCCCCTCTAGTTTAGTATGTTTTATGCCTCTTTCATGTGGCATAATTTATCGTTCTTTTCTCCCATTACAATCCCTTTGTTCCCCTTAAGAGGGTTTTTTTTGATCTTCAGATTAATTCATTTATACTCACACCCTCTTTCTATGTACATCCCTTTTAAGTGTCCCAATAATTACACAAATTTCAGTACTGACAGGTATCAGCTTCTCATATAGGGATATAAACAGTTTGCTCTTATTGAGTCCCAAGTTATGTGCACGTGTGTGTGTATGTGTGTGCATGTGTGTGTGTTTTTCTTGTTTACCTTTTTGTGTCTTTCTTTGGTCTTGTAAATGGAGATTGAATGTTCCATTGAGATCGGACTTTTTCATCAGAAAGTCTGGAAGTCTTTTATTTCATTAAATGACCATCTCCTTGCCTAAAAGATTATGCTCAGTTTTGCCAGATAGTTGATCCTTGGTTGCAGTCCTACCTCTTTTGCCTTATGAAATATCAAAGTCCAGTCCCTCCAGTCTTTAAATGTAGAAGCTGCTAAGTCCTGTGTAATCCTGACTGTACTTACACCATATGTGAATTGTTTCTTTTTTGCTGCTTGCAGTATTTTCTCTTTGACTTTGTAGTTCCAGAATGTGGCTACTTTATTTCTTGGAGTTTTCAATTTGGGATCTCTTTTTGGAGGAGATTGGTAAATTCTTTCAATAATAATTTTACCCTCTGATTCTAGAACTTCAGGACAATTTTCTTAGGCAATCTCTTGAAGGATGTTGTCCAGGCTGCTTTTTACATCATGACTTTCCAGTAGACTGATATTTCTTAGGTTATCTCACCTGAATCTGTTCTCGAGGTCAGTTGTTTTTCCAGTGAGATATTTTACACTTTCTTTTAATTTTTCAATTTTTATGTTTTGTTTGACTCTTGATGCATCATAGAGTCCTTACTTCAATTTGACTGATTCTAATTTTTAGTGATTTATTTCCCTCAATTAGTTTTTCAAGCTCCTTTTCAATATGTTCAGTTTTCATTTTTAGGGAGGTATTTTCTCCAGTTATATTTTGAGCCTCCCATCCCAGTTCACCAATCTTACTTTTTAAGGATTTGTTTTTCTCAGTGAGATTTTTTTTTCCAGTTTGGTCACTGTAGATTTAAATTCATTCCCTAACTTTCTAGTTTTGTTTTTAACATCTTTCTTGAACTCCTCCAAGAATGCTTTTTGGGTTTGAGACCAATTCATATTTCCTTATGTGGTCTGCAGTGTGAGTATAGAGTCCATGTTATCTTCTGAATTTGGTTGTTCTTGTTCACTATTGAAGGATCATATGATTCTAGATCTCACAGATTCCTTCTTCCCCATTGTGTTTACCTATGCCCTGAATTTTTAAGGTGGATATCTGCTTCTGGGGTGCAGATGTATTGTGCTTCTTAGGCTGGGAGGTAGGAGTCTAGTTGTTAACTTCATGAGCTATAGCCTCTGAGTGTCTAGACTGAGGCCAAGGCCAGGGCTCTTAGTGTTTCCCCTGAGTTACCCTGATCCTCACAGAGTAACCTGTTGGGGAGGGGTTGTCTGGCCAATTCTGGTTTCCACCTCTGTGTGTCTGGGCCACTGCTCAGGCAGGCTCAGCAGCTGGAGGCTGGCAAGGCTGGTGTCTGCAGATTCCCCTGGTGATGTTAAGGCACACCTGGGCTTCTGTTGTTAGTGATTGCTGGCTCTAGCCCCCTGGGCTTCGACTCACTACTGCCTCACTTTTTTGTCAATCTGGTAGGTACAAGATGTTTTTGCAATATTGTTTTAATCTGATTTTCTCCAATAATGATTTAGAGCATTTTTATATGACTATAAATTGTTTTGATTTCTTCATCAAAAACTTCCTCTTCGTATATTTTGACTATCTATCAATTGGGGAATCATTCATATTTTTATAGATATGACAAAATTCTAATTACTATTTGTGAATTTCCCTCCATCTTATTTTTTAAAACGATATTCCTTCTTAGCTTCTCTTTTTACCTTATCCCTGTTGCGTTATCTTTCCTCTTATCCTCTTACTCCTTATTTTACCAACCCCTCTAATATTCCCTTTCTTATCCTCTTTAACATTCCTGATCTTACTTTATACACCCTTTTAAAAGACCCTGTTCCCCTCTATCATTTAATTTTTCTCTCCTCTCTTGAAGTTCAGAAGACTTCTAAACCTCTTCGTCATTTTGTGTAAGAAGACAAAGACAAAAGGTAAGAAAATGAAAAATAGTATGCTTCAGTCTGTATTTAGACAATATTAGTTCTTTGTCTGCAGGCAGATAGCATTTTTCATCTTAAGTCCTATGGGATTGTCTTGAATTATTATATTGCTGTGAATAGCCAATTCATTAATAATTCTTTGTTGGACAATACTGGTGTTTCTCTATACAATGTTTGCTCAGTTCTGCCCACTTCACTTTGTATCAGTTCATATAAGCCTTTCTAGGTTTTTTTTACTGAAACCATCCTGCTTACCATTTCTTATAGGACAATAATATTTCATCACAATCATATGCCATACCTTGTTCAGCCATTCCACTCATGGGAATTCCCTTCAATTTCCAATTCTTAACTACCATAAGAAAGAGCTGTCATAATAATTTTTATACAAATACGTCCTTCACCCACCCTTTTTAAAAAATCTCTTTCAGATACAGACCTAGCAGTGGTATTGCTGGACCAAAGAGTTTTATAGTCCTTTGGGCATAGTTCCAGATTGTTCTCTAGAATGGTTGGATGACTTAAAAATTCCAACATTAGTGCATTAGTGTCCCAGTTTTCCCACACCTCCTTCAACATTTATCATTTCCCCTTTTTGTCATACTAGCCAATCTGATAGGTGAGAGATGGTGTCTCAGAGTTGTTTTAATTTTCATTTCTCTAATCAAGAGTGATTCAGAACATTTTTTATATGACTATCAATGACTTTGATTTCTTTGTCTGAAAACTGCCTGTTTGTATCCTTTGATCATTTATCAGTAGGGGAATGACTCATGTTCCTACAAATTTCACTCAGTTCTCCATACAATTGAAATTGGGCCTCTATCAGAAATACTTGCTGTAAAATTTTCCC
Source organism: Pseudochirops corinnae (assembly GCA_028646515.1). Classification (NCBI taxonomy): domain Eukaryota; kingdom Metazoa; phylum Chordata; class Mammalia; order Diprotodontia; family Pseudocheiridae; genus Pseudochirops; species Pseudochirops corinnae. The sequence continues at coordinate 10,142,581 of CM053589.1, forward strand.
AAGATTTTTTGCTTTTCTTCTAATTTTGGTTGCATTGGTTTTATTCGTTCAAAAACTTTTAAATTTTATATAATCAAAGTGATCCATTTTATATTTTATAATGCTCTCTATATCTTGTTTGCTCTTAGATTCTTCTCATTCATAGATCTTACTACTCTATGCTCTCTTACTTTGCTTATAGCATCACCTTTTATGTCTAAATTATTCATTCAATTTGACCTTGTCTTATTATGCTGGGTGAAATATTGCTCTAGGCATTGTTTTTACTTTTTTTTGGTTTGTCCAGAAGTTTTTGTCAAATAATGAGTTTTTGTTCTCAAAACTTGCATCTTTGGATATATCAAACACTAGATTATTATGGTAGTTTACTACTGTGTGTTGTTTACCTAATCTATCCACTGACCCACTACTTTATAAGCTAGTACCACATTTTTTTGATAATTATCACTTCAAAATTAATTTTCAGATCTGGTATATGTAAGCCACTTTTTTTCACCAATTTTTACTGATTCCCTTCATATTCTGGACTTTTTTTTTCTTCCAGATGAATTTTGTTATTATTTTTCAAACTTTATAAAATAATTTTTGGTAGTTTGCTTGATATAGCACTGAATTGGTAGATTAATTTTATTAATATTTTTCTAATAGTTTATACCTGACATTGAAAAATATTTATTGAAATTTGTTTTAAAAAATATTTTGAAAACAATATTTTAATATGATATTTTCTTTATAATCTTACATATTTTATTTTTTACATTTAAAAGCATTATTATGAAAAGGGATTCATAGATTTTTGCCAAATGTGTCTATGATACAAGAAAAAGTTAAAAATTCCTAACTTAAATGAAATGATGGAAAGTCAGATAAGTAGAGCCAGGAAAACAGTATGTTATTATGATGAAGATAATTCAAATAGAAAGAACAACCAAAACCAATAAAAAAATGAAATGCTATGACATCAAAGACAAAATGCTGTGCTCAAAAGAAGAGAAGTAAGAAGCTATTTTCCCACTCTTTATCCCTTCTTTCTTCTTTTCCCTTCCTTTTCTTTCCCTCATAGAGGTTGGGATACATGGTTGTGGAATACTGATATGTCAATTTTTTTAATGTGCTGATTTGCTTTTGAATTAAAAAAAATTCTTAAAAAATTCAGTAAGGAGAAGTAGGGCACAAAAGAGGAAAGCCAGTCAATGTTAAAATAAAACACATGAATAAAATGTATTTTTTAAAAAGTTGCCTATTCTTTTCCTTCATTTTTTAAATCTATTTTTTTTTTTTGCTTTTTGGAAAGACAATTGGGGTTAAGTGACTTGCCCAAGGTCACACAGCTAGTAAGTGTTAAGTGTCTGAGGCCAGATTTAACTCAGGTCTTCCTAATTGAAGGGCCAGTGCCACCCAGCCATCCCACTCTTCCTTCATTTTACAGATGAGAAAACTAAGGGTAATAAAGATGAAATTTGTCCCCTTTCACATAGGTAGCAGATTTTGAGAGGTGGCATTTGAACTAGTGTCCTCTGACTCCACGCAATCAATCAACGTTTACTTATAATTTTTAAAAACTTTATTTGTTCATTTATTTTTAGTTTTCACCATTCACTTTCATAAGATTGTGAGTTCTAAATTTTCTTGCCATCCCTCCCCTCCCCCACCCTGAGAGAGAGAGACAGAGACAGAGAACGCAAATAGTCTGCTTGGATCTGCATTTAGACTCCATAGTTCTTTTTCTGGATGTGGATAACATTTTCCATCATGAGTCATTGGAGTTGCCTTAGATCTGTGCATTGCTAAGCAGAAATAAGTCAATCAAAGTTATATTTCACATTGCCTTCCACTTTTTCAGTTGTTTGGATCTGTTTTATGGTACTGTGATTTCTCATAAAGTCATTAGCTTCCAATTGCTCCAATCTAATTTTGAAGGAGGGATTCTCTTCAGTGTATTTTTGAAATGTCTTTTCCATCTGACAAATTTGGATTAAAAAATTATTTATTTTTAGTTTTCAACATTGATTTCCACAAGATTTTGAGTTACAATTTTTTCTCTCTCCATCTTTCCCCTACTCCCCACCCCAAAATAGCAAGCCTACTGAATACCCCTTCCCCCAATCTGTTCTCTCTTATATCCTCCCTCTTCACCCCCCTAACTTTCTAGTAGGACAAGATGGGTTTCTATACCCTAGTACCTGTATATCTTATTTCCCAGTTGTATGTAAAAAAAAAAATCAAATTTTAAAACATTTATTTTTAAAACTTTGAGTTCCAGATGTTTTCCTCCTTCATCCCTCCTCACCCACCCCCACTGGGAAGAAAAGCAATTCAATATAGATTGTACATGTGTAGTTACCCACATCATTTCCATAGTAGTTATATTATGAAAGACTAACTATATTTCCCTTCATCCTATCCTGCCCCCCACTTAATCTATTTTCTCCTTTGACCCAATGCCTTTTAAAAAAATCTTTGCTTCTAACTACCCTCTCCCCCAATCTGCCCTCTCTTCTATCCTCCCCCCTCTTATCCCCTACCCCATATTTTCCTGTAGGGTAAGATGACCCATTGAGTGTGTATGTTATTCCCTCCTTAGGCCAAATTAAATGAGAATCAGGTTGTCCCATTCCATTTCATCTTCCTTCTCTTCCCCTCCATTGTAACAGGTTTCTCTTGCCTCTTTTATATGAGATAATTTACCCTAATCTATTGCTCCCTTTGTTCTTCTCCCAATAAATTCCTCTTGCACCTCTTATTTTTATTTTTTAGATATCCCTTCATATTCAATTCATCCTGTCCCCTCTGTCTATGTATACATGAACATATAAATGCCCACACTCACATATATATTTGTATATAAATACATTCTCCTACACATACATACAAATATATGTATATACATATATATTACCTTCAACTATCTTCATATTGAGAAAGTCTTGAGTTACAATTATTGTTTTTCCATTTCCATGTATGAATGTGAATAGTTCAACTTTAATAAGTTCCTTATGATTTCTTTTTCCTGTTAATTGTCTTATGCTTCCTTGCTTCTTGTATTTGAAAGTCAAATTTTCTGTTCAGCTCTGGTTTTTTCATCAAGAATGCTTGAAAGTCCTCTATTTCATTGAATGACCATATTTTTCCCTGTAGCATTATTCTCAGTTTTTCTGGGTAGGTGATTCTTGGTTTTAGTCCTAGGTCCTTTGACCTCCAGAATATCATATTCTAAGTCCTTCAGTCCCTTAATGGAGAAGCTGCTAGGTCTTGTGCTATCCTAATTGTGTTTCCACAATATTCAAATTGTTTCTTCCTGGCTGTTTACAGTATTTTCTCCTTGACCTGGAACTCTGGAATTTGGTTATAATATTCCTAGGGGTTTTCTTTTTGGGATCTTTTTCAAGAGGCATTCTGTGAATTCTTTCAATTTCTATTTTGCCCTCTGGTTCTAGAATATCAGGGCAATTTTCCTTGATAATTTCTTGAGAGATGGTGTGTAGGCTCTTTTTTTGATCACGATGTTCAGGTAATCCAATAATTTTTAAATTCTCTCTCTTGGGTCTATTTTCCAGGTCAGTGATTTTTCCAATGAGATATTTCACATTGCCTTCTATTTTTTCCATTGTTCAGATCTGTTTAATAGTATCTTGATTTCTCATAAAATCATTAGCTTCCAATTCCTCCAATCTAATTTTGAAGGAGTTATTCTTTTCAGTGAGTTTTTGAAATCCTTTTTCCATCTGGAAAATTTGGCTTTTTAAAGCATTCTTATCCACATTGGCTTTTTGGACTTCTTTTGCCATTTGAGGTCTATTTTTTTTAAGGTGTTATTTTCTTCAGTGTATTTTTGGGTCTCCTTTACCAGGCTGACTTACTTTTCATGATTTTCTTCCATCATTCTCATTTCTCTTCCTCATTTTTTCTCTACTTCTCTTGATTTTCAAAATCCTTTTTGAGCTCCTCCATAGCCTGTAATCAGTTCATATTTTTCTTGGAGGCTTTTGATACAGGGGTTGTGACTTTGCTGTCTTCCTCCTGCTCCATGCCTTGATCCTTTTTGTCCCCTAAAAAGGATTGTATTGTCTATTTGTGCTTCCTCTGCTTGCTCATATTGACAGCCAATTACTTGACTTTTGAGCTCTTTGCCACAGTCGAACTCTGCTTCCAGAATGGAGAGAGCTATGTCCCAAATCAATGGGGTTTTCACAGCTGCTGGAGCTTTTGTATGGGCACTCTACATCCCCCATACACTCTGGCTCACTAGTCACATACTCTAGTACCACTACCCAAGACTGTTATCTGTATCCAAGCAGGTCAAAGCAAGAACTATTACCCTCTGAATAGTCACTTGGATCCCCTGCAATCTGCAGGCCAGGAGCTCCAGAAGCAGCCATGCAGCAGTGGCTGCAACTGCCACACCTCCTCTGCTTCTCACTCCAGGGGTAGCAGCTGGACCACGCTCTTATTTCCCACCCTGTACCAACCAAGTTCCACACTGACCTTTAACTTTGTCTTTGGCACTTGTGGATTGAGAAGTCTGGAAACCACTACAGCTGCTGGTGATTTACTCTCATGAAGTCTGCTTTAGCCATGGCTTGTCAGGCCACCCTGGGGCTAAAATCGTGACTCAGGCAGGAGTGTATTTGGCTCCCAGCGTTCTGCAATGCACCCTTCCTGTTGGCCTGCCCTGGGTTTCCTTCAGTGGGAGATTTGTTTCTCTCTGTCACTTTGTGGGTTCAGTAGCTCTAAAATTTGTTTAGAGTCATTTTTTTACATGTATTGGAGGAGGTGGAAGCTGGAGCTGCAAGGAAGTTCTGTCTCTACTCCACCATCTTGGCTCTACCCAACCATTCTTTAGGATCAGGTTATTCAGTTTCCAATTAATTTTTAGTCCATCTTTCTATGTAATTTTTTTGTCCCATTATCTGAACAGGATTCAATGAATATTTCTGCCTTTCTGCATTGGATTGTGAAGTTTTTATGACCTAGTACATGAACAATTTTTGTGTTTTTTGCCATTTACTCCTGAGGAAAAAAAAAAGATATATTCCTTTCTATCACATTTCAGTTTTCTCCAGAGGTCTACCATATATAAATTTCCTAAAATTCTATTCACCTCCTTAACTTCTTTCTTGTTTATTTGGTGGTTAGATTTATCTAATTCAGAGAGGTTGAGGTTGAGGTCCCCACTAGTATAGTTTTGCTATCTGTATTTTCCTGTAACTCCCTTAACTTCTCTTAGAATTTGGATGCTATACCACTTGATGCATATATGTTTAATAATGATATTATTTCATTGTATATGGTGCCTTTTAGAAGGATATAGTTTCCTTCCTTATCTCTTTTAGTTCAATACACTTTTGCTTTTGCTTTGTCTGAAATCAGGATTGCTAACCCTGCTTTTTTCACTTCAGTCTTTTACCTTCCTCTCTGTGTTTCCATCTGTTTCAAATGTGTTTCTTGTAAACAACATATTGTTTTTAATCCTCTCTCTGCTAAATGGTCCATTTTTATGGGAAAGTTCATCCTATTCACATTCACAGTTATGATTACTCTCTCTGTCTTTTTCTCCATTCTATTTCCCCTGTTCATCTCTTCTCTCTTTTTTCTCCCTTACCCCCTTCACTAGACTTTTGCTTTTGATCATTTCCTCCTTCAATCTGCCCTCTCTTCTATCAGCCCCCTCCCTTTTCTTTCCAATTTCCCCTACCACTCCTCCCCTCCCTTTTATCCATTGCTCCCTCCCCATTCTTCTTCTCCCTCCCACTTCCTATAGGGTAAGTTAGATTTCTATATCTAACTGAGTATGTTATTCCCTCTTTGAGCCAAATCTGATGAGAGTAAGGTTCAAAGGGAGGGAGATGAGCTTTGTTCGAACCTAAGTGCCAGGAACTGCTCTAAGTGTTGGGGACGCAAAAAGAGACAAAAGACAGTCTCTACACTAAAGTATCTGCAGTCTAATGGAGGAGACAACATGCAAAGAAATATATGCAAAGCAGGTTATGTACAGAATAAATTGGCAATCGTTAACAAGCAGAAAGATACTAAAATTAAGACAGATTGGCAAAGGCTTCCTGTAAAAGATAGAATTTTAACTGGAACTTCAAGGAGGCTATTTAAAGGGACGTAAAGGAAGCTGGCAGGCAGAGTTGAGGAGACAGAGCATTCTAAGTATGGGAAATAGAGAAAATACCTGAGAGCTGAGAGATGGAGTGTTTTCTTTGTGAAATAGTCAGGAGGCCGATGTTAGTGCATCAAGGAATATGTGTCAAGAAGTAAGGTATTAGGAGGCTGGAAAGGTAGGAGGGATGAAGGTTATGAAAGGCTTTGAATTCCAAACAGAGCATTTTTAAAATTTGATCCTGGAGGCAATAGGCAGCCACTGTAGTTTATTGAATGGGATGAGGGTGGGGAACATGATTAGACTTGGGGTTTAGGTAAATAGATTTAGCTGCTAAAAGGAGGACAGGTTAGAGTGGGAAGAAACTTGAGGCAGTTTAGCCAACCAGAAGGCTATTGCAATAGTCTAGATGTGAGGCAATGAGTGTTTTTTTTTCTTTTAGGAGGGGGTAAGGCAGGGAAATTGGGGTTAAGTGACTTGCCCAAGGTCACATGGCTAGTAAATGAAAAGTATCTTAGGCCAGATTTGAACTCAGGCCCTCCTGACTCCAGGGCCTGTGGTCTATTCACTACATCACCTAGCTGCCCCAAGGCAATGAGATTCTTCACTACAGTTGTGGCAGTGTCAGAGAAGAGAGAAGGAACTTTGAGAGATGTTGCAGAGGTGAAATTGACAAGTGTTGGCAATAAATTGGATATAGGATGTAAGAAATAGTGAAGAGTTAAGGATAACTCCTAGGCTGCAACCCCAAGAGACTGGAGGGATAGTATTTTCCTCACAGAAATATGGAAAGTAGGAGTGGTGGAGGTTTTTTGGGGAAAGATAATGTGTTTTGTTTTGGATATGTTTACTTTAAAGTGTCTTTACTGGACATCCAGTTTGAATTGTCTGAAAAGCAGTTGGAGATGCAAGATTGGGAGTCAAGAGAGAAGTTAGGGAAGGGCAGGTAGATTTGAGAACCTCAGCATAAAGATGGTAATTAAATTCATGGAGGCTGATGAGATTACCAAATGAAGCAGTATAGAGGGAAAAGAGAAAGGGATTCAAGACAGAACCCTGTAGGACACCCAAGGTAAGAGGGCATGATCTAGATGATCATCAACTAAAGGGGTTTAAGAAGGAGTGGTCAGATAGGTAGAAGAATAAGGAGAGAGTGGTGTCCCCAAAACCTAGAAAGCAGAGGATATGGTAATTGCCTGTGTTGAATACTGCAGTGAGGTCAAAGAGTATGAGATCTGAAAAAATGTCATTGGGTGTGGCAACAAAGATATCACTGTTATTTTAGGAGAGAGCAGTTTCAGTGGAATGTTATGGCCAGGAGCCTAGTTGTAAGGTCTTAAGCAGGAGAAAGGAGAGAAAGTTGAGGTTCTATCACCTTTTGAGGAGTATTGCTATGAGGAGCAGAAGAGAAACATGATTTGGAAGGATCAAGTAAGGGTTTCTTTAGGATGGGGAATACATGGGGATGTCTGTAGGCAGTGGGAAATGAGCAAGTAGAAAAGATTGAAAATAAGTGATAGAGTGAGGATGACAGAGGGTGCAGTCTGTTGGAGTAGATGGGCTGGAATGGATTACTTGAACAAGTAGTGGAATTAACTTTGGTAAGGAATAGGACCACTTTATCATGTGAGACAGAGGTGAAGGATGAGATAATGATTGATTTCTGAAGGATAGGAGATAAGGAAGAGGACAGAAATGAAAGCTTATGGCAAATGGCCTCCTTTTTTTCACCTGTAAAATATGAGGCAAGGATCTCAACTGAGAAGGTATGGGAAAGAGATGCCACAGTAAGTTTGTGGAGGGATGTAAATGTTTGGAAGAGCCTGTTGAGGGTAACTCTAAAAGAAGTGATGAGCATTGATCAGAGGAGAAATGATTTCCTCAGGTTTCAAGTTCTCCGTCCCACCACTGGATAGCCTTTGATACTTCAGAAGACCACAAGTGGTAAATCATATGGGCAAGACTTAGTACAGGTATGGAAGAGATGACAGAGAATGCTTTTAGCTCCTGGTAGGAATAATTAAGTTTAAGTAACTGATTTATGACTAGGATCTCTTGGTTTTAAAATATGCCAGGTTAGGTGCTATCTAGGTCTAGGATTGGCCACACACCTCTAATCTGCATGTTAATGCATTTATTATATTAAGCTTAATTCTCTTGCTTTTTTTTTTTTTGGTATTCACATAGTGTGTATGCAATTAAATCACATTTGTGTGTTTAACTCTATTATGGCATGCTTACATGATTGGTGTATTGAAAACAAATAGAAGATGAAGTTTTCACTGTGCTTGGATTGAACCAAGAATATAATTGAATACATCCATATATACATTAGAGAATAATTAGAGAAAATGACAGCCTCAAAAGTGGCAGAGATAACTCTTTGAGAACCAAAAAGAACCTCTTATTTCCCTCTAGCACATTCTGGCATTGTCTAGATTGCATAAAAACTAGAGTGAACATAGAATTGCAAACATCTTGGTCATCACTGAAAAGGTTCAAGCAATTGGGAAGCAGTGATTACTGATAGTCAAACATTTATTTGTAAATGCTGGGAAATTGCTCTTATAGGAAAAGTCATCATTTTACTTTAGGATATTAACTTCATTTAAATCTTGAACCAGTTGAATATGCATTTGTTGTTGTTGGTGGTGTGTGTATTATAAAATTTGTAGTTTTGAGATTTGAATTCATGACCAAATCCACTGCTCTTTCCACCATACCACATTTTTTGGAGAGCAGGATCGGATCAGATTTCTTAAGTACTGATGTGAGGAAGAATAATTTCCCCAGGTTCTGAGTTTAACTCGAATGTGAAAATGAACAAATGGAAAAGACCACATGGCACCATTTTCTGTAGCTAGTATTTGAGAAGGGGAAAAAGCTGTGCTCTTG
>CM053589.1:10151681-10162895 GCA_028646515.1 Pseudochirops corinnae
AAATACCCATAAAATAGGACTCTAAACCAATCCTAGAACTCTAAAACACACACAAAGATACTTCCCACTAAAGTCAGCTCGGCTACGAGGAACCATATTAGCACTGCGAACCGAAACCAGCCTGGCCTTAAGCCGCGGCTGTGCCCTGGGGGTGGCTGGACAGGAGGAGCGGAGGAGCCTCTCTGGTGAGCGGATTAGCAGCAGCTGCGAGCAGCGTTCAGAATTAGCTAAGTGGGAATTGCAAAAGGAGGAGAAAAGCAGTCTGGACAAAAAGGCAGAGGTTTTGCACCCGCCTCCGCATTGTAGCTTCCCGCCCCCGGCCTGCAGACAGCAGGGGGACTAAGCAATTGTTCTCAGGCCAGTGCTGTCACGTTGAGCGGCCTGGATCTGGATCATTGTCTTGGCCCTCAGTCTTGGAGTCTTCATTATCCAGTCAGCCGGAAGTAAATAGGAAGAGTCCCAGCATCTTCCTGAGAGCTACGGCAGCTGGGAGGACCCCAACGATTTGGGACAGAGCTTTCCCTTCTGGAAGCAGAGCCCCGCAGAGATTTAAAAAAAAAATCACGGTCAAAAAGGCAAGTGGATGTTGTTACCAGCATTTAATTAAATATATTCCTTTGAAAATCTTTGAATCTATAAAAAATATAAATGAAGTCACAGAAAACTAAACTTCATTATTATTCTTCCCCTTTCTTTAACTCTTTTTATCTCTTCTTTCCTTTATCTCATTTCTTTACTTTTTATTTTTTTTCCTTCCTTACTCTTTCCTTTTTTCTTCCTTCCTTCCTTCTTTTCTTCCTCTTTTCTTCCTTCCTTAAAGGTATAACAAGCAAAAACATGGAAAAACCACAGGGAAAAGACAGCAGCATTTCTTGACACTGGATTTTCAATCTGAATAAAAAATAAAGTTCAAGGTCTGCCACAAAGGATCAAAGACTAGATAACTAAGTAGAAAGAATAAAAATAAGGATTAGAAAGCTCTGATAGGAACCTGAACTGGAAAGCAAGTTGAAGTTTTCTGCCACTGAAGAGGCTCAGAAAAGAGAATAAAAACATGAAAACACAATGAAGAAGAGATAATGCTTATAAAATTTGAGACCATCAACCAAAAAAAAAAAGAAACTTAATGGCTAATTCACCCTTTTGCCAACCTTCCTTATTCTCAGTCCTACCCCAACATACACACTTAAGAGTTTATCTTGGGTAAAGCAATTGAATTCATTTGATTCAGTTAAGTATCAATTTGTGGCATTTATAAGCTATATCAGAATCTTCCATTTTTCTTTGAGTTGCTGTTCTGGTATTAAGGTCAGCAGGCTTTATGCAGTCTCTAGCATATTCTGCGTGGCTCATAGATCCTAGGAAGCTTTTGAAGGTTTAGTAATAAGAGTTAGGGGTTGGGGATAGCAGAAACCTTATCTTTTGTGAAGATCTTATTTCTACTGTAGGCCAGCTTTTGAAAAGGCTTTATATATGTGCTAATGCAGGGGAGGGGAAAAAAAAAGACTTTTCTCATTCAGCACCCTAACTGCAGGGTGCCTAAAATTGTGTCTACTACTCAAAGGAATTATTGAATTAAATATTTTGACTTGAATTTCATAACTTGTCACAATGATCTGGCAGTATAGTGGTGGGTTGCTAAGAATGGGATTAATTATCTCTGTCTTTTTTGTGTATTTAAATTTCTCTCCCTTTCCTTAGAAAGAGGTGATACGATCGTTTACATTTAATATGCCTTTGCAGAGCTCTCCACACCAATTAGAAAGGTCTTTGTTATGACACTCTCTGATAGAGTGTTATGACACTCTCTGATAGAAAGCCATTGTCCCATATAAGCAGAAACTTCATCAAAATCACTAAAATTCTGGGGTGTGCTATATACCCTTATAGGAAGGAAGATGTAAACTAAAATGTTCCAGCAAAAGCTAACTTACATACAGTCTTCAGGACTTACCAAGGCCTCTTCTCTATCATTTCCTCACTCTGTACCCATCCTTTTTATTAAGTAGGGAATGGGTACATATTTCATTTGATGTTTTTAAATCAAATCAGAGCACTCAGGAGCACTCAACTCTCAAAATTCTTGTTTCTGAAGGGCAAAATTGCACCTGGAGAAACAACCAGGAAGGACTCCTTCCTAAATGCTGTCTTTGATTTTTACTGGGAAAGGCTGACCTGCGCATATATAAGTGGTACTATCATTTCCTGAAATTTTAATTTTGAACATTTTTTTACCTTCAACTCTCTTTCAACTTTCAGAAAGTCTTGGAATAGGTTCATATTCTATTTCCTTTTTTGGGAAATAGGTAGAAGGCTTAACTTTGTGTATTGTAAGAACAGTATAGTTTTTCTTGGAGGAGAAAACAATTATTAGTCAGAAGATGAACCCTCTCACTTGATTGGCTAGAAGACACAGAGCAAGAAGGAATTTTTTGAACACTGCTATGTTGAGTGGCCTATTCAGCAGTACTAAAATGATTTCTCATTTGTTTCAAAATCTTGGTAGAATAGAACAATAGTTATGTTACTGTTGCTTCTTTCTATTACTCTTTGTGTTTATCATTTCTCAGAATGTAATGGTAATAAACAGCCACTTCATACCCAATTTATTTTATTCATTGCATGTCTTTCTGTTCTTCTACATTGGAGAGACCCTAGATGTGAGTCAAATATAAAATTTAAGTAATTGTTACCAAGGTTCCAGTGTAGGGGAATGAAAGGCCACAGCATGGGAAAAAAGGATCCTTTAGGATGGAACCTAGCCTGTACATCCTCTTCTGTCAAGAGCAGAGGAGCCTTTTAATATGTGCGAAGTGCGTACAGTTATTTTGAGATGACTTAGAAAATTATTTTTATCATTGGCTTCAAAATACTCACCAAATAGAATTTTAACTAGAGATACCAAAACAAAACAAACAATAAACAAAAAAGAATAATTTTAGTTAGCTTAGTGTCTAGCTTTAGGTTAAGTTCTCAAGACTCTCACCTTTCTTTTTGCTCACATTAATCTTAACTATTGTCTCTTTGGTCCATTGATGCCAAACTTTCTACATATCTAGAGTTTATAATTCATTCCCAGGCTCCCTAAACTCTTAGATTCTCTAATGCTTGGGTAGCTTACTTTCTTAACTTTTTAAAATTCACAAGGTGATAAGTTTATAAATGTACATACATATATATATATATGCATATAAAGTTTCTAAAGAAGATTAATCTTCTTCACCTAAAATCAAAAAACAAATGCAAGTAAAGGATCAAACTCCATTTTAATGGTGTGCCTTATGATTCTCAGAAGAAGAGGGCCTAATGGTTTTCTACTTATAGCATAGTTTCTCACCAGATACCATCAATTAGAGAATCAAACCAAGAGCAGAGAAACCATAAAAGATAGAAGCTAGAGAGAATGCCCAAGACTCTGATTGGCTGAGGCCTTTTGAAGGCACCTTCCCCACTAGTAACATTCCAACCTGAAAAGGTGAGTCACATGGTTTAGCAGAACAAGACAAATTACTGAATATCTATCTCTCCAAATATCTATATTTCCAAATATCTCCAAATACAAAGGAATATCTCAAAAATCACTCCAAGTCACTTGTATTGCATGCTGTCATGACTCTTTGGAAAATAGATTTCCCAACCTCTTTCACATGGAAGTTAGATTGTAGTGGACTATATGCCAGACCCTGTTACCTATGAAAGAAAAAAAATCTAGGATCAGGATAATTCTGGGGGAAGAAGGTTAGTGGAGTGAAAACAGAGCTTCACTTATAGATTATGAGTGTTAAGCAAATTCTTTCTCTTTTACAACCATTTTATTTCTAAAGAAGGAGACAGAGAAAAAGAAAGAAAAAACTACAGAAGGATAAGATGGAGTGAAATATATAATTAATAATTATGCATAACTATAACTGTGAATATGAATGATTAAATCATTCATAAAACAGAAGAGAATGGCAGGATGGGTAAGAAAGCAGAATCCAGTAATGTATTTTTAAAATGAGAAGCATACTTAAAACATAAAGATTTATATAGCATAAAATGAGAAAGTGGAGCAGAATCTATCACCTTTTAGGTAAAATAAAAAAAAAATCAGAAATAGCAATCATAATTTCCATTAAAGCCAAAGTAAGAATAGACATGATAAAGATACAAGAAGGAGAACTACACTGTGCTTAAAAGACACCATAGATAATGAATCAATATCAATACTTAAAATATATAAACTAAATACCATAGGATTTAAATTCTTTTTTTTTTTCATTTAAATTCTTAAAAGAGAAGTTAAGTTATAGTAAGAAATAGACATGAAAACTATAATAGTGGAAGGCTTCAACATACCCCTTTTCAAACCTAGACAAATCTAATGAAAAGATAAATGAGAAAGAAGCTAATGACCTGAATAGAAATTTAGATCAATTAGATATGGCAAATATCTGGCAATTGTTAAATATGAATAGAAAGGAATTTATTTCTCAGACAACCATGGCATCTATAAAGATTATGTATTGGGGCATAAAGACATATTTCATAAACAAATAGATAAGCAAGAATTCTAATTACCTCTTATTTACTGATCATGATGCAATAAAATTATATACAATAAAGGGTATCTAAAGAATGAGCAAAAAAAATTTAGACACTTTCAAGTCAGCCACAAGATTCCAGCAATAAGATGGAAGACTAGACATATTTTCTAAACCCCACAACCTCTCAAATCTCTTCAGAATAGAAATTATGCACCAAAGACAAAGCAACTTTAATTATTTCTATCATCTATTACACACTGAATCCAAATTAAGGTAACCACCTTCCTCCCAAAAAGGGCCAGAAATTAAAACTTGCTGACCACAAGCTTACATTGTATGCTTTCCCCTATCCCCAAGGTATCAGCAGTGAGGCTAAACTAGGACACAGCACAGGCTTACAACAAAACTGACTCTCACAACCTGGCTCCCTTCTCCTTCTTTTCAGTGCCATGGAGACCCTGACTCCAGGCTGTAGAAAATTTTCCCTGGCTCAGATGGACAGCCAGGTGGCCATAGCATCTCAGAATCAAAAGCCTGTCACAACACTATAGCACCAGAAAAACTAAAGCTGGGCCAACAACCCCACAACATAAGTAGAGCTGGAGCTGGATCCTATGTGTATATGGGGGACTGTACAGCATGCTACTTAGTCTAAAAAAAAGAGCATGGCATCGACCTACCACCAGTTTTGACCACCCAAAAGTCATTTGGGGCAGAGATCTAGGGTGGTGAACTGAGAATTGCCTAGTGTTAGAGGAAGCTGAGATGTTTTGAGATCCATCCCCCAAGGAAAACACAATCAGAGGAGTCATAAAGAGATTGATAAGGGGCAATAAGGAGGGAAAAAGACTGAAATTATCAATGATCTCAGGAAGAAGAAAACTCTAAAATCTTGAACACCAATAGGAAAAAGCAGTACAACCAAAGAAAATATGGTATTCTAGATCTAGTGAAGGAGATCAGATGTCTAGAACCAAATATGACAAAACAAAGTAATACTATAATGTGTGATGAGAGAGTGGATCCTGTGCATTTTGAGAACAGGGAAGCACAATGTCTTGTCCCTGAGTGATTCAAATGAGAAATGAAAATTATGAGAACATAACTTATGACATGCACATCAGAAATAACAGGCAGAATAAAAAGATGAAATACACAATGACAAGGCTTAAAAGAAAGATAATTGGGAATACAGATACATAGAAATAAAAGACAATCTAGAAGAAGAGAAGCAAAAAACAATAACATTAGAAGAAAATATGCCCATTGTGCAAACAAAACCTTCTGGTCTCAAGCACCATAGGTGTCAGAGAGAAGCATAATAGGACAAAAAATCTCAACACTAGAATGAAGGAAAAATAGAAGAGAAATAGCTAGAACTTCTAAAGATAGAACATGCAATATTGATTGAAAGAATTCATAGGTGACCTCTAGGAGAAAAAACCCCCAAACCTGTATGCTCCAAAACACATAGTGGTTAAATTTAACAATTCTATTCAGAAATGACAAATTCTGTAAGTTACCAGGAGAAAAATCTTCAAATGCAAAGGAAAAAGAATTCATATAATGCAAGATTATTGTGTACTCACTAGAAAACAGAAAAAGGAAAAGAGTAATGTTTTCAGAAAAGTAATAGAGCTCAGGATCTAGCCCAGAGTGACCTATCTTACAAATTTGAGCTTAACTATACATGAAAAAAGATAGATGTTCAATAATAAAGAGGTTTTTGAAACATTTTTATAAAGAAAACCAGAACTGGAGATTACTTACTTCTCTAAAACCCGAAATAATAAAAATACAGGAGAAGAGAATAAAGGTAACAGACAAGGAAAACAGCAGCAACAGAGAGACCATGGAGAGACCAGTAAGAGACTGCTTTCTAAATGTATACAAGTAGACAGGGGTGAAGGTGTAAATTGGGTAGAGATAACATTGAAGAGGCAGGCATGGGCATTATAGACAAAACCTGGTGATGCCATGCCTGCAGATGAATAAATATCTTTTTTTTTGTGAAACTACATTATAATATGGGAGTGTACATGAAAAGAGAAGAGAGGAGCAGGGGGATAGAAATGAGAAAGAGTGACAGATAAGATAAGGAAACAAAACCCTGTGGTCTATTGTTTATAGGAAGATATTAAAAAAAAGACATACATAAAATAAAATTCAGGGAATAAGATACATAATTCTATGCTACAAATGAATTCAAAGAAGTAGGAGTTGCAATCACTCTGACAAAGCAAAAGTAAACACTCAAAAAGTAAAAATGAAAAAAAAAACAAAGAAAACATATTATGTTGAAAAGAATGGTAATCAATAAACCAATATGAGTCATAAACTTATACATTTCAGATGCTATAGCATCCAGATTGATAAAGCAAATATCTGAAATACAAGAAGAAATAGTTAGTAACACCATAATGATAGGAAACTTCAATAACTCTTATCTCTCTCTCTCAGTTCTGCTTATTCCCAGCTTGTGCTTTAGCTTTTATCTGCTCTGCTCCTTCCTGTTCCTCCTTTCCTGTTCCACCCTTCATGTTTCACTCTTTTGGTAAGGTCTTCTCATCCTGGGCTCCACAGATCTATTAAGGGCAGGGAAGGTCTCCAAACTCTCTTAGGCCTGTTAAGGGCAGCACTGTGTACTGTTTCCAACAAAGACTTGACACAATCAAAGGAGAGGCTCAAAGGCACTTGAGTAGCTGAAACAAGCGACAAAGTACTACTTGTTTGCCATTACAGTGAGTTCATCCCATTCACATTCAAAGTTATAATTACTAGCTGTGTATTTTTCTCCATTCTATTTTCCCTTGCTGTTTATCCTTCTCCTCTTTTTACCCTATTCCTCCCAAGGTGTCTAATTTGTTTCTAATGAAGGCCTCCTTAAGCTATATCCTTTTTAGAAATCCCTCTTATCCTCTTATCCTCTTTCCTGTCTCCCTACTCCTTGATCTGTACACTCTTTTGAGTCCCTTCCTTATTTTATCCCCTCATGATCCTATTTCTCTGTAAGTTAAGAAGACTTTTATATCCTTCTAGATGTATATGTTATTCTCTCTTTAACTCAATTCTGATGAGAATAAGATTCTAATACAGTCTGTCTTCCATTCCTTCCTGACCTTTACAGTAACCATTTGTAATGGCAAGCAAAGTAGGATATTTTTGCTGTTTTTCTGGATTGAGTTTTAGTCAATAAAGTGCCTTTTATTGAATAGTCTTTGTTTGGAAACAGTGTATATTATATTTCTTGGAGGGAGAGTAGAGAGAGGAGCAGAATTGAGAGAGAAAAGTGAGCCTGAGTGGGCTAGGGATACTTGCTTGTGGGGAGGCCTAACAGAAATAATGTTTGTGATGTCAGTACTCCCTCTGTTAATCTGTGTTAATTTCTCAGACAGAAGCTTTCTCTATTGATCTGTGTGAATTCCTCAAACAGAAAGAAGATGATGGTGCTAGCAATGTGTATAAATATTGATGCAGCCCTGTTAAGCTTTGCTTTCCTAGAAACATAAACCATGGGCAGGAGCCCTTGGAGCCTGCTGTCAGGTAGGAGAGGGAAGAGCTTGGAGTAGAGCAGAACCTGTGAGCCGAGAAAAAGAACAGGAGAAAAGAGCTGTCTGAGTGTGAACCCAGGCAAGAGCTGGAAGCAGTCAGGCCACGGAGGGGGAACTGTGGGGTTTGGAAGTCAGCCTTGAGCCAAGATGAAAGAGAACTTTACTTGGACACTGTATCAATTGAGGAGATTGTGACTTACTATGACCGTGGGTGGTGTTTGTACTTTCTGCTACCCCATAAGGATGTGTCATGGAAGGGGAGACCCTAGCCTGGGACCCCCTGATTTTAGGGATGCAATAATATATACTGTGTAATGTGTTGTGCTGGGGAAGACCCTAGCCTGTGACCCCCTAATTGTGTAAACAAGTATTTTGGGGATGCTACTCAATGCTATGTGCCATATGACATATGTGTGTGTATATTAGATAATATATTTTGCTTAAGTATGTTGCTATGAATGTTATGCTTTATTGAACAATGTTTAGTTAATTGATGAATAAATAGAGAGTTCATTATACTATGTGATTAAACCCTTGAAATTATTCACAGCAGCAGTCCTCTGGTGCCATGCCATGATTGGTGTTACACTGTTCTACCACTCACATTTCATTTGTATAAGGTAATTGCTCCATTTTATCTCTCCCTACCCAATTTTATTTTTTATCATCCTCCCATTATATTAAACTCAACCTCAAGCTTATGTATGCACTTTCAAACTATCTTAGTAATGATAACATTCTTAAGACTTACAGATAACATTTTCCCATATCAGAAGTAAAGTTTGATCTTATTAAATCCCTTATAATTGGTTGTTAACATTTACCTTATGTTTCTCCTGAATCTTGTAGGCCAAATTTTCTATTCAGTTCTGGTCTTTTGCACATGCATACCTGAAAGTCCTTTAATTCATTAAATAACACTTTTCCCCCCATACAGGATTACAGTGAGCTTTGTTGGGTAAATTATTCTTGGTTGCAAACACAGCTCCTTTGCTCTTCT
Organism: Pseudochirops corinnae; assembly: GCA_028646515.1. Lineage (NCBI taxonomy): Eukaryota > Metazoa > Chordata > Mammalia > Diprotodontia > Pseudocheiridae > Pseudochirops > Pseudochirops corinnae. Next base: position 10,160,759 of record CM053589.1, read on the forward strand.
GGATATCACATGCTATGTCCTTCATTCTGTTAATGTTGAAGCTGTTTTATCCTGACTATAACCCTAAAGTATTTAAATTGTTTCTTTCTAGCTGTCTATAGCACTTTCTCCTTAACCTGGGAGCTTCAAAACTTATATCTATAATGTTCCTGTGAGTTTTTTTCTTGGGATCTCTTTTAGGTAGAGACAGGTAGATTTTTTTCCCCCAATTTCTATTTTACCCTCTAGTTCTAAAACTTCGGGGCAATTTTCCTCAATAATTTCTTGAAGTATCAAGTCTAGACTCTTTTTTTGGTTATAACTTTCAGGTAGTCAAACAATTCTTTTTTTGAAATTTTGTTTTTTATTTTTATTTATTTATTTGGAACATAAAATATATTTTATTGATTTGTTTACTTTTAGTTTATAAGATTCAGTTCCACATGCCCTTGAGTTTCAAATTTTCTTTCCCTCCTCTCCTCACCCCCTCCCCATGGCGGCGTGCAATCAAGTATAGGATCTGCAAATACTTTAACATTCGACATTAGGTTGTAAAGAAGGCTTGAAACTGATGAAATGAACAATGGGAAAATGGAAACAAAACCAAACATGAAAAAGAAGGAGAGCAGGTAGCTTGCTTCAATCTTCAAACTCTATTCTCTCTAGTTCTTTTTAGTTCTTTTTCTGAATGTAGAAGTCTTTTTCCATCATGAGTCTTTTGGAGTTGTCTTATAACCTTGCATTGCTGAGAAGAGTCCAGTCTATCAAAGTTGGTCATTACATATACATTGTGTCTGTAATTGTGCACACATTTCTCCTGGTTCAGCTCTTCTCGTTCAGCATCAGTTTGTATAAGTCTCTTCAGGTAAACATGAAGTCGGTCTGCTCTTGATTTCTTATAGCACAATAATATTCCACTACATTCATATACCACAACTTATTTAGCCATTCCCCAATTGATGGGCATCCCCTTGATTTCCAATTCTTTGCCACCACAAAAAAAGATGCTATAAATATTTTTGTGCATACAAGTCTTCCTCCCACTTCTATGATCTCTTTGGGATACAAGCCTAGAAGTGGTATTGCTTGGTCAAAGGGTATGCAATTATTTATAATCTTTTTGGCATAGTTGCAGATTGCTCTCCAGAATGGTTGAATCAGTTCACAAGTACACCAACTATGTATTACTGTTCCAATTTTTCCACATCCTCTCCAGCATTTGTCATTTTCCTGTTTTGTCATCTTAGCCAATCTGGCCGGTGAGATGTGGTAACTCAGAGTTATTTTGATTTGCATTTCTCTAATCACTAGTGATTTAGAGCATTTTTTCATATGCTTATAGATATCTTTAATTTCATTCTCTGAAAACTGCCTGTTCATATCCTTTGACCATTTATCAACTGGGGTATGACTTGTATTCTTATAGATTTGACTCAATTCTCTGAATATTTTAGAAATAAGGCCTTTATCAGAGACATTGTTTGTAAAAATTCTTTCCTGGTTTTCCACTTCCTTCTTAATCTTGGTTACATTGGCTTTGTTTGTACAGAAAATTTTCAGTTTAATGTAATCAAAATTATTCATTTTGCATTTTATAAGGCTCCTTAATTCTTATTTGGTCATAAAGTCCTCCCTTCTCCATACATCTGACAGGTAAACTATTCCTTGCTTTCCCAGATTGCTTACAGTATCTGTCTTTATATCTAGATCATGCACCCATTTAGACTTGAGTTTGGTACATGGAGTTAGATAATGGTCTATGCCCAATTTCTGCCATACTATATTTTAGTTTGATTAGCAGTTTTTTTAGTAAAATAGTGAGTTCTTATGCCAGAAACTGGGGTCTTTCAGTTTATCAAATAGTATATTACTATAATCATTGACTACTGAGTCTATTGAGATTATTGATGACTGCTGCTTTTTAATACAGATTAAAATCTGGTATGGCTAGGCCACCTTCCCCAGTGTTTCTTTTCATTAATTGCCTTGATATTCTGGAATTTTTGTTCTTCCAAATGAATTTTGTTACAATTTTTTCTAGTTCTATAAAGTAATTTTTTGGTAGATTGATTGGTATGGCACTAAATACGTAACTTAATTTAGGTAAGATTGTCATTTTTATTATATTAATCAGAATGGGGGCTGTATTTTTTCAAAA
>CM053589.1:10163395-10179217 GCA_028646515.1 Pseudochirops corinnae
TGTGAAAGTATTTGCAGATCCTATACATGATTGCACACCACCATGGGGGCAGGGGGAGGGAAGGGAGAAAATCTGAAACTCAAGTGATTGTGGAACTGAATCTTGTAAATTAAAAGTAAATGAGTAAATAAAAAAATTTTAAAAAAATAAAAAAATAAAAAATAAAAAGTTATACTTCAAAAAGATTAGGGAATGAAAGCCCATATATTCTACCAAATTGTATGTTTGAGGTTTGGAGAAGCAGGGTGGAGCTGTAACCAGATGTGATATAAGAGATCATAAAAGACAAAATACCTATCCTCAATTATATAAAATTCTCAAATATATAAAAATATAAGCTTTTGTACAAATAACACCAAAACATATAGATTCAGAAAAAAAATAAAAGATTGGGGGAAACGTTTTAACTTAGTATCTCTGAAAAAGTCTGATATTCAAAATATTTAAGGAATTAATGAGATCAAGGACCATTCCCCAAGAGACAAGTGATCCAAGCAATGAACAATTTAAAATCTCTAGTTGTCAGAAAAGTAAAAATTATAAAACCCTCACACTCATCAAGTTAACAAAGATATGAAAGGTTGGGAAATTCTTGGTTGCAGACAGTGAGAACACAGGCCCTATAAGCTACTACTAGAGGAGCTGTGAATTGTTTTAACTATTCTAGAAAACTATATGTATTATAAAGGAAATGTTAATGAATTGTTCACATCCTTTGATCTTGAGTTTGCAGTACAAGGACTATGTAGTATTATTTCTGATAACAACTGAAATTGGAGAGCATATACTTGTCAAAGGAAAGGCTAAGCTGTGGAACACAGATGTGAAGAACGTTGTTGTTACTGTTCTTTTATACTTCAAAAGGACAAATTACATCACAATGTTGCAGTCGAGGTAGAGTGTGTTCAACTGTGGCTGATCAGTCTAACATAAGCTCTGAATTCTCTACCACAGCCCAGGCACAGGAAGTCCATTTGCATATTTGGGATGGAGATGTTTCTAGATTTGCACGTCTCTCATTTTCTACTGCAGTTGCTACTGCAGTCTGCTTTATTCATAGAACACGTCACCTTCTTTCGTTCGAGCACGCCGGGATTGGTGGTCCTGTGCTGGTGTCCCTCAGGTCACAATCAATATTGAAGTTCTTCAGAAAGACCTTGAGAGCGTCCTCGTACACCTTCTTCTGACCTCAGCGGGAGCACTTGCCTTGAGCAAATTCTCCATAAAATCATCTTTTAAGTAAAGGTACATTTACAGGCTACGTGGTCAGCCCGTCCAAGTTGCACTCTCTGCAGTAGAGTTTGAACGTTTGGCAGTTCAACTCAAGGAAGGATTTTGGAGACTGGTACCTTATCTTCATGCCAAAACCATTTTCCTAATAATATTAAGACATTATTTGCCTATTAAGATGTCCCTCTCTTTTCCAATTATGTATTGTATACGACTAGATTTTCTTTCTATACTTCAACTAAAACAACATAACACAACAGATTGAACTCTCTGCACTCATATTAGCCTTAAAGATAGCCTTTTGGAACTTAGCTATACTTACCCAAAGCTATTAATCTTCATCTGTTCTATACCAACTAATCCCTTAATATTCTTACTAATTGTTGCTCCCTTCATTGATGGCTATGGGTCCTGGGCTGGTAATAGAGTCAGTGTCAAGGTTCCAGTTTGTCATGGATTCTGAGGGTAGGTAGCAATTTAGCTTGACTAGCATAAGCCCTTGCTGCCTCAGTTAGGCTGACTTGCTTTTCTTGTAAGAGGAAGATGATTGGCAGGTGGTCAGATTGGCTGGCACCTTCCCAATAGGACTTGTTTACTTGGAAATGACACAGGAGTTGCTTATAAAAGACAGAACACAGGATCTGACAGGATCAAAACTAAGAGGCACAGTCTGAAGCTAAGTCTTGCTGTGGGCTAAATGGAAGAGTTGTACTTGCTAAGAGCTGATTGACAGAAGCAAGGTGGGATAATTCTACTCCTGAGGGTTCAGGAACTTGTTTATACTGCTCCTTGTTGTCCTCCATAGTTTGGAAGAAGAACTAGAGGGGCAAGATAGGTTTTTCATCTACTTTACTGTGAGAGTAGGTGTGCTTTGTGCTTAAAAGTAATAGTATAAAAACAGAATCCCCATGTTATTTGAAGAACTTGTTGGGAAAGGCTGCATGGACTTATTGCTATGTATCAATCAATTAATAAACACTTATTAAGTGACTGTGCTAAGCACTGGGGATACAAAAAGAGACAAAAAATAATTTCTACCCTCAAGGAGCTTACAATCTAATGAAGGAGATAACATGCTGACAAATATATACAATCAAACTACATATGGGATGAATAGGAAATAATTAACAGAAGGAAGGCACTAGAATTAAAGGCATCTGTGAAAAGCTTCCTGTAGAAGGTGGAATTTTAATTGGGACTTAAAGGAAAACATGCAGGTCAGTAGTCAGATTGGAGGTGAAAGAGCATCCCAGGCTAGGAGGACAGCCAGAGAAAATATCCAGAAGTGAAACATGAAGTATCTTGTCCTCGGAACAGTTAAGAGGCCAGTTTCACTATATCAAAGATAACCTGTTAGAGAGCAAAGTACAAGAAGACAGAAATGGTAGAAGGGGATAAGGTATAAAGGGCTTTGAATGCCAGATAGAGCATTTTTGTATTTGAGCCTGGCATCAGAGCAAAACCATAGAGTCTGCCAGTTCTTCAGTGTGAAAGGGACTATTTGACAGTAAAAGAATATTCTACTTTCTCCACATCTGCCATGGAGGGTGGGTGCTAGAAGAATTTGTCATTGCTTTAAGTAGGTCAAAGGAATCAGAGAAGTGGTTTTGCCTAGAAGAACTAATAGGACCAAAAGGAAGTAGATGGTAGAGAAGCAGTTTTGCCCAGAGGTGACATTTAGTGGAAATTTTTCTGTAAAGACACGAAAGACGCCATGGTCTGGCTTCCAAAGCTTGACTTGCCTGAGGCACCTGGGTTTTCTTACTCATGTACTTCCTTCCTTGGTTTCTGTAAATGTATGTTTACTCTCAGAACCCATGGACATTGTGTGTATTGGTGGGAGAATGTGCCTCAGGTTTTTGAATGGACTTTATTATGATTAGTACTTCCCTTTGTATTGAGTAAATATTATCATTCCAGTTATTACCTTGTCATTTAATAAATATTTCACATTTAAGAGCCTAAGGTGTCATTGTGATTGACTGATCTTATGTAAATAAGAAGCACTCAGATGGGGACTCAGGAGTTATAGTGGGTAGCAAGTTATAGTAATGCATCTCCAGAAACCATAGTTAACCCTAGGACCATGAGAAAGAGTTTAAATCATGACCATGCAGTTGTGGTCATAACTTGCTATCCACTGGGAAAAGTCCTAGACTTTTGAATGGTATGAATGCAGTATGAGGGTGTTAGCCAGACCAGAGAGAGTGTAGATGCCAATAAGATTTAAAGAGCATCTCCAGACAATAAATCAAACAGAAGCTGAAATTTATAGAATCTGAAAAACAAAGAGAAAAGCAATTTAAAATATATTTAAGATGCCTAAAGCCTTCTCTAGCTAGCAGATTTGGGGTAGTTTACTTAGGGCAGCATTGCAAAAATAAGCAAAGGGCTAAAAAACAAAGAGATAACAGATTCTCTTCCCTCGTGGCCACATTATAGATGAGAACCAGCAGATAGCAACAGAGAGGAGCATCAATGTAGAGAAGAAGCTATTATGCAACTATTGCTCAGTTAAGAGAGCAGTATGTCAAGAGAGCAGCAACAACAGTAGTTGTTTCCATGACACTATCTCTCCAGCTCATCCTCTGCCATCCCCTTTTCCTTTTGTCTTCAATTTTTCCCATATCAGGGTCTTTTCCGATGAGTCCTGTTTTCTGATTATGTGGTCATAGTATTTAAGCTTCAACTTCAGTATTTGACCTTCCCGTGAATAGCCTGAATTAATTTATTTAATTATGAACTGATTTGATCTCCTTGCTGTCCAAGGGACTCTCAAAAGTCTTTACCAGCACCATAATTCAAAAGCATCAATTCTGTAGCACTAAGCTTTCCTTATACTCAGGCATTTCTACTGGAAAAACCATAGCTTTGAATATACAGACCTTTGTTGACAAGGTGATGTCTCTGCTTCTTAGCATACTGTAGATTTGTCACAGATTTCCTTCCAAAGAGCAAACATCTTTTAATTTCATGACTGTGGTCACTATCAGCAGTGACCTTTGAGCCCAAAAATGTAAAATATGATAGTTTCCATTTCTTCTCTATTTTCCAGGAAGTGATGGGACCAGTTGCCATGATCTTAGGTTTTGTTTTGGTTTTTAGTTTTTTAAGTAAGCTTCAAGCCAACTTTTATTCTATCCTCTTTCACCTTCACCAAGAAGCTTCTTAATTCTTCTTCACTCTCTGCCATCAGAGTGGTAACATCTGTCAATCCGAGAGCATTGATATTTCTCCCAGCAACCTCACTTCTGACTTTTGACTTGTCTGGCCTGGCATTTTGCATGAAATACTCTGCATATAAGTTACATAAATAAGATGACAATACATAGTCATATCATACTCCTTTCTCAATCTTTAACCAATTAGTTGTTCCATGTTTGATTCTAACTGTTGCTTCTCGACCAAGATGTTTTCTCAGGAAAAAAGTAAGATCATCTGGTGCTCTCATTTCTTTGAGGACTTGCCATATTTTATTGTGATCTACACAGTCAAAGGCTTTATTGTAGTCAATGAAGTAGAAGGAGATGTTTCTTCTGGAACTCCCTTGCTTTCTTCATAATCCAAAGAATGTTGGTCCTTTGACCTCCAGGTCCTTTTACTTTTCAAAAACCAGCCTGGTAATTCTTGGTTCACATACTGCTGAAGCCTACCTTGCAGAATCTTAAACATAATTTTGCTGGCGTACAAAAGGAACACAATTGTTCAGTACTTTGAACATTCTTTGGCACTGCCTTCTTTAGGATTTGGTCAGGTCTTCATGGAACTGATTAACTTTGACTTCTTTGGCATCAGTGGTTGGAGCAGAGACTTGTATTACTGTATTGTTGAACACTTCACCTTGGATTCAAATAGAAATCATTTTGTGATTTTTGAGATTAAACCCCCGTACTGCTTTTTTCACCCTTTTATTGACTGTGAAGACTACTCCATTTCTTCTAAGGGATTATTGTCCACAGCAGTATATACAAATATCGCCTGAATTAAATTCACCTATGCCTATTCATTTAAATTCACTGACACCCAAAATGTCTTTCCATCTCCTGCATGACCACATCCAACTTTCCTTGCTTCGTAGATATTACATTCCACATTCCTATGTGGCATCGATATTTACGGCCTCAGACTTTTTTTCATCACAAGACACATGTGCAGCTGAGCTTCCTTTTGGCTTCATCTCAGTCACATCATTCTTTCTGGAGCTACTTATAGCTGTCTTTTGCTCTTCTCCAGTAAATGTGTCAGATAATTTCTGATCTGAGGGACTTATCTTCTGGTATTGTGTTTGCAATTTCCTTCATCAGAGGATTACCTTTCATCAGAACTCTCCACTATAGTTTATTCATCTTGGGTAATGTAACATGGCATAGCTTATAGTTTCATTCTCTCCACCATGACAAAGCAATGATCCAGGAGAAGCATGGGTTCCTTAGCTGTCCCCATTTCCATCCCAAAAGGCTTTATAAGTACAATTATATTCATTCTTGGGCTATCAATTTTTCCTGTCCACATGTCCAATGTCTCTGCCCTCTCTTTTTACAATTTCAGGCTATTTCCCACCACTTTTAAAGAGCAAATAGCAACAATGTTCCTCTATACCTAACTAAAAACAATAGTGAAATTATATGCATCTCTAAGTAACTTATACAAAGTTATCTGAGACTTTCTGGACAAACACATCCATGTGACTTCATGTAGAATTACATGTGGAATAATGTGTTTCCTCTTTATTATATTTTTTTATTTTTAAAGTAGAATATAAAATGGAGATTGCACATGAAATTGCAAATCTATTATGTACAAATTGCTTTTCCTTTTAAATATATAATAAAGTTATTGTGCAACTTTCCTTTCTTCGTTCTCAACTCTCACATCCTGGCGATGGTTACCATTAGACACAAATATGTGTATGTGTGTATATATGTGTATATATACACATGCATACATATACATGCATATATGCATAAAAGTACATATATATGTATATGTGTTTACATATGTATGTTTATATATATGTAAAGACATACTATGCATACTTCTATTTTTTCTGGATGCAAATAGCATCTTCCTTCATAGATCCTTTCTAGTTAATTTGGTTGTTTATAATAGTCAAAAGGATTTGGTAACTCAAAGATATTCTTAAAACAATATAGCTATTACTGTATACAATGCTCTCTTGATTCTGCTTGTCTTATTCTTCATTATTTCATGGAAATCTTTTCCTGTTTTTCTAAAATCATTGAACTCATCATTTCTTATAGCATAATATTATTCCATCACAATCACATACCACAATGTGTTCAGCCATTCCCCAATTGCTGGGGATCCCCACAATTCCCAGTTCTTTGCCACCATAAAGAGAGCTGCTATAAATATTTTAGAACATACAAGTGCTTTTTCTTTTTTCCTTAATCATCTTGGGAAACAGACCAAGCAATAGTATTGCTGAGTCAAGGGGTATACAGAGTTCTTTGGGCATAATTTTAAATTATTTTCCAAAACTGTTTATTAGTTTATCATTCCACCAAAAATTAATTAGCATCCCATTTTTTTCTATGTCCCTTTCAATATTTGTCACTTTTCCCTTGGTTTTAACCAATCTCTTTAGTGTAAAATGATACCTAAGTTTTCCCTAATTTGCATTACTCTAACAAATAATGATTTAAAACATTTTTATATGGCTATTAATTTTTTTATTTCTTAATTGGAAAACCGCCTGTTTATATCCTTTAACCATTCATCAATTGGGGAATAGCTTATATTCTTAGGTCTTTATCTGAGAAACTGTCTATAAAAATTTTTTCCCAATTTTCTGCTTTCCTCCTGATCTTGGATACATTGGTTTTATTTCTACAAAAGCTTTTAAATTTAATGCTATCTGAAGTATCCATTTTATACCTCCCAAGGCTATTTCCTGTTTATTCATAAATTGCTCGCCTATCCATAAGTCTGACAAGTTTTATGTTTCAGGTTCTTCAAATTTTCTTATATCTTCCTTGATGTCTAGCTCATGTATCCATTTTGACCTTATCTTGATATATGGTATAAGATATTGGTGTATTTCCAATTTCTGTTGAACTACTTCCTGATTTGTGCTACAATTTTTGTGAAATAATGAATTCTTATTCCAATAATTTAAATCTCTACACTCACCAAACACCAGGTTTCTAAAGTCATTTGTAAATTTTATATCTACTCTATTCCACTGATCTGCCTTTCTATATCTTAGTCAGTACCAGATAGTCTTGATAATTACTGCCTTGTAGGTTAAGATCTGGTACTACTAAACCTCCTTCCTTTATATTTTTATTAGTTCTTTTGATCTTCTTGACCTTATATTCTTCCAAATTAAGTTTGTTATTTTTTTCCTAGCTCAATAAAATATTTTTAGTAATTTAATTGGGGTTTATTGAATATATAGTCTAACTTGGGTAAAATTGTCATTTTCCTTATATTGTCACTACCTACCTATGGACAATTAATATTTCTCCAATTATTTAAATTTTATTTTATTTAATAAAAAAGTTTTTTTAATAATTTTGTTAATATAATTTCTGGGTTTGTTTTGGCAGGTGTACTCCTAGATATTTTATAATGTCTAGATCTGTTTTAAATTAGGTATCTCATACTACCTCTTTTTGCAGGATTTTGTTGGTGACATATGGAAATGCTACTTTGCTAAAATTAGTAATTGTTTCAGCTAACTTTTTAGTTGAGTCTATTTTTTTTCAAGAATATCATCATACCATATGCAAAAGAAATGATTTTATTACCTAATTATCCATTCTTACTCATTCTATTGCTTTTTCTTCTCTTATTGGTATTGCTACAATTTCCAATACAATATTGAGTGATATCAGTGACAGTGTACATCCTCGTTTCATATATAATTTTATTGGGATGACTTATAGCTTATCCTCATCATGAATAATACTTGCTGATGATTTTAAGTAAATGCTTCTTATCAATTTAAGGAAAAATACATTTATACTTATTATTTCAAGTCTTTCTAATAGAAAGTCATACTGTTCTGTATAGCATGCTATAGTGGATCCATGTGAGTTCTCATATATCCTGGAGGTGCTCTCTCAGGTTGCAATAGTATAGAGGCCATCATTCTTTCCAGTCTAATCCCAAGTGTCTAGGGAATTAGAAATAACCCCAAATTAATCATCAAGTCTGACTATCTCCAACACACCACACACACACACACACACACACACACACACACACACACACACACACACCATGGGCAAATTAAATCTATGATGTCTCTAATAACAAAGTAGCCTTGATCTTTACCAAGACCAATCATTGTACTATGTGAATTAATGAATGAATGATAATTTAAGTTTATGAACCAGACTCTATACGCAAAGAAAAGAATAAGGGAAGAGAATAAGCCTACTATGTGTCAGGCACTACAATAAGCTCTGGGAACACAAAGATAAAAGGAAGAAAGTTCTGCTTTCAAGAAGCTCACTATTATAGAATAAAAATGTTCCTGATAACAGCTTTTCTGACTTCCCTGACATCTCTGATGCAGATTCCTCCCTCCACCATTCAACCTGATTGATCCCAGCTTCCCCAATTCAATTTCTTGGTCTGGGGGTAATGAAGATCCCAACCTCCTAGAGTTAGGGCCTCTTAAATTTTGGGGGTACCTGAAACCATGCAAATCACCACACCCGATAACTTACTGCCAAAATAGATCCCTTTCCAGATGGAGATGAGAGATGCCACAGCCAGAAAACCTAAGTGCCACTATGTGTTTGCTCTTTACCTTTGTTGTGTTAGGTCAAAGTAAACCATCTCTTTTGTTAAACTTCAGTGACTTTCAGTGCTCTTTTTCTTCCCAATAGGAAAATCAGTTCTGAGTCAAAATATTTTTCATACAAATAAAGATAGATCTAAATAACTAGAGAAATTAATTGCTGATGGGGAGACTGAGTCAATATAATGAAAATGAAAATTCTACTAAATTAATTTACTTATTCAGTGTCATATGAATCAAACTACCGAAGAATGAAAAGTCAAGAATTTCAAAAGAATTGATGAAAAAATATGAAGGGAGGTAGCCTAGCCCTTCCAGATTTCAAACTATCTTACATAGTGGTAAGCAAGAAAACAATCTGTTACTGGCTTAGAAATAGAAGTGGTTCAGTAAAATAGATTAGGTACACAATATACAGTAGTAAATTATCATAGTCACCTAATGTTTGATAAACCAAAGATCCAAGTTTTGAGGGCAAGAACCCACTATTTAACAAAAACTGCTGGGGAAAGTGGAAGTAATTTAGCAGGAAGTAGGTATAAATCAACATCTCAAACTGTATAACAAGACAAGGTCAAAATCAATGCATGATTTAAACACAAAGGATGATATAATAAGCAAATTAGGAGAACATGGAAAATTTTACCTGTAAGATCTTTGAATAAGGAAAGAATTTAGGACTAAACAAAATATAAAGGATCATGGAAAGTAAAATGGATAATTTAGATTATTTTGAATTAATAAGTTTTTGCCCAAATAAAACCAATGCATGCAAAATCAAAAGGACATCAGTAAATGGGGAAAGAGGGAAGAATTTTACAGCAAGTTTCTCTGATAAAGGTCTTATTTTTCAAATATATATACAACTGAGTCAAATTTATAAAAATAAGAGCCATTCCCCACTAGATAAATAGCCAATGGATAAGAACAGGAAGTTTTCAAAGAAATTAGAGTTTTCTATAGTCATTAAGATGTTCTAAATTACTATTGATTAGAGAAATATAAATAAAGAAAAAACATTCTTGTTCTATAACAATGAGCCTCTTGAGAGCAGAACTTTCTTCCTTTTGTCTTTGTGTTCCCAGAGGTCCCCTCACACATCAGATTGGCTCAAAACACAAAACAGAAAATGACAAATTCTAGGGTGTACATGAACAAATTGGGACACTAATGCACTATTGGTGGAGGTGTGAACTGTTCTAGCAATTCTGGAGAACAATTTGGGACTATGTCCAAAGAACTACAAAACTGTGTTATCCTTTGACTGAGCAGTACCATTACTGTATCCCAAATTATCTACATCTCAAAGAGATTTTTTTAAAACTGGAAAAGGACCTATATGTACTAAGTTATTGATAGCAGTCCTTTTTTGGTGGCAAAGAATTAGAATTTTAGGGGCTGCCCATCAATTGGGCAATGACTAAACAATTTTTATTACATGATTGTGATGGAATATTATTGTGCTATTTAAAAAATGATGAGCGGGATGGTTTCAGAAAAACCTGGGAAGACATATATGAACCAGGAGGCCATTAACCATAGTAACAGCAATAGTGTAATGATGATCAGCTATAAAAGATGTAGCTACTCTGAGCAATACAATTATCTAAGATAATTCCAAAGGACTCATGATGAAAAATATTATCCACTCCAGAGACAGAACTGATTATCTCTGAGTGCAGATTTAAGTATAATTTTTTACTTTCTTTATTTTTCTTGTCTTTTCCTTTTCAACATGGTTAGCATGTAAATATATTTTGCATAATTTCACATGTATAATTGATACTATTATCAATATTGTTTGTTATTACATTATCTATATCAATTGATGTTATTACTTCTAATTTCATCATTGCTTGCCTTCTTAATGGGTGATGGAAGGACTGGAGGGAGGGAGAAAATTCAAGTATTTTTTAAATGAATGTTAAAAAAATAAAATAAAATAAAATAAAAAAATAAATATTTTAAGAAAATCAACTATGAGATTAGAGCTCTGCCTTAAATGCTCATACTCCAACTGGGACAGAAAACAAAACATGTAGGAAATTTCAGGTCAGAAAAGTTCAGTCAAGAAAGACAAGACCAGAAGTTCTTAGGATGCTCTGGGTATCTAACTCACCACTCTTTGGAAAAGATTGTGTCCCTAAAGTTAGAATAGAATGTGGATTCTGGGTTATCTTCTTCAGAAGTGGGGAGTAAGTATAAGGTCTAGCAAATAAAAGTAAAAGGAGTTATTGACAGGAAGGTGGGGGTGTGGAAACAATTTGCTACTACAGAGGAAGGAAAAGGAAGATCCTGCTTGGGTGCCACTTCCACATAAAAAGTGGTCTAAAAATTTGGGTCTGGCCTGTTATCAATTACATGTGCTTTTTATCCCAAAGTCTTTTTTTCTCCAGCAGACTGCCCTATCAACAATCCCTTCCCTTTCTCTTATCTTTAATCTCTCCTTATTTTCTCATTCCTTCTCTATCTCTCTCAAAAACATTGTCTCTTTCCCATACTTAAAAAAAAAAAAAAACCTTCACTAGGACTTAACCCCTGAAATTGTCTTCCAATATTTTTCCTCCATTTCTCAGTAAAAATGAGAGGAAAAAAATGTTTTTCCCTCTTTTCACTCCCCAATCCTTTGCAATCTGGTATCTGACTCACTCATAGAAACTGCTTTTTCTGAAGTGTTTTTTCCCCACTATTTTTTAGTTAGCAAGTATGACAATCCTTCATCAATTGCCCTTGACTTCTCAGCTGCATTGTATGCTGCTAAGCACTGTCTCCTTCAGGAAAGTCTCTTTGCTATGGGTTTTCACTCATATTATTCTCTCATCATTCTCCTCTTGCTTGTCTAACTACATCTTCATAATGTCTTTTGTTGGTTCATTATCCATATCCATATCACATACCATAAATATGGGTATTCCCCAAAGATCTCTCCTGAGTCCTTTTCTCTTCTGCCCCTTCTGGTTTCCTGGTGCTCTTATAAACTCTCTTTGGTTTCATTATAATCTCTACATATATGACTCCCAGATCTATGTATCCAGCCTCATTTTCTCCCTTGACCTTCAATCCAACATCTACTAGACATTTAAAATGGGATATTTCATTCAATACATGTTTTGTTCTAACTTGGTATAATTTTTTTGTTACTCTGAACTTGACAAATGCCAGAAAACATGAGTGTCTCCATATACAAAAGAAAAACCAATAGAAAAAAAAATACCGAGCATGAAACTATAAATCTCCATTACAGGTAACTTTTAAAAAATATATTCAGTATATAAAGTCCAATATTCTCCTACATATTTGAGTTTTCCTGGACCTCCTTCTACTCTGTCCTGAGAATAGAGCAGAGATCTTTGTGAATTTTTTAAAATGCCTCATTGCCACTTGTATCATTTTTTAAATTGCATTATCCTCCCCCATACCAAAAATAAATAAACCTTTCCTTGTAATGAATAAGCATAGTCAAGCAAAACATCTATTCATTAGCCATATCCAAAAATGTATGTCTCATTCTTCCTCTCTAGTCTTTCAGATCTGCTCAAGAGAGTATGATGCTTCACCATCAGGCCTCTGGAGTCCTAGTTGGTCATTACATTGAACAGAATTCTTAAGTATTTCAAAGTTGTTTTCCTTCACACTGTGGTTTTTATGTTATTCTCTTTTTCTCAATTTAAAAAATCTTTAATATTTTATCATATACCTTTGAAAAACCAAACATTCTCATATACAAAACAAAACAATAAGTTTGCACATGAAACTGTGAGCCTGTATTACATACTCATTGTTTTCTTAAGTATATAATAAATTTAACATGCTATTTTCAAATCTTTCTTGCTTTTCTATGCCTTGCTCCATCTTAAATACATTCTAGTCTCATTTGTGCATTTTCTTTTAAATGCTTCAATGACCTTATTTTTTCTTTTCTTTTTTTCTTTCTTTCATTCTTTTTTTTTCTTTGGGCAATCCTATAATTGACTCTTCTTTATTTGGGGATGTTATCGTGTATTTGTTTTCATATATTTAAAGTAGCACCCTATATATTGAGTATCAGACATTTATGTTACTGCAAAGATATTTTTCCTCTTCTGTTTACTGTTTATCTTCTCATTTTAGCTAAATTGATTTTGTTTGTGTAAAAGCTTTTCAATATTATGCAATCAGAATTGATCATTTAATCTCCTATGATCCACTCAATGCTTTGCTTGTTTAGGAACTCATCTATGCATTATTGTGAAAGGTATCTCTTCTCCTGCTTCTGCAATTTGTTTCTGATGTGCCCTTCTATATCTAGGTCACATTTCCATTTGCAGCATTTTGGGGTATATAAGCCTAATTTCTGACAAACTTCTTTCTAGTTTCCCCAATTCTTTTTGTTGAATATCAAGTCTTTACCTAAGTAGTCGGGAGTCTTCAGATTTATCAAACACTGGTCTGCTATTTGCTTTTAAACATTTGGTTCCTAAAATTGTTCCACTGTTGCCCAATTTTTAAATCAAGTGGTTTTTATCAACAATGCTCTGTAGTATAATTTAAAATCTGATACTATTAACTCCAAGTCCTTACCATTTATTTTCATTATTTGACTTGAGATTCATATTTTGTTTCTCAAGGTGATTTTTTAGAAATTTCTAGCTCTCTAAAAGTTTGATTGATATATGATGAATATTCAAATTTATTTAGGCAATATTATTAGGTCCTCACCACAAAAAATTAATATCTAATTATTTGTAGGTAAATAATTAGATAATGGGGGTGGCTAGGTAGTGCAGTGAATGGAGCACTGGCCCTGGAGTCAAGAGGATCTGAGTTCAAATCTGACCTTAGACGCTTAATACTTAATTTCCATGTGACCTCAGGCAAATCACTTAACCCAGATTGGCCTGGCTTCCCCCTCCAAAAAGAAAAAAAGAATTAGATAATCGATGTCTTTATTTCTATAAAACATATAATTCTTCTGCATAGAAAGGATTCTGGAAAGATGGTGGAATACAGTAGCAAGAAATTACCTGGCTCCCCCAAATTCACCTACAAATAATTTAAAATAATGCCTGAAAATGAACTTTAGAGTGTCAGAAATAATTAAAAATGAGGATAAAGCAGTCATCAAGCCTAAGACTACTTGACAGGATGTTAGGAAACACCTGACCCCCACAGGTGGTGATCTGGCCTGATTAAAGTGCAGATACAAACAAACTGGGGAGACAGCTCTGTGGGTGGCAAACTGAGCTTCAGGAACTTTTGCCCCACAGAGAGTGTGGAGGTTGGGCAGCTGATCAGGGAAAGATAGTAGGACCTTCCCAAAGGGGCCCAGGTGTAAAGACCAGATGCAGTACCAAGATGTGACTATGAGAGAGAAGTGAACTCATGCCAGTGAGTGCAGTAGCAAGACCTTGCTGGCTGTGGTCACTGACAGAAGAACAGAGTTTCTGGTTTGGGTTCGAGGGCATAATGGTGAGCTGAAGCTTGAAACCACCATAACTACAGGGAATAAGAGCATTTGTGGTGACAGAATTGCTGGGGACCATAGTCACAGATCAGGAACAGAAAGGAGTACCTAAAACCAAGCCCCAAATTACAGCTCAGAAAACAATGGCGTGAAAAACCTGAAGCTTGAGACATTATCCTCCACACGTTGGGACTAGACTGTACACAAAGATAATTGCCAAAACATAAGCCACTTTCAAAAAATAATGTAAGCAAAAGGGAAAGAATCCAACCAATGATAACTACCAATGTAATAGAGAAGATCTGGGTTGAAATTCAGAAAACAATGAAATCAAAATAGCAACTTTTATTTCAAAGAAAAATGTAAAATGGTCACAATCCCAAAAAGAGTTATTAGGAAAGCTAAAAGGGAACTTTAAAAATCAAATAAAAGAGAAGAAATCACAGCTCCAACACAGCCACATCAAATACCCAAAAGATATGACTCTAAACAAATTCTGGGGCTCTAAAATGCACACAGATATATCTCCCACTGAAGGCAGCTTGGCTCAAAGTGACCATCTCAGCTCTGAGAGTCAAAACCAGCACAGCCTGAAACGGCAGCTTTGCTCCAGGGGCGGCTGGAGGAGAAGAGCTGTCCTGCAGCTGAAGCTTCAGGAGAGCAGATCTGCAGCAGCTGTAGCAGTCTCAAGAATTATCAAGCCATAAGAAAAAAGGACTAAGGTCAGTGGAACTCGGCTAAAAATCAGAGAAGAAAAGCAGGTCTGGCCAAACCACCTCCAGGGCAAAGAAGTGGGAAGTGGAGGTTCTGCACCTGCCTTCACATTGCCGCTTCAGAGCTCCTGGCCTGCAGATGGCAGGGGGGCCAAACGACTGTTCAGAGGCCAAGTGCTCTCGCGTTGAGCGGCCTAGATCCAGATTGCGGTCTTGGGCAGTGGTCCTGGAGTATTTTTTTCAGTAATCGGGAGCTGGAGAGAGACCCAGCAGCCTCCTAAAAGCCTTGGCAGCTGGGAAAACCCCAGCAATTTGGGACAGAGCTGTCCCGTCTGGAAGCAGAGTTCCACAGAGCTAAAACAAAATAAAAAAAATAAAAAAAAACATTGAATGGCGACCATGAATAAGCATAAGAAGCAAAGTAAGAACAGCAACCAAACTCTAGATTCCTTCTTTGGGCAAAAGAAGGAACAAAGCAAGAAACAGAAGGAAGACAACACAGTCAGAAGTCCCACACCAAAAGCTTCCAAGAAACATGAAGATTGCCTAAAAGCTAGAGATCAGCTGAAGAAAGATTTTGAAAACCAAATGAGAGAAATGGAAGAAAAATAGGGAAGAGAAATAAGAATGATGCAAGAAAATCATGAAAAGAGAGTCAACAA
>CM053589.1:10179717-10203852 GCA_028646515.1 Pseudochirops corinnae
GGGTTGCTAGCCCCAGGAAAAACTGCTGACCCTGCTATGCTCCCAGCGTTCCCTCCTACCCAGTTCCGTCAGTCCTCACCTCGGCTGTGAGAGGGCTGCAGAAGCCTCCAGCTGGGTGAGTCTGCTGGGTGGAACTTCCCAGTCTGCCACACTCTGCTCTCAGGTCCATGCTGGTGCCACTCCTGTGTGCTCCCTTCTCCCTGCCCCGACCTGATTAGGCACTTCTCTGGGCTGGGAATCTGTCACTCTCTGTCTCACAATGGGTTCTGTCACTCTTAAATCCGCTCAAATTTACTTTTTAGTTCCCAAGGACGAAATTCTTGGGGAGCTTGAACAAGTCTCTGCTTACTCTCCTCCATCTTAGCTCTGCCCCCCGAAGTATAACTTTTTAAAGTTAGATAATTTTTAATTTGTAATTTCTCATGGTATTTGTTTAAGCTGCTCACTTAGCTCTATATTTGAACAAACTGCTCTTTTATTTTTATGCTATATTAGTGCAATCTAGCCAAAAACTTTGAATAACTTAGTAATTACTTAGGGCTTCTTTTATTTCAGAAAAAAAAAATTAGCAGGTCCTCTCTGTGTTGATAGGTTAACTCCTAGATATTTAGTTCATTTTGTTGTTCTATTAATGGAAATTTCTTTTCCTTTTCCTTTTTTTTTTCGATTTTGTTAGTAAAATGGAGAAAATCTAATAATTTAGGGGATTTATTTTGCATCCTTCCATATTGCTGAAATTATTATTTCAACTTTCATTGATTATCTGGAGATTTTCTAAATAAAATATGCCATCATCCATAAAGGTTCATATTTACTTATTTTACTCTTTGCCAATGCTTTAATTTCAAATTTCTTTCTATTTCTTTACTCCATGTAGCTAGAGTTTCTCACATTGTGTCAAGTAATAGGGACATATAGGCATGGGCTAACAATTTATTTTTGTTAGATTTGTCTACAGTTTTTAAGAAGCAAATTGAAACCACTTTTAGTTATGTTTGCTATCTACTTATTTTTCTCATTTTAATTGTTGTTTCTTTTAAATATTAAATACATTAAATATTTAGATATCAAGTAAAAGCATGAGCCACAAAGAAAAATTGACCTTCAGGAGGTCTTTAAAAATTTTGCTAAGTACCAAAATAGTTAAAGTTCTAAGATCAGATGTGTGTGTGTGTGTGTGTGTATTGACTCATTGACTTCTTATGATTTTGTGTTTTGATCTTTCCTGTTATCACAGTAGCTTTCTATGGTCAGGTTCTTTTTGTTTTTGATCATTTTTTCCAGGCTATTTCTTGACTTCAAACTTTACATTAAAGTTGGTCTCCTGGGGTGGAGGGAGCACTGTCCCAAGCTTCAGGTTTTTTGTGAAGCTGTTTTCAGAGTTAGTTCTGAAAGGGAGTGTGGTAGGTTTTCAGTTCTTTCAAGGTGGTATGATTTAAGGAGAAGTGTGTTTAGTACTTTCCTGGCATGTACTCTGTTCTGTAAGTGACCACATGCACTCTTTTCCATGCTAAAATTATGGCCAGAGACCTTCTCCCCTTTGATCACAAGGTGTGGTGTACTACCGAGCCTCCTCATTCAGACTATGATCTGGCTTTGCATAAGGGCAATGCAACAAAGCCTTTGATCTAATGCTAGTTAAGGGACCACTGTAATCTTCTGATCAGTTGTTCAGCCCCTTATTATCTGTGGGTTGAGAGCTCTGGAAGCTTCTGCTGCCTATTCAGTTGTCTCCAAGGTCTTCTAACATCTTGTTGAGTTTGAGCATTGCTTGTACTGGCCTGAGCACTACTCTCACCCAGGTGTAATAGACCTTTCCTGCAGGTATCGTTTCAACCCCTCCTTTTGTAGTTTCTGCCACTATGGAACTCATTTTGAGGCATTATTTAATGTTGTCTGGTGGGGATTTTGGGAGAGCACAGGACTTTTTTCCTGCCATCTTGACTCCACCCTCAGGAATTCATTTTCCAGCAAAAATTAAAAATTAGAACCCATATGACACGAATTATTCTGAAAAATTATACAAGAAAGTACCCTATATGATTCTTTTTATGAGGAAAATATAATACTAATGCCTAAACTGGGGAAGAAAAAAGTATAGCAGAACTATAGATCAATATTATTAATGAATGTGGATTCTAAAAATTCTCACAAAATCTTGTCAAATAGATTATAATGATTCATCAAAAAAATCGTTAACTGGTTGGATTTATACCAGAGATTAAGACTGGTTCCATATTAGCAAGACAACTTACATAAATAATCATATTTTTTTTTTGCTTTTTTTTTTTTTTGAGGGGCGAAGGCAGGGCAATTGGGGTTAAGTGATTTTGCCCAAGGACACATGGCTAATAAGTGTTAAGTGTCTGAGGCTGGATTTGAATTCAGATTTTCCTGACTCCAGGGCCGGTACTTTATTCACTGCACCATCTAGTTGCCCCAAGTAATCATATTTTTAAAAGTCCCAGATCACATTATTATCTCAATAGATATGGAAAAGTCTTTGATAGTATTTAACATTCATTTGTGCTAATGTAACCCTTGGCTTACAGGTCCAATTCTATAGAACTCTCTCTTTAATAGTGGATAATTATTACTCAATTACCTTTACCTTCATGGGGGAGAGACAGGAAGATGGAATATGTAAGAGAAGACAGAAAAAAGAAATCATGCTCTTCTGCCTTCTGGCTTTGAGAAAGATGTTCCATTTCAACATCACTTGAGATTACTGAAGGGAAAGAAATATTTTGGGAAGAAGCTGACATATAGAGGAGCTGGCAATCTCTACTATGTGCTCATTTCCAGCTTTTTATACTAGAGACTTTAGCCAGTTTCCCCTTGGGTTAGGTCTCTTTTGGTTGTTCTGAGTTATCTCAATCTCCAAAAGAGAACTCATTTGCTCTGTGATATATTCTCCTGTGGATACTTTCTCTGATTTCTGTTTTGTTAGTGATTTGGGTAAATAGGTTTATTTGCTATTTGAATGTATATTCAAGAAGGAACTGGGAGTCAAGCTTCAGGCACTCCTTTCCATTTAAGTAGTAGCAATCAGGAGTTTGAACACAAAAATTACTTCCTTTAGATTAATTATATTTAAGGGAGGAAATAGATATAATTCCAACCTGGTACCCCTTCCTCTGAGGAGAGGAGAGGTCTACCTCTGACCTTAATCTCCTGCTTCTTCTCCAGGCAGGCATCAAACTTTTCCTTAGAGTAGAATGGGAGAAAGAGGTCCTAAAGATGAGTATTTTTACTTACTGTGAATCACATCTAGACAGGTTCATGTATTTGGGCAAAAAACAAAAACAAAATTACTTTCCATACACCATAATCCTTACACTAAAATAAAAAAGAAAATAACATCCCAACTCCACCAAAAAAGTACTGGCATAGAGACAGCTTTTTTAGTATAATAAAAACAATTAAAATATCTATCTAAAACAAAGAAAAAAAGAAGCATCATGTCAATGGGGATACACTAAATGTTTTCCCAATATATACATGAATGAATGATGAAACCCATTCTCCCTATTATTATTTGATATAATTCTATAGATGCTACAAATAACAATAAATTAAAGTCACACAGACAAGAGGAGTTAAAGCTATCCCTATCTGCTGACTTTATGTTGGTTTATTTATTTTAGATTTTCTTCTTATTAATTTACTTTATATTTGGATAACAAAACTCAAATGCAAAATAAGAAAAATTAATTGCCATATACACCACAGAGTGTAAGAGAGGATCCAAAATACATAGCAACAAATTTCCATTTCAAGAAAGTCTATATAATAAATAGTACACATTGTGTTCAGAGTTGTCCATCATTACTTCCTTGTGAGTTTTCTTTTGTTTTCTTCTGTGCACTTTTTACTTTGTTCTTTTTTTAAAAATTAACTTTTGTTTATATTTAGTTTATATCATTCATTTCCACAAGATTTTAAGTCACAAATTTTCTCTTTCTCCCACTCCCCATCCTAAAACAGTGATCCCACTGTATGCCCCCTTCCCCAATCTACTCTCTCCTGTATCGTCCCCCATCACCTCTCTGACTTTCTAGTAGGACAAGATGGATCTCCCTACCCCAGTGCCTGTATATCTTATTTCCCAGTTGTATGTAACTAATAATAATAATAATAAAACATATATTTTAAACCTTTGAATTTAAAACTTTAAGTTCCAGATTCTTTACCTTCCTCCCTCATCATCCACTCTCACTGGGAAGATAAGCAATTCAATACAGGCCATATATGTGTAATTATGCAAAACATCTCCACAATGGACATGTTGTGAAAGACTGACTGTATTTCCCTCCATACTATCCTACCCCCCACTTATTCTATTCTCTATTTTGTCCCTGTCCCTTTACAAAACTGTGTGCTTCTAACTCTCCTGTCCCCCAATCTGCTCTCCCCTCCATCTCCCCACTCATCCACTTCCCCTCTACTCTCCTGTAGGGCAAGATACCCAATTTAGAGTGTATGTCATTCACTCCCTAAGCCCAATTCAATGAGAGTAAGGTTGACCCATTCCCTTTTGCCCTGTTTTTCCCCACCATTGTAACAGATATCTCTTGCCTCTTCTATATGAGATAATTAACCCCATTCTGTCTCTCCCCGTCTCCTCTTATTATATTCTTCTCTCACCTCTCAATTTCACCTTTTAAATATCATCCCTTCCTATTCAATTGATTCTGTGTCCTCTGTCTATGTATACATATACACACACACACACACACACATATATATATATATACACACTCATATATTTATACATACAAACATATATATACACATACATATATACATATACTCATACATACATATATGTATATACTCATACATATATATATGTATGCACATACATACACATTTATATTCCCTTCAACAATCCTCATACTGAGAAAAGTTTCATAAGTTACTATTAGAGTTTTTCCATGTTGGCATGCAAATAGTTCAACTTTGATAAGTACCTTGTGATTTCTTTTCCCTGTTTACCTTCTCACGTTTCTTGTGTTTGAATGTGAAATTTTCTGTTCAGTTCTGGGTTTTTCCTCAAGAGTGCTTGAAAGTCTTCCACCTCATTGAATGATCAATTTTCCCCTGAAACATTATATTCAGTTTTGCTGGGTAGGTGATAGTTGGTTTTAATCCTAGATCCTTCGATCTCCAGAATATCATATTCCAGCCTCTTTGATCCCTTAATGTAGAAGCTGCTAGATCCTGGGTTATCCTGATTGTGTTTCCACAATATTCAAATTGTTTCTTTTTGGCAGCTTGTATTATTTTCTCCTTGATCTGGGAACTCCAGAACCTGGCTATAACGTTCCTAGGTGTTTTCTTTTGGGGATCTTTTTCTAGAGGTGATTAGTAAATTCTTTCAAGTTCTATCTTGCCCTCTGGTTCTAAAATATCAGGGAAATTTTCCTTGAGAATTTCTTGAAGGATGATTTCTAGGTTCTTTTTTTGATCATGGCTTTCAGATAGTTCATTAATTTTTAAATTTTCTCTCCTGGATCTATTTTCCAGGTAAGTGTTTTTTCCAATGAAATATTTCATGTTGCCTTCTATTTTTTCATTTGTTTTGATCTGTTTGATAGTATCTTGATTTCTCATAAAGTCATTAGCTTCCATTTGCTCCACTCTAATTTTGAAACAATTATTCTCTTTAGTGAGCTTTTGAAATTCTTTTTCCATTTGGCAAATTTGACTTTTTAAGGCATTGTTCTTCTCATTGGCTTTTTGGGTCTCTTTTGCCATTTGAGTTAGTTTTTTAAGGTGTTATTTTCTTCAGTCAGGTTATTGACTCTCTTTTCTTGATTTTCTTGCATCATTCTCAATTCTCTTTCCAATTTTTCCTCTACTTCTCTTGCTTGATTTTCAAAATCCTTCTTGAACTCCTCCATGGTCTGTATCGAGTTCATATTTTTCTTTGAAGCTTTTAGTGCAGAAGTTCTGACTATGTTGTCTTCCTCCTGTTCCATGCTTTGATCCTTTTTCTTCCCCCCAAAGGAATCTAAAGTTGGATTGCTGTGCTTGCTTTGATTTCTTTGCCTATTCATGTTGCCAGTCAATTACTTGACTTTTGAGCTCCCTTCCACAGTAGAACTCTGTTTCCAGAGTAGAGAGCTTTGTCCCAAATTGCTGGGGTTTTTGAAACTGCTGGAGCTATTAGGAGGGTGCCATTATCTGCAGCCCCCACCAGCTTTGGCTCAGTAGTCACACACCTCAGCTCCACCACCTAAGACAGTGATCCCAATCCAGGCAAGTTAAGGCAAGAGCACTTAGCCTCTGAATGTTCTCTTGGCCTCACTATGATCTGCAGGCCAGGAGCTCTGAAGCAGCCAGGTGGAGGCTGCTGTAGGGCCACCACCTACTTTCTTCTTTTTCTCCTCCTTTCACACTCCCTCCAAGAATGCTGTTACAATTAAGCATTGATATACCCAAACACACAAAGAAATACACAGAAACATACATACACACATGTACACATTGATACATAAGCTTATAAATATAGACATATATACATATTCACATAGGGATATATATTCATATGCATGTTTCTATGTATCACTAATAGCTATTCCTCAATTGATAAATTGGTCAAGTGATATGAAATGAAGGATTGAAACATATTTACATTAAAGAATGCTCTAAATAACAAATAATGATGAAAATTCAAATAAAAACAATTCTGTGGTTTCACTTTCACTGAAAGTTGTCAAAAAGGACAAAAAATGTCAAAAGTCAATGTTGGAGGGGTTTGAAAATGATGGACACACTAATACATTATTGGTGGAGCTGTGAAATGGTTCAACTATTTTGGAAAGCAATGTAAAATTATGCAAATAAAATGACTCAAATGTTCACACTCTTTGAACCAAAGACTCCATTACTGGGCTTGTATTCCTAGGAAGCCTCAAAAGTCAATGTTGGAGGGGTTTGAAAATGATGGACACACTAATACATTATTGGTGGAGCTGTGAAATGGTTCAACTATTTTGGAAAGCAATGTAAAATTATGCAAATAAAATGACTCAAATGTTCACACTCTTTGAGCCAAAGACTCCATTACTGGGCTTGTATTCCTAGGAAGCCTTTGATGAATGTCTCCATACTCTAAAATTTTTGTGATAGCTAAGTTTTTGGGAAAAAAAAGACTTTAATGACCATCAATTGGGGAATGACTGACAAATTATGATACATGTATGTGATGGAATATTACTCTGCTGGAGGGAATGATAAGTGTAGTGAATGCAGAGAAACATGGAAGTATCTATATGCAATAATGTAGAGTGAAGTAAACAGAGTTAAGAAAAAATATAAATAGCAATTATAAGAATGTAAATGGAAAGAATGACCACACACCAAAAAATCAAAAGTAAGTGTAATGAAGTAATAAAGACCCAGCAGGACTTAAATGAAGAGATGTCAGAGGACACATCCAACCCATTGCTTCATGTAGTTGGGAGGTTCATAGGTGTTATACATTGAACATATTGTTTGGATTTTTCTGATTTATTGATCAGTTGTGCTGATCTTTTTTCCTCCCCCAAAAAATGATATGCTATGTAGGATGGCTCTTTGGGAGTAGAGACAGGGCAAAAATATTACTGCCTGAGAAAAATATGAAGATTTAAAAGAATAGAAGACCAACAAAAACTTATAAAAAAGAAAATCTTAGGGAATTAGCAAAGGTACAATTCAGACAATATTAGGAGACATCAAATAAATACACAAAAATCATCAGCAGCATAATAACATAATTACAAAATCCAAGAGACAATTAGAGAAACAAAGATCTAGAACATCAAACAAGAGATTTAATTAAGTCTTTAGTCCAGTGGTTCTCAACCTGTAGGTTGTGACCCCTTTGAGGGTCAAATGACCCTTTCACAGGAGTCACCTAAGACCATCAGAAAACACATATTTCCTATGGTCTTAGGAACTGAGACACCGCTCCTCTATCCATCTCCAGGCTGGTCTGCCCACATGCAGATACGCCCTCATACAAGTATTAAAGGGTTGCAGCATTAGGAAAGTTAAGAACCACTGCTTTAGTCTATAAAGTCAATGAACTAGGCTTCAATTCCTGGGTAAATTCTAGAGTGGACCATTAAAGATACATTTAATTAAAGGAAAGTGGTGATAACATAACATGCCATCTCAGACAACTCATTTCCTTTTTGTTAGAATTTTAAAATGAGTATATGAATAATATTCTGTAGATATAGTTTACCTAGATTTTAGTGAAGTTTTGATAAATTATTTCATACAATTCTATGAGTTATCAGCAGTTGCAGACTGCATTATGACTTTGAAATGATAAAGGAAGGTGAGACTGTCACCATTTCCCACCTTTATTTTACAAACATAAGCATAAAATATTAATGAAGATAATTAATACTCTCATGCTTTAGGAATCAGCAATAATACTGAAAACCTTCAAATATATTCCTGTGCATTCTAGTTGTACTACAATTGAAAATTTTAAGTTGAAATTAATATAATTATTTTCTAAAGATCTGGCTTTTATCACACAGTTCATATGACCAAGAAGCCTAAAGTTACCTTACTGAAACTTCCAGGTCTTCCAAGCCATAAGACTTTTCCAGGTCATTATCTATACTCTGATTATTCTCCTTTCCCAAATTTGGTCTTTACTTAACTAGTTCAGCTCTTGCTTCTATCACTCTTGGTCCCCTTTGTTCCCATTACCACTCATGTCTTACTACCTCCCGGGGTTACTCTTATCATTTACCTTCATTCTTACTCAAGTGTCATTGAATGGAGCTGGAGGAAATCATTTGATCATGTTGACTGAGTCCACTGCCAATTTGTGTTATGGAATCTCAATTGGATACTCACACAACAAAATAATGTTTGTATTCTCTGCACTTTATCCTCTAACCTATGGACAAAAGCATGAGAATTTGTCTCTCATCCCTTCCCCCTTATAGTGACTTTACTCTCTGACTCAGCTTCCTTCTGACCCTGGAACTTCTCTTGGAGCCTGGGGTCTTCTCACCTCTCATCATACTGGCCTCTTTCTCACGCTGATGAATTCTGAGCTAGCCATGGTACATTCCTCTCATTGCTGTGCTTCTGACTCTCCAGACTTTACCACTATGTCCTTTTTCCTTCCCATTTCAGCTCCATTTGATGTATTGTTTTCCCCCATTAGAATATAAGTTCCTTGAGGAAAGGACTGTCTTTTTTCTTATTTCTATTTATATCCACAGCACTAAGCACAGTGTCTGGCACAGTAAATGCTTGTTTCCTTTTTGCACATCCTATTAGTTGAGGACCT
The DNA here is from genome assembly GCA_028646515.1 of Pseudochirops corinnae. NCBI lineage: Eukaryota > Metazoa > Chordata > Mammalia > Diprotodontia > Pseudocheiridae > Pseudochirops > Pseudochirops corinnae. Next base: position 10,189,028 of record CM053589.1, read on the forward strand.
TATCTCATACTTTACACAGAAAAACAAGGCTATTCATGGTGGGAGCTCTCCACACTCCCTCTTTCTTCATCTCATCCCCATGGTGTCACTTACCTCCTCCACCATCTTTTTGCACCATTTTCTGATGAAGATGGGGCCCCTCTTGCTAAGGATAATCCTTCTAGATATACTCTTGATCTCATCTCCTCCTCTCTTCATCAGCAGTTTGTCTCCACTATCATTATTTCTTTCTCTAATCTCCAAGTTCTCCCTACCCTCTCTTTCTTTCCCTGATGATTTCATACCCAAGTGGCCCATCTCTTCGGAAAAAAAAAAACCTGACTAAGTCATGCCAGCCCTACTAGCTATCATCATCTTGCATCTACTCTCATTGCCTAAGCTCCTTGAAAAAGTCATCTACACTCAATGTATTCAATTTTCCATCTTTCATTTTCTTCTAAACTCTGCAGTATGGTTCCTGACTCCATCACCCATCTAAAACTGCTCTCTTTAAAGTTACCAATGATATCCTAACTGTAAAATTTGATGAACTTTTCTCTATTCACATCCTTATTCTCTCTACAGCATTTGACACTGGTAATCACCCTCTCTTCCATGACGATTTCACCTCTTAGATATTTTTGTGACATTCTTGTCTCCTGGTTCTTCTTCTCTAGTTCTGACTACTCCTTCTATCTCCTTTTCTGCATTTTGATCACACTATTCACACTATCTATAGATTATACTCTAAAGTTTTGTTATTGGGTCAATTCTTTTTTCTCTTTATACTATGTCACTTGGTGATCTCATCAGCTCCCAGAGGTTCAATTATCATCTCTATATGGATGCCATCCAAATAATACAGCCAAATCTTGTATTTTTCCTGAGTTCCAGGCCCATAGCACCAACTGTCTATTAGACATTTCCAACTCAACATCTCCAAAAAAGTGCTGGTAATTTTCTTTCAAATTTTCCCCTCTTCCAAATTTCCCTACCACTGTCAAGGACACCTACATTAACCCAGGTTCCCAACCTTAGTGACCTTGACCCATCATTGTCATTGTTCCTAAATAACTAATCAGTCTTATTGTTTCTCTCTCTACCACATTTGTCATATACGTTCCCTTCTCTCTATTCACATAGCCACAACAGTAGTTCAGGCCCTCATCATACTTAACTGGATTATTGCAATAGCCTTTCTGTAATTACTATCCCTACCTGAAGTCTTTCCCCACTCCAATCCATCCTCCATACAGCTGCCAAAGTGATTTTCCTAAAGCAGAGGTTTAGCGATGCCATCCCCTACTCCATAAACTCTAACTCCCTATTACCTCTAGGATTAAATATAAACTCCTCTGTTTGGCATTTAAAGCTCTTCACAACCTGGCTACTTCTTACCTTTCCAGTCTTCTTAAACATTATCCCTCTCTATGTACTTTTATGGCCTAGCCATAATGGCTTATTTGCTATTTCTCTCACACACAATGCTCCATGTGTTTTGTCACCAAGTGCTGGCACCCACTATACTTTATGCCTAGAATGTTATCCTTCCTAACCTCCCTCTCTTGGCATTTCTGCTTTGCACCAAGGCTTAGCTGAAGGGTCACCTTTTTCAGTTAACCTTATCTGCTCCCCCCAGCTATTATCACCGTCACCTTTAAGGCTACCTCATTATCTAGATATGGACATGTTGTCTCCCCCATTAAAATGTCATGGAATCATAGAACTGAGAGTTGGAAAGGACCTTAGAAGATATCAAGTACAAACTATATACTAAGGGAATGCTTACTGCTATTTACCTCTGTTCCATGGATTTCAAGGCAATAGAACTCACCACCTACTAAGGGAGCTCTTTCCTTTTTTGGACAACTCTAATTGCTAGGGAGTTCTTTTTTTTTTTTTCCTAATATCAAGCCTAAATCTTCCTCTTTGTAGCTTCTACTACATTCCTACATTCTTCTACATTCCTCTTGATTCTGACCACTGGGGACAAGCAGAACAAGTCAAATCCTTCCTTCAAATATTATCACGTTCCCCCAAAGTCTTCTGTTTTCTAAGCTAAACATATCCAGTTCCTTCAACTTACTTTCATTTGAAAAGAACTCAAGGCCATTTACCATCCTGGCTTCCTTTCTTTGGACGTTCTCCAGTACATAAGTGTCTTTAAACCATGGTGCCCAGAACTAAAAACAGCATTACAGATGAGGTCTGATGAGAACTGGGTACAGTGAGACCATTACCTCCCTATTGGTAAAATTAGCAAACACTTAATTCTTCAATGACTACTGTGTGAGGAACTGTTCCAAGCACAGAAGTTACAAGTATAGGCAAAAAATAGTTTCTGCTTTCAAGGAGATCACCATCTCCTCTCAAGGAGGAGACAACATTCAGACAACTACATATACACAGAATATATGCTGAATAAATTGCAGATAATCACAGAGAGAAGGCATTACAGGAGATTGGCACTAAGGGAGCATTAAGGGAGATTAGGAAAGAATTCCTGTAGAAGGCGGGATTTTATCTGGAACTTGAAAGAAGCCAGGGAAGGCAGGAGATGGAGATAAGGAGGAACAGACTTTCAGAACCAGGGGAGAGCCTGTTAAAATGTGTGGAACTGGGACATGAAGTGCTGTATGTGAGGAATAGCAAGAAGGTCAGTGTATTGGAAGTTATGCCCCTTACAATACAGCCCAAAATTACATTAGGTTTTTTTAGTTTTTTACTTCCATATCATGTTGCTGACTCATACTGAGTTTGCAATGCCCTATAACCCCACATCTTTTTCAGGAAAAAAGAAAACAAAATTGTTGTCCAACCATACTTTCTCCATCTTATATTTATGCAGCTTCATTTTTGTGACCAAGTGTAACACTTCACACAATTAGATGGCAGAGTGGATAGAGCATAGGATTTGAAATCAGGAAGATCTGAGTTCAAATTTGACCTCTGATGCTAACTAGCTATGTGACCCTGAGCAGGTTACTAAACCTCTGCCTCAGTTTCCTCATCTGTAAAATTGGGATAATAGTAGCATCTAACTCATAGGGTTGTCATGATGATCAGATGAGTCAGCATATGTAAAGTGATTTACAAACCCTAAAGAATTATGTACATGCTAACTAATATTATGACCATTTGTCTCTAGTGGATTTCATTTTATTAGAGTCAGTCCAATGCTAACCTTGTTTGGTTAGGTCCTTTTTGGACACTAATTCTGGCATTCACTGTAGTAGCTAATCTTGCTAGCTTTGAGTCATCAGCACATTTTATGACCATACATTGTATGGCATTCATGTCACTGATAAAAATGTTAATCAGCACAGGAGCAAGCACAGAGACTATCAATGCACCTGGACATATCAACATCAATCTGCACATATTAACTTTTTGAGGTCAGTCATACATCCAGAATATCAGTTACTTGAGGTCAAAGCCTATTGTGTTTTGTGTTTATATCTTCTTTTGCTTAGCACCTCACAAAGTAGACACTCAATAAATTAATATCAATTCACTGGATTTTTCTTTACTGCAGCTCATCTGACTCCTTTCTGATGAATTTCTTCTCTTCAAATTTATCTTTCTTCAAACAGATATTGGTTAGTGCTTTGGTGAAGAAAGATGGATTTCCTTTTGTAGTAGGTAAAATTTTATCTGAAAATGGAAAGAAGCCAGGGAAGTCAGGAGATGGGGATGAAGAGGAATAGATTTTTAGGTACAGAATGTTAAAATATGTGGAACTGGAACATTAAGTTTCCTAAGTGAGTCAAGGAGTCCTGATCAAAGGCATGTTTTAGAACAGTGGTTCTCAACATTCCTAATGCTGCAATCCTTTAATACAGATCCTCATGTTGTGGTGACCTCCAACCATAAAATTATTTTTGTTGCTATTTCATAACTGTAATTTTGCTACTGTTACGAATTGTAATATAAATATCTGATATGCAGGATGTATTTTCTTTATTACAAATTGAACATAACCCACAGGTTGAGAACCGCTGTTTTAGAAGATCTTAAGAAATAATAATGCTATGATTCTTATGTGTAGTGAGGTTCAAAGGTGAATAAAGAGAAGGGATCTTGGCGTTAACTATCTTTTTGACAAAAAAGAAATTCCAAAAGGAACAAAAAAAGGAAAAAATGATTCTTCGGTTGGTTCAAATTGTACACCTCAGGATAATTTAAACTTTCAACTGTGATTTTGGACTTTTCTATTAGAAAAAACAATAATTAGACATTGTTCATTGTGAATGTTAGATTTGTATAGACAAAGCATTCATGAAGTGCAATTATCGCAGTGTTGCTATATTAGTATGAATGTTAATAGCATGTTTGTTTTTGAGATGGGTTATGCATTCTGATAAACGTCTGCTTTAATCTAGTCATCTGTGTATCACTTGTCTAAGTACTCTCATTTAAGATGCCATATCCCTTCTTGTAGCAATAAAGGGGTAAAGCAACATTAATATTAAATAATTAGAAAAACAAAAGGGGAATGATTAAACATATTTACATAATTGAAATAACACTGTGTCACAGTGGGAAATCGGGACAATGTTGTCTCCTTTGAAAGTAATTCATAATTCAGATTTTTAATTATGGCATATTCATTCATTTAAAGATGATTCTGGATGAGAGGGCCACTAATGAAATACAATCATTAGCATCTAAACAAAGTAATTTACAAAGTCTCCTTTAGGGGAAAAGATTTCTAGAACATCATCAATCACACAAGATATGCAAAAACAAGCAATTAAACCACACACAAGAACTACAACAGCCTTATATATCAGTAATGTACACATGAAAACATAACTGATTACAATGATTAGACTAGGGTAGTGTGGCTAATTTGTATTTTATGTAGTGATTCCATGGAAGAATGCACCCGGACAGACACGTTACACACAAGAGGAACTTCATTTTATTAATATACACTCTAAACACACTTTAAAAAAAGCCTAGATTTTGGGTGATTGCCTAGGCATTGATTGAGGATGGAAATTTAGGGTACTGTCTTTTTAAACTGACATCCTTTCTCCTGGGTTTCTTTTTGCCTGCTGTTTGATTTTGTAAATGGGCAAAATGTGGGATTAGGGAGATATTTTATGAGAGGCAGGTGCTGCATCAGATTCTCATTATTGTTCAAATCCTGCTTTGGGCTTCCAGTGGGAGAGTGCTTACAGAACTCAATGGGTCAGTGATTTACTGGTGCTTCTTCCATATACACAATTAACAATTCATTTAGCATACAACAGGATTAAATGGGTAGTATAATTTTAATGCCTGTGTAGAGTGTCTTGTTAAATGGACTCATAGAGGGACTAGTTTTATATGTCTCCCCTTCAGTTGAGTTATAATCCTGTTGAAAACCTATATAATTTCTGTAGGTTGATTTTTTTATTCAAGGTAGGAGAGGAAGTAGTATGGAAAAAGAAATAGAAATGGTAACATGTTGGGGAAGAAGCCTCTGAAAGGGCTGGCACCCCTAGCATAAGCTGAGCTGCCTTTAATAACCACCAGCTTCAGAAGTCAAAATATTCACTATTGGACACTCAGAGGATAAAAATGCTGGTTAATTTTCAACACTGCTCCTTCATTTGACTTTACAATTTATAACAGTGAACATTAATGCAAGAATGGCTTGGTTGAGGAGGAGTTTAAAATTAGAGCACCTCTTCTCATTAGCCCCAACAGCCTGACCCAGGGTGAACTGAGAAGCAATTTGTCACCAGATTCTCATTTTGCTTCTGTTATCTCTCCTTGTAAATGAAGCATGGCAATTTATTGTAGCATCTCGCAGAGTCAAGAACATGATGTGTAAAACACATACAAAAAAAAAGTCTTTCTTCACATTCATTAACACCCAGCGTATAGAGGCAGTTCACTTTTCCCTCTAATGAAGGAGGGGGAATCTTAAATCTAAAGCTTTCCATCATGTGAAGAAGTCCTCTTCAGGCCATTAGACAGGAGCTGAGTTGGATTAAAGAAAGGCCATTGACAAAAAAGAAAAAAAAAAACAACAAAAAAAAAAACCCCAACACAACAGTGAATGGCAATATGAGGAAATAGAAAATGGATAAAAGAAGAGACTTCAGAAAGCTCAAAGAATGAAAAGTACATTTTTGGCATCAATGATCAACCCTTCTTACCTCTCTCTGTGTTTTCTGTTTTCAGTGAAGAAAGGAATATCTAGCTTTTTATTTAGCTGGGAATTGCTTTAATGTTTGGCCAATTCTCATTTCTTCACCCTTGATCTGACCTTGCAAGAGGCATTAAATTAGGTTCATTTGAAGAGCACATTGTCTATGATCTATAAAACAAGTTTGCCTTTTTTTTTCCCTTTAGAAGAAATTGCAGCGTGCAAGGTATTAATGCATTCTGATTATGTCACTGACAGCTCTTTTCCTGGGCTGGTAATATACTATCTTACCTCCTCTGATTAATTCTGATTAATGGCTTGGTTGTGTACAGTATGTTAAATGGCACCTCAGAAGGAACCTATTAACAAATTAGTTTATAGTACAAATTCCAAGACAGGCTGGGAGCACCATTTGAATTAGATTCTTGTATGCTTTTGTGAAGATACAGAGTTATATTTAGTGTCGTATACACACACACGTGTGTATATATATATATATAATAAACCTCAATATTTGTTGTTCATTATATGAAATATATTTATATCAGAAAAAAACCAAACTTTCATTAATTTAGCCAATCAATAAATTTCTGTGTTTGTAGAATCAGCTTAGAATTTTCAGTTAGATTGTGATGGAATGATTTTAACCTAAAGGGAAGTAGTGATCTGTACTAAAAAAACACGTACTCAAAATTATTTCAATGCTTGACATTCAATTTTTTTTCATGAGCTATGTTTGTTAATGATATCAAAATGCTGCCAGAACACCTACTATATTACTGTCTTGCAGTGATGAAAAATGTTTATGATCATTTCATAAAGTGTTAGCATTACTCTCTCTGATACTACAATGACTTACTGCCTCCTTAACTTAGCTTTTTTTCTCATAGTGTTAATTTCTCATAATCTGTTGTAAACTATTGTTTTTATTCTCTAAGGTTTGGATAGAATTGAGCAATTCTAGCTAGTTATTCCATGTTATGCTTCTTCAAGCATCTCTTCACTTAGTCAGTGCTAAATGTAGTAACAAATTGAATCTGAAATATATCCTAGTGGGAATTCAAATGAAAGCTTATAGTAGAATAATTTTTATGGATAAATCACAGGACTATAAAGTGCTAGAGTTGTAAAGCATTCTGTAATGCAATCTCTTTATTCTACAGGTAAGGAAACAGCCCTGAGATGTGAAATTTTCCTGAAGTGGCACAGGTACTAACTGGAAATCTGATTTCAAACCTAGTAATCTTACTACTGGTAGCTAAGTGGCTTAGCAGATAGAGTGGATAGGGCCTGGAGTCAGGAAGACCTGAGTTCAACTCCAGTTTCAGACACTTATTAGCTGTGTGATCCTGGGCAAGTCTTTTGACCTCTGCTTACCTTAATCTACTGGAGAAGGAAATGGCCAACCATTCCAGTATCTTTGCCAAGAAAACTCCATATAGGGTCGTAACTGAATAACTCTTTCCACTATATCATATTTTAAACAAAATTCTTGATTTTCTTTTGAATATAAGCCCTGTAAGTCTTTTTCCCTGCTATACAGGATGGAATGAACATTCTGGCTTTTACTCATTAATTGGTACTCATTAATACCAATCTTAAGTAACAACGAGTAAGTCTAAACTGTACCTTTAATTAGCAGCAAAATTCACAAGCAAATAGGGAAGACTTGTGGGTCTTAATTCATATTCAATCGAATTAACTTCAGTGACTTCAGTACAGAGTACATGATTTGAACAGATGTGATCTTTGTAGGATTCCACTCTTTTGAGAACATCATGTTGTGCTATCAGAGGCATGAAAGTCAAGTAGGAAAATCAAATGTTACTCTGATTGAGGCAGGATGGTGTAGTAGGCAGTTGGCTCATGTGAGAGTCAGGAACACGTGGCGTCTAACTCAGGATGAGTCACCTACCCTCTCACTACCCCAGGCAACTCTACCACTCCTAAGTAGCAGGTTCTGATATTCATTGTGGACGATTTTCTTGACTTAACAATCAATGGAATCACACATCTAGTTTTAAAAAATCTGCCTTACTTTTACCTGGAAAGAGCATTAAACTCTTAGGTAACTAGGGCCATTTGGTCTTTTGGGAGCTATTTAGTAGTTAAATAATTTTAGTTATTCCTTGGTTATTTTTGCAGGAGGGAGCCAATGTCTGACAGGGACTTTATGTATGTGTTGTTGTGCAGCTGTTTCCATGGTGTCTTACTCTTTGTGACTCCCTTTGGGGTTTCCTTGGCAAAAATATTGGAGTGGTTTGCCGTTTTCTTCTCCAATTCCATTTTACAGATTAGGAAAGTAAGGCACAGCTAGTAAGTATGTATCAGAGACCAGATTTGAATTCAGGTCCTGCTGACTCCAGGTGTAGTGTTCAATCCACTGTGCCACCTAGCTATCTCTATATCTCTATTTATAGGATATATATGTATGGGACACACACACACACACATTATATATATACATATACATACACACACACATATATATATACATATACATACACACACACATATATACATATACACACACACATATATGTATATATATATATATATATATATATATATATATATATATATATATATGTAGGACATATATATCTGTGGACTGCAAAACACTCTGGTGTTTCGCAGGCCACAGATAAGTTTAAGCAAATGTGACAATCTCTCCAATGGTTAGTGGTCAAGCATCTTCTCCTAGTCTACTGCTCCATACAGCTGTTCCATTTCTTTAACATAATTATCATTATTTTCCTTCATACTTTTCCAACACAATGATTATTTATCTGTTTCAGCACAGAACAGGGATTCAATATGGGGACACAATAGGGATTCAATAAATATTCCTCAATAGACTGATAAGACATTGGAAGCAAGTCCATTTCCAAAGGACATTCTGTCAGGAGGCATTTTTATTTATATGAAAATACAAAAATCTTCACTCTTACATTTAAAGTCTTTCATGATCTAACTCTCACCTACCATTCTAGTCTTATTTCAAACTACTCCGCTTCATACACTATCTGTTCCAGTCAGATTGGTTTATTTAATGGTCCCGTAGCATTTCATCTCCTAACTCTGTATTTATGAAAGTTTTCCCACATTTCTGTTAGGCAATTCTCCCTCACTTCCATGTCACTGAATCCCTCACTCCCTTCAAAGCATAGTTTAGATGTCATTTTCTCCACAGAGCTTTTTCTGATCCCCTAGCTATTAGTACCATTTCTCACTTCAAACTACTCTGAATGTATTTTGTTTTTACTTATGTAAAGTGTGTGTATGGCCATGTAACATGTACGTTCCATATAGCTTGTCTAAATGTCTAGATGCATGTGGCTTATGGGGAGGCATGAAGAGATATAATCTGAGGTCCGGAATGACTCTGAGGAGTAGAAAAGAGGGAGCATAATAGCTAAGGGGAAGAGCAGGCAAAACCAGGGCATCATCAGGCTGGGTGTTCTGTCCTACAGACTAGAATTATATTTGCTTTCATAAATATTGCTGGCCTAGAGGTTCAAAACAGAAAGCTACTTTCTAAAATACTCTTAAGGGCCAGTCTGGCTTGTTCCCACTACATATTAATCATATAAAAGGCCATTAAAATAGTGAATGTTGAATAAACTTATCTAATCCAAACAAATGAAATAATAAGTTGTTATTAGACATTATACCAAAGTTATACCAGAAGTGCCAAAAAAATATGCAGAATGAAGGCACTGTCTCACTGGAAACAAAATGTTCCAGCACAATCTCATCTAGGAGAAATTTCCCCAAATCTCTAGAGGCCGGCTGGAAATCAGGGATATGTTGATGAACTGACTTCTCCTGCATATCTGCATCATCCAAAGTTTCTCTCTCCACTTCTGGAGTTAGTTTCCAAGGAAGTCTGGAGCATGTCCTGTCAAAGAATATCTCTCCTTTCCTATGCTTTCTCACCAACTCCTCTCCTTAAACAGTTATGATACATTGTGTTAGGATACTCTCCATTGATTAAGAGAGTCCCATGCAAAGTCACCCAAACTTGGTTGGAAATCGAGGTTGAACTTACCTGTGTACATGCTATATCCTCTCAGAAGAATATAGGCTCCTTGAAGATAAGGGCTGTTTCATTTTTACGTTTGTACTCATGGTGTCTGACACACAGTAGTTTCTTAATACATGTTTTTGAATTGAACTGAAATAACACACAGATACACACAGACACAGACGCACAGACACACACACGCACACGCACCCACACACCCACCCACAAGCCCACACACCCATCCAGCTTGGTGAATAAGTATGGAAGGTTTGGCGAAGGATTTGGAAAAGAATCACCAAGTAATAGGCATGGATGGGTGGTGTTTGGCATGACTGGAGGGAGGATCATTGCTGATGAGAGCATAAGTTCATTGAAGTATTAAAATATGTAGGCTAGTTATAGCAATTCTGTTCAAATATATTCCGTACATGGTCCAATTAAAATAACTCTGAAAAATTAAAGTAATAAGATAGAAAGTGATAATAAAAATCAAATAATGGGCTAGCAATTGACTGACAAAGACCCTATCCCCAACTTAAATATTCCATTTTAGCATACCAAGAGTATATATAATATATAAATATGAATATGTTTCTTGGAATGATGTTGAATTCTCTCTCTCTCTCTCCCTCTTTCTCCTTCTCTCCCCACCCCCTCTCTCTCTTAGAACTAAGTGGTCTGGATTGATGGTAAAGAAAGTTGGAGCCAGAGGCTAGATTTCAATAAATAAGTGCCAAGGCAATCTCTTTTCTAAAGTTAGTGCATCTGTTTTACCTATCTATGTGTAGTATCTTCTCTGTGACTCCTACTCCAACACTGATTTAAATTTTTGAGCTGGATGTTCTATGAGTGTAGCCCTGAGGAGTTAGGGTTTCTGGTATGTTCCCTAGGAACTCTGACTAGTGTATTCCCACTGTTTATAGCCAGGTTTGATTAGCTTTTGGAAAGCATAAGCAGGTATAGAAGCAACAGTGCTTATAGAAACATTCCCTCCAAATGATTGAGGTGGAGGTGGGAAGAGGGGACAAGTGTCATTGCTTGGGGAGAGTGGGCTCAAACTTATATAAAAAAAGGAATACTATGATAGAACTCACGAAGCAAAAGGGTCACTTAAAGTCTTGATCCTTGGAAGCTTTTGCTTTTTCTTTTTCTTTTTTCCTCATAAATTTGTCCTTAGGTGTAGGTTTCTTCTGAGCTTTAAATGTTCGTGTCTTTGTAGAGACCTGAAGCTTAATTTCCTTAAAGCATCTTTTTTGTCTTTCATTTGCTTTTCAGCTCCAGATATATATGTTATCAAATACTACTACTCTGAAGATTCTTCTACCTGCTGTAGTAAATACTGCCACCAGAGCTTATGTAAAGCCTAGGTCTTACATCCTTTCAAAGTTCACAATGTATTAACCTGACCAATTCTGTCTCTCAATGGGTTTTTGGTTACTCAATGGTTTTTCTGAGAGCTTCTCTCTAACCTTAGCATATCTCTCTTTATTCCTAGCTGGTTTGTTCCTGCTGGTCTTAATTCTCCAAGGGATAAACTCTTTCTTCCCACAGGAACATTTTCCTCTCAAGGACCTAGAACCCTCAGATCATAGATTTCAGTTTTCTTCTATTTCACTGACTGTGTCCAAACTAATTTACTATTTTCATATGCTAAAATTATGCCTCGATATTCAACCAATCACAAGATATTTCCTATGTGACATCACTTGCCTTTGTCCAATAATCCAAAGCCCCTGTGATTTATTTAAATTGATTAAAGACTTATCATACTTAGTTTACACTTTTGATTGATTGAATACAGCTGTCTTGTTCTTACTTAAATAGGAATGGCCAACAATTTGAAAAATCTCTCCACAAAGTGCAGTTTCATGTACATAGTAGATGCAAAAATTGTTATACTGAGACACCCAGGGAAGTGTGATATTAGGGGATTTCTTAGGGAATGATATCAATTTCTGTTTCCTTATGAGACATGTGTATAAACTGTATAACTGTAAAATAAAATAAACTGTAAAATAAACCCACATAAGCAGAAAGAGTGAAATTAAATGTTTAAATTATTACCCAGCAAGGGTGTAAAATATTTGATATGTCCACCAGGTGGTACTATTCTCAAGGTGCCAGCTCAATGGTTTTGTTACCATCTTCCTGGTTCACATGGACAAATCTCCCTAGTGTATATGTGTGAGCCTCCCACTGTGTCAAAAATGAATGGAAGACTCCAAGTATGTAGTCAGGGAAAGGTGAACAAGTTAAAACCTACTTTAGTTGTTTTATGACTCTGAACTAAGGGATAAATAGTGACTTAGATTTAATCTCAAACCACAAAGATATCCCAAATTTTTACATACCCCAGGGTTCTCTTTGTCACAGTAGTTCCCTGACTAAAACCATGTAATGGGGATAAGAAAGAAGGTGTCACAAGGAAATTAGGGGTGAAACAAGGATGCCCATTATCACCACTATTATTCAATATTGTACCAGAAATGATAGTTGTGGCAATAAGGGAAGAAAAGGAAATGAAGGAAATAAAAACAGTCAATAAGGAAACAAAACTATCACTCTTTGCAGATGATATGATAGTGTACTTGGGTAACCCTAGAGAATATGCTAAATAATTCGTTGAAATTATTAACAACTTTAGAAAAGTTGCAGGATATAAAATAAGCTCACATAAATCATCGGCATATATTACAAAGTCAAGCAGGAATAGAAAGAAAAATTCTATTTAAAATAACTGTAGACAATAAAAACATACTTGAGCAGATGCTATTCAATGTCAACTCTCAAGACAAATTCAGGAACTATATGAATACAATTACAAAACACTTTTCACACGAGTACAGTCAGATCTGAAAAATTGGAAAATTAATTGCTCATGAATAGGATGAACCAATATAATAAAAATTACAATTCTACCTAAGTTAACTTACTTATTCAGTATCATACCAAATTGCCAAAAATATTTTATAGAGCCAGAAAAATAATAACAAAATTCATTTGGAAGAAATAAAGATCAATAGTATCAAGGGAATTAATGAAAAAAGCAGAAGGAAAGTTGCTAGAAAATTTCAAACTGTATCATAAAGTGGAAATCATCAAAGTAATCTTATACTGGCTGAGAATTAGAACAGTGGTTCAGTTCAGTGGAATAAATTGGATATACAATACATGGGAGGTAATGATGATCATGGAAATATAGTGTTTGATGAATGCAAAGATCTCAATGTTTGGGACAAGAATTCAACATTTGACAAAAATAGCTGGGAAAGCTAGAAAGCAGTTTGGCAGAAACTAGGTATAGATCAACATCTCAAACCATATACCAAGGTCAAAATGGGTATTATCTAATTCTAAAAAGTAACATAAATGAATTAGGAGAGCAAGGAATAATTTATTTGTGAGATCAATGGAGAATGGAAGAATTTATGACAAAACAAGAGACAGGGAACATTAAGAAATACAAAATGAATAATTCTGATTACATTAAAAAGGTTTTACTCGAACAAATACAACGTTGCCAAGATTAAGAGTGTAGATAGCTGCTAAAATTTTTTTATAATATCTCTTATAAAGGTCTAATTTCTTAAATGTATAGAGAACTGAGTCAACTTTATAAGAATGAGACTTATTCTCCAATTGATACATGGCCAAAGAATATGAATGGGAAGTTTTCAGATGAAGAAATATAAAAAAAGCTATATAGTCATGAAAAAAATGCTCAAAATCACTATTGATTAGACTAGACATGCAAATTAAAACCACTCTGAGGTACCACCTCACATTTATCAGATTGGTTTATACGACAGAAAAGGAAAATGACAAATATTGGAGAGGAAGTAGGAAATGGGAAACTAATGCACTGTTTGTGGATTGTCAACTTAATCCAGTCATTTTGAAGAACAATTAGGAACTATGCCCAAAGAGCTATAAAACTGTGCATATCCTTTTACTCAGCAATACCACTAAGAGGTCTATATCCAAAAGACATAAAAAATGGAAAAATATATATGTGTAAAATTATTTATAGTAGCTCTTTTTGTGGTGGTGAAGAACTGGAAACTGAAGGAACTGGGGAATCCCCATCAACTGGGGAATGACTAAACATGTTATGGTATATGATTGCAATGGAATCATATTGTCCTACAAGAAATGATGAGCAGGATGCTTTCAGAGAAACCTGGAAGACCTAAATGAATTGATGGAAAGTGTAGTGAGTAGAGACAGTAGAACATTGTACATGATAACATCAACATTGTACAATGATCAGTTATGAATTGACTTAGCTATTCTCAGCAATCCAACACAATTCTGAAGGACTTATGATGAAAAATGCTTTCTGCTTCCAGAGAAGGAGCTGATGGAATCTGAAATACTGATCAAAGTATAATTTTTTACTTTCTTTGTTTTTCTTGGATTTTTATTTTTATTTTTGGTCTGTGTTTTCTTTTACAACTTGACTAATATGAAAATGTTTTTTTTACATGATGGGACATGTATAATTTATATCAAATTATCAGCCATCTTAGGGAAGGGTGAGGAAAAGGAGGGAGAAAGAGAACTTGGAACTCAAAAATTAAAAAAAAATAAATGTTTAAAAATGTTTTTACATATCATTGAAATTTTCTTTTAACAAAACTGTACTGGATGATAATTTGAGAGAGAAGAAAGAGCACC
>CM053589.1:10204352-10219698 GCA_028646515.1 Pseudochirops corinnae
CTTTGACTTTCTGGTTTTGGGACTCAGTTTTCTGATATTTAAATAAATGCTCTAGCTATATTTCTTATGTAGAGAGCCTGTTACATTTTGTGATTAATAATCATATCAGCATACTTATAGTTACTGTATGCATTGTGAATGCTGCATTGCTGATCCAGTGGAGAGCACTGTGTTCCAAATTTCTGGTGTTTTGTGTAGCTGTTGTTAGAGCTGTTGTCAGATCTTTGAGGAGGATGCCCTCTTTACAGCGGCCAGAAGTTCTGGCATGCTAGCATTCATCACTCCGGGACTGCCATCTAAGACTGTGACCCAGATTCAAGCAGGTCACAGCAAGAGTGATTATTCTCTAAAAGTTCACTTGGTCCCCCTGTGATCTCTAGGCCAGGAGCTCTAGAGACCACCAAGCAGCAGCATTTATAGCTGCTGTGCTGCTGCCACCTCTGCCACCCTGGAGCAGGCGCCAGAAAGTGCTCTTCTCTCACCCAGTTCCAACAGACTTCCCTACTGACATTTAACTTTCTCTTTCACCTTTATGAGTCGACAAGTCTAGAAACTACCATAGCTGCTGTTGATTCATTCTCTTGAAGTCTGCTCCTGCCAGTATGAGCTGCAAGTCTGGGCCAGTTAGCTCAAATTGGACTGTGCTCAGCTCTCAGTTTAGTGCAATAGATCCTTCCTGTCAGCTTGCCAGTGGGAGATTTGTTTCTCTCTCTCACTTTGTGGGATCTGAAGCTCTAAAATTTGTTTAAAGTCATTTTTTACAGGTATTGGAGATGGTTGAGGTGGAAGCTCAAGCAAGGTCCTGCTTTTACTCTGCCTCTTGGCTCCACCCCCTATTTCTGCCTTTCTGCATCAGTGTGATTTTTTAATGCCCCAATACATGGTCAATTTTTGTGTAGGTGCCATGTACTTCTGAAAATAATGTATATTCTTTTCTATATCCTTTCATTTTCTCCATAGGTCTATCATATACAACTTTTCTAAAATTCTATTCACCTTCTTAACTTTTTTCTTGTTTATTTTATGGCTATATTTATCTAGCTTGAGAGGGAGAAGTTGAGGTCTCCCACTCCTATAGTTTTGTTGTCTTTTTCTTTCTGTAACTAGATTAACTTCTCATCTAATAATTTGGATACTATACTATATGGCACATGCTACTTCGTCGTCTATGTTACCTTTTAGGAAGCTGTATTTTCCTTCTGTGTTTCTCATAATTAAATCTATATTTTTGCTTTTCCTTTTGCCTGAAGGTTATGTTTCAGGTAAAGCATCACATATTCTGCTCCAGCCATTTACCCTTTCTCTGCACACATGTCTCTGCCTCAAATGTCTTTCTTATAAACAACATATTGTAGGATTCTGTTTTTTTAATCCACTCTGCTATCTGTTCTTGTTTCATGGGAGAATTAACCCCATTCCCATTCACAGTTATGATTCTTGTGTCTTTCTCTCCACTATGTTTTTCTCATCTTCCCCATTTATACTTTTCTCTCTCTTTTAACCCTTTTCCCCCTTGGCAGTGTTTTGCTTCTGACCACCCACCTCCCTCCATATGCCCTCTTATCTATTAGCCCAACTCTCTTTTCTTTCTCCTTTCCCCTAATATTTCTGCCCTCCCTTCTATTTATCCCCCCTCCCTTTTCTTTCCCCTTTCTCCTCCTACTTGCATATATAATAAAATAGATTTTCTATATCCAATTGAATGTGTACGTTAATCTTTATTTGAGCTGATTCTGATGAGAGTAAGATTCAAATAATACTCACACCTCTCCCTTCTTTACCTGTACTGTATTAAATCTTCTGTGCCTCTTCACATGAGGTTATTTACCCTATTCTACCTCTTCCTTTCCTCTTGACCCATTGCAATTCTTACTTAATGAATTATTTTTTAATATCATTACATCAAAGTCAAGTTAAGCCCACATCCTGTATCTATGTATACCACATTTTTACAGCCCCAATAAAGATATAGTTCTCAAGATTTTCAAGTATCATCTCCCCATGTAGGAAGGTAAACAGATTAAATTATTGAATAGCATTTTTTCCCTCTGTTTATTGTTTTAGGCTTCTCTTGAGTATTATATTTGAATATTGAATTTTCTGTTTAGCTCCGGTCTTTTTATCAGGAATGATTGAAAGTCAACTATTTCAATGACTGTCCAACTTTTCCCCAGAAAGATTAAGCTCAGTTTTGCTGGGTAGTTAATTCTTGGTTTTAATCCAAGCTCTTTTGCCTTCCAGAATATTCTATTCCAAGCCCTCCAGTTCTCTAACGTAGAAACTTCTAAATCCTATGTAATCCTGACTGTGGCTCTTTGATATTTGAATTGTTTCTTTCTGGCTCCTTGCAGTATCTTCTCCTTGACCTGATAATTCTGGAGTTTGACTACAACATTCCTTGGAGTTTTCATTTTGGGATCTCTTTCAGTAGATAATCAGTGGATTCTTTCAATGACTATTTTACCCTATGATTCTAGGAGACCAGGGCAGTTTTCCTCAATAATTTCTTGAAAGATGCTGCCAGGCTCTTTTTTTTATGATGGCTTTCAGGTAATTATCAAAGTGTCATTTTTCACAACATGATAATATTCCATCACAATCATACACCACAGTTTGTTCAGAAATTCCATAATTGATGGGCTTCCCTTCAGTTTCAAATTTTTAGCCACCACAAAAAAAGGTTCTAAAATATTTTTGTACAGATAGGTCCTCCTCTGCCTTTAAAAAAAAAATCTCTTTGAGATACATACCTAGCACTGGTACTGTGGATCAAACAGTATGCACAGTTTTATAGCCCTTTGGGGATAGTTCCAAATTGCTCTCCAGAATGAGTGGATTAGTTCACAACTCCACCAACAGTACATCAGTGTCCCAGTTTTCCCACATTCCCTCCAATAGAAAGCGTTTCCTTTTTTTTTTTTGTCATATTAGTCAATCTGATGGATGTGAAGTAATACCTCAAAGTTGTTTTAATTTGCATTTATCTAATCAATGGGGACTTATGATATTTTTCACATGACTATAGATAGTTTTGATTTCTTTGAAAAGTACTTTTTCATATCCTTTGACCATTTGTCAATTGGGGAATGACTTGTATTCTTATAAATTTGACTCACTTATCTATAGATTTGAGAAATGAGGTCTTTATTGGAGATACTTGTAGAAAAAATTTCCCCTAGTTTTCTACTTTCCTTTTTACTTTGGCTCCATTGGTTTTATTTTTGTGAAATTTAAAAAAAAAATTACAATATGGAGATTCTTAATGAATCCTTAATAGATTCCCTTTTTCCTTTTTCTCTGCAATATATGTCAGTACATAAGCAACAATAATTTTCATAATGGCATCTTTGCAAATGCTTATC
The DNA here is from genome assembly GCA_028646515.1 of Pseudochirops corinnae. Taxonomy (NCBI): domain Eukaryota; kingdom Metazoa; phylum Chordata; class Mammalia; order Diprotodontia; family Pseudocheiridae; genus Pseudochirops; species Pseudochirops corinnae. The sequence continues at coordinate 10,207,715 of CM053589.1, forward strand.
TCAAAAGTTGATTATTAGATGACCAAATGTTCTAGGAAAATATCTTGGCCTTATTACCTTTGGATAAATAATTAAATGAACTCTAGCAGATCTTTTATTTGTGTTTCCAAGGACAACCTGTGAGCCATCCTCCAATTCAGATGCGATTTTGTTTTAGGTTTTGCTTTCATTTGTAGCAAAAATATCAAAATGGATATACTTAATTTCTTCCAGGAATTATGGCCACTTTTTTGATCTCTGGAATAAGGTCTCAGATCTGGACTATTATGGATACAATATTTTGTACTCTATGTTTATTTGATTATTATCTATAAGAAATGATTTATTAATATATAAATATTTCTACTTGAAGGAAGATTCAAACTGGCAAAGTTTCCCCTACTAAGAAAATTCTTCCTAACCCAGGCAATGCCATTTTATATTTTATAGTAGTCATTAAACAAAAAAGTTTTGTTTCAAGGCTTGTGCTAAACAGAGAATAATACTTATAATAGTCATTACCCAATATAATTAGCCTACCTTTGGAGACATATCTTCCTGAAATAAATCACTTGCTCTTTAACTACTTCTTATAAGGACTCTTGCTTTAATTCTGGACAAAGGTGAACTTGAGATACCTCTTTTAATTAAAGGATTCATTTCTGTTCAGTTTTAGCATTATAAAAGAGGACTTAGTTTGATCACCATTGTAATATGGTTCAGGGGATTAGAATTTCTTTGTAAACATTATTGGATCTCATACTACAAGAACCAATTAGGCCTCTGATAAGCATAAACCCAAAGACTTCAGGCTAGAACATTGAAAATTAATTAAGCTAATAAGATTTACTACTTCAAGAGAGACTGATAATTTATTTTTTCATTCAGGAGAAATCAAATGTTTCAGAATAGGACATTGTCAAATTATTTTTAAATTTCCTAGAAGAGAAAGAGGTCTAGGAGGATATGTTTCTTCAGTATCAAGTTAAGTTAATATTTGTAGATGGTTTAATTTTTGGGGTCCTCTGTCACTTTTCTTCCACTCCCCCATTATCACTGCTAGTGTTGAGGAGAGAAAAACAGACTGAATGTTTTATATTTCTGATTTGTTTCCTGAGTGGCAAGAGTCAAAGAATTCATCATCTATTAGGCAGCCTACTGGTAATGAGCTTCTCTGTAGTTATACAGTCTGGTCCTCATCTGTTTGTTATATATGTTAATGAAATTTATGCATTTCTTTTTGCTATGGTGTCCCCTGATCTGTCAGTCTAATAATCTTGTCAGAAATAAAATTAATTTGTATTTATTTTTTAGTTTTCAACATTCATTTCCACAAGATTTTGAGTTACAAATCTTCTCCCTGTCTCTCTCCTACCCTCCAGCCCAAGATAGGAAGCATACTGAACACCCCTTCTCCCAATCTGTTCTCTCTTATATGGTCCCCCATCACCCCCTTACTTTCTTTTAGGGCAAGATGGATTTCTATACCCCGTTGCATGTATATCTTATTTCCTGGTTGCATGTAAAAAAAACAATTTTTAACATTTGATTTCCAGATTCTTTCCCTTCTTTCTTCCTCAGCTACCTCCACTGGGAAGACAAGCAATTCAATATAGGTTGTACTTGTGTAGTTACGCAAAACATTTCCATAGTAGTCATATTGAAAAAAAACTAACTGTATTTTCCTCCATCCTATTCCATCCCCAATTTATTCTATTTTCTCCTTTGACCATGTCCCTTTAAAAAAGTGTTTGCTTCTAAGTACCTTCTCCTCCAATTTTCCCTCCCTTCTATCATCCCCCCTCTTATCCCCTTCCTCTTACTTTTCTGTAGGGTAAAATACCCAATTCAGTGTGTATGTTATTCCCTCCTTAAGCCAAATCCAATGAGAAAAGTTGACTTTCTTCTTTCTGTTCTTCCCCTCCATTGTAACAGTTTTCTCTTGCCTCTTTTGTGTGAGATAATTTACCCTATTCTATCTCTTCCTTTCTCCTTGTCCTAATATATTCCTCCCTCACTTCTTAATTTTATTTTTTAGATATCGTTTCTTCATATTCAACTGAACATGTGCCCTCTGTCTATGTATATATGTACACACATACATGCATACACACACTTACATATGCACACACATATACCCTCCTATACATACACCTATATGTATGTATACCTATATATACAAATAAATATTCCCTTCAACTATCCTCATACTGAGAAAAGTCTCATGAGTTACAATGATCATTTTTCCATGTAGGAATATAAATAGTTCACTTTTAATAAGTTCCTTATGATTTCTTTTTTCTGTTTACCTTCTCATGCTTCTATTACTTCTAGTATTTGAAAATCAAATTTTTCTCTTCAGCTCTGGTCTTTTCATGAAGAATGCTTGAAAGTTCTCTATTTCATTGAATGCCCATATTTTCCCCAGAAGTATTATACTCAGTTTTGCTAGGGAGGTGATTCTTGATTTTAACCCCAGCTCATTTGTCCTCTAAAATATCATTTGAGGCCCTTCAGTCCCTTAATGTAGAAATTGCTAGATCTTGTGTTATCCTGATTGTGTTTCCACAATATTCAAATTGTTTCTTCCTAATTGCTTGTAATATTTTCTCCTTGACCTAGAAACTCTGGCATTTGGCTATAATATTCCTAGAAGTTTTCTTTTTGGTATCTTTTTCAAGAGGTGATTGGTGAATTCTTTCAATTTCTATTTTTCCCTCTGGTTCTAGAATATCAGGGCAATTTTGCTTGAGAGTTTCTTGAAAGGTGACATGTAGGCTCTTTTTTCAATTGTGGCATTTAGGTAGTCCAATCATTTTAAAATTCTCTCTCCTGGATCTATTTTCCAGATCAGTGGTTTTTCCAATGAGATGTTTTACATTGCCTTCTATTTTTTCATTTGTTTGGGTCTATTTAATAGTATCTCAATTTCTCATAAAGTCATTTGCTTCCATTTGCTCCAATCTATTTTTGAAGGAATTATTTTTTTTGGTGAGTTTTTGAAATTCCTTTTCCATCTGACCAAGTCTGCTTTTTAAGGTATTCTTCTCCTCATTGACTTTTTGGACGGACCTCTTTTTCCATTTGAGTTAGTCTATTTTTTAAGGTGTTGTTTTCTTCAGTTAGGCTGTTGACTCTTTTTTCATGATTTTCTTGCATCATTCTCATTTCTCTTCCCTATTTTTCCTCTACTTCTCTTTTTTGATTTTCAAAATACATCTTGACCTCCTCCATGGCCTGTGATCAGTTCTTCCTTTTCCTGGAGTATTTTGATGCAGGAGTTTTGACTTTTTTCTCTTCTTCTGGTTTCATGTTTTGATTCCCTTTGTTCCCAAAAGATGATTCTATATTCTGATTATGCTTCCTCTGTTTGCTTATGTTGCCAGTCAATTACTTGACTTTTGAACTCTTTGCCATGGTAGAACTCTGCTTTCAGAGTGTTTTATTCCAAATTTCTGGGGTTTTGCCCAGCTGTTGTCAGCGGTATTTCCAGGAGCTGCCTCAGAACTGTGATGAGAACTTTTTCTCCACAGCCTCAACAAGCTCAGCCACATCAGTGCTCCTCTCCCCAGGACCACTACATGAGACTGTGACCCAGATCCAAGCAGGACAAAGCAAGAGAATCTTGCCTCAGTGCCAGCATAGAGATTCCTCCAAATTCCTGGAAAATAACAGTCACTTTGTGTAATGGTAATGGAATCTGAAGATCCTTTTGTATTTGAAAGCTGACAGGTACTTAGCACTTAGCTTCAAATTAAACCTCTGTAAAGAAACAGGAGGTATGAACCCCTGTTGATGACATAACAGGAAGGAGCTGAACAGGGAACCCCTGTTACTGATGTGCCAGGAAGGGGCTGAACAGGAAGAAGCTAATACCATTTATAAGGAAGAGCACAAGCTGGACAGTCAGAATTTCTTGGGATAAGCATCATGGAGGCAGGGCAGCTGCTGCTGGACTGAAGACTGAACTGAGAATTGAGAAGATCGAAGAAGAATGAGAATTGAGAACTGAAACAGAATGTCTTGGAACAAGCCACATGGAGGCTGGATAAAGTAATTTTGATTTTGAGAATGGAACTTATGGTGCTGAAGACTTCTGAGGGCCAGCTGGAGCTGCTGAGGAGCTGCTGAGGATTTCTGTAGGGCAGCCAGAGCTGCAGAAGACTAAGAAAGCATAATTGTGGTGCTTGCACTTTGTACAAATGTTTTTGTGACTTTGTTAATGTGGACGAATGTTCTTGTGGCTTTGTTAAGCCTTGTCTTCCCAGGAACAGAGAGTGTTAGGATTTGAGATGGACTGGACGCTGTGAGCGCTAATGTGCAGCAGAAATTGCATGGAGGACTGGACAAGGAACTGGGAGCTGTCTGCTTTTCAACTCATGTGACAGTTTGGTGGATTCAGGTAGGAGCTACCTGCCTGAAGTCAAGATGCAAGACATCTCTGTGGATCCTGAGTAGTGACTGATAAAATTGTCTTGAGTAGTGACTAATGAAATAGGTACTGATCAGTGACTAAAGAAATTGTGATTTACTTGTGACCTAGGTGTGTATGGCTTTTGTACTTTCCACTGCCCCTTAAGAGGGTACTGAGTAGTGACTGAAATTGTAACTTGATTGTACCCTGTGGGTGGAGTACTTTGACTTTTGTACTTTGTGTCCCTTAAGGAAGCAAGCCTTCCTAAGGATGAATGAATGATTGAGTTACCACATGATTGAGTTACTAAATGATTGTACTTTGTTGAAAACTATGTGATCACTTTGGTGAAAACTATGTGGCCATTTTAGTGATAAGTTGTTGTGAATGCTGTATTTTGATTTTCTGTGGTAAGTTGTAACATTGTGAATGCTGTACCTTGATTTTCTGTGAATGTTTTGTTTTGATTTGTTATTGAATAAATAGAGAGTTCACTATCTGTAATCAGAACCTTGAAAGCTGTTTATAGTAGCAGTCCTCTGGAAAGCTGCTTGTGCTTGGCTTTACACTTGGTCTTCCCATGATATGTAGGCCTGGCACCAGAAGCAGCAGCAGAGACACTAGTTGCAGTTGCCCTCACCTCTGCCACCCTGGGGGTCAGGGTCCAAACAGCACTCTTCTCTCACCCAGGATCAGCAGGGTTCCCCACTGATCTCTTACTTTTTCTTGGGAATTTATGGGTTGAGAAGTCTGGAAACCACCACAGCTGCCAGTGATTCATTCTCCTGAAATCTGCTCTGACCAGTCTGTGTTGCTCGTCTGGGCCTGTGCTCTGCTCCCACCCCTGTGGGATAGACCCTTCCTGTTGGCCTGCCAGGCTGAATTCAAAGGGAGATTTGTTTCTCTCTGTCACTATGTGGGTTCTATAACTCTAAAATTTGTTTAGAGTCATATTTTACAGGTATTGGAGGTGGTTGGAGTGGGAACGGAAGCAAGTTCCTGCTTTTACTCTGCTATCTTGGCTCTGTCCCTTGACTTATTCTTTACAAAAGTTTTTGTTACAATTACTACTTCCTTTTAAAAATGTTCTTAGGGTATAATAATGTTCTAGAATTTTGCCAGTTTAATCCTATTTATAAAAATATACTCCAAAGTATTAGAATACAAACAATAATAATAAAGATTTCATCTAAAAGAGGGATTTCAGAAAAAAAAAGACATTAGAAGATATCAATCCCTCACCAATGCCATTATGTCTAATTCATTTTACATCAAATTTTAATCTGGAAAATTCTAAATTGACTTTTTTTACATTTGATAATATCTGAATTTGTTAAGAATTTATTATCAGTAATTACACTATGAATTATTTTTTGAACCAAATAATTAATTATACTGTAACATAAATAGTACTAGTGTAGGAAACATAAGTGCTAAATTCTTGGCAACTACTTTGACCTTGCTGGGTTGTTTTTGTTTTTGTTTTAATGAACAAAGGGAGAATATTGGACTAGATAGCTTTTAACGTCCCTTTCCTGCACATAATTGGTTTGTTTAAAGCAAGGTGCACCAGGATACTTACTAGGGCAGCTGAAGTCTTGCCCATTTAGGACCTCTGTGGTATGACTAGAAGAATAGGACAAATACCTTGTTAACCCATACACACTTCTCTCCTGACTCTCTTAAGTGACAAATGCCCTTCAACCCACCTGGAAAGAATAATAGGTAACACTATAGGCACAGATTTTTCAGCTTAACTAGCAAATCAACAGAGAGAACAGGGGTTTAATGGAACAGGGAACATGGAGAAGTTTTGAAGTATTGATGAAGTCTGAAAATGAGGTTTTATTTAGAAACAATAAGTATTTCTAAAAATTTAATTTATTTACTTTGTTAATTTTTAAAGTTCTGAATTGTATCCTTCTCCCCTTCTCCACCCTACACTAGAGAAGGCCACCATTTCACACACACACACACACACACACACACACACACGTAAAAACATAGTGTTCTATCTATTAGTTCTTTTACACACACACACATAAAAACATAGTGTTCTATCTATTAGTTCTTTCTCTAGAAGTAGATAGATCATTTGTAGCTGATTTGAGTATTTATAGCACTCACAATAGCTTAGCTATTCACGATTTTTCTTTAAAAATGAAAAGAGTGAATATGCTGCCAATGAAGATGAAATCAAAGCAATTATTAGGAGTTATTTTTCCCAATCATATACCAATATATTTTGCAATTTAAGTGAAATGGAACAATACTTACAAAAATATAAATTGCTTAGATTAACAGAAGACAAAAACAACTATCTCGACAAACCTATTTTAGAAAAAGAAATTGAACAGATCATACATTTCCCAACTATGGATCATTTTTCTTAGTTGGAACTGCCCAGAAGAGAGTCATAGAATATTAAAAATGGAAAAGAATCTGGAAATCATTTAATCCAAACTTTTCATTTTACAAATAAAGAAGCAACCCCCCCCCCCCCAAGTAAAATATCTTACTCAAGGTGACCCAGAAGTCATCACTAGAACCTGGACTAAAATGACTCTTTTGAGTTCTCTTTCCTCTACATCTGAATAGGGATCATAATTCCTTTGTCACCCTTGCCAGTCAGAGTACACTGTATATCTTGCCTGTCTTCTAGTTTAATGCCAGGCTTTTGGGTATAACCCTATCTGATTGAAGTTTTATTCCACATTTTTTTTGCTTCAGCAAACTCTGAACCATTAAATTGTTTCTAGCATGGTAGATTTTTAGTAAATGCCAGTTAGTCTTCTTGGTGAAGATAATTTCACCTTCAGTTTGACAAACTGGGATGTATTATTGAATTAAATAGAGTAGTATTATTCATCATTATGCTTATTATGTTACAAATGACTTATCTGCCTTTGACATCTTGCACCTTATCATAACCCAATTTGTGACTGAATGGGAAAAGTTAAGAAGAAATAGAGCCTATTTCTCTAGTGACAACTGTGAAGAGTAATGGAAACATGAACCATTCTAGGAAATTAAGAATAATTTGAGTACTAGCTTTTAATGCTTTTAGGTCATACAAAAAATCTAGGAAAAGAAATGGCAGCACATGGTACAGAAGAGATTTTTTTTCTCTTATTGTCATGGTACATGAGGAAAAGACCCATCAGAATGAACTGAACCCTTTATTTGATTTTGAAAATAATTTTTGCTATTAAAAATATTGTGTCTCTAAGATGTCAAGCAGTTTTTTTGGATATTGGAAAGAATAGAAAGAATTAGAAGACTTTGTCCATGGTTCTAATCCTGGATCAAATAACTGTGTGAAGATGCAGCATGGAGAAGTAGAATCAACATTGGATTTGGAATCAGAGGACCATAGGTTTGAAACATGACTGCTTATTACAATATATTTGACTCTGGGAAACCTCTATAAGCCTCTGTTCCCTCACATGTAAAAAAAGGAGTTAGACTTCTAGCTTTCTTGCCTTATTTCACATACAACTTGTAGACCTAATGTTAGTATTCCTTTAGTCACCATGAAGAAAAAGAACATTGGAAAAAAATGTAGGATGAAGATAAAAACCAGAAATACTAGACTTTTCCTCCCATCTTTAGAAGAAGATCTTTGCTTCAAATTCGTGTGATGAGTGGTGCCACATCTCTGCAGTTAACAGTGGAGTTGTTAATACAAGATGGTGACCATGAGCTGAGGAGCCATTGAGTCTGAGTACCACCAGGAATATCAGGGCCAAAGCACAGAGGACACCTGGGAGAGTCAATTTTTTCATGACTCATCAAGGTCATCCATAGTAAAGTAGCTAAAAGGTTAAATGACTCTTTTGTACAAACCATTCCAGGATCTAAAGTTCATATCAAGTTTCTCCCAATGCTGCCATTCAGTATTCCTTGTATCACCTACCAAAAGCTCCCCTCTATGAGAAAGCTACTTCAGGGGAATAATACAAAGTTGCAACTACCTTAGAGGTTGACTGAAGGAATCAGAACAGCAAGTGGTGGGAATTGAGTGAACATCAACAATTCCATTTTATGACTCAGTTGTAGACTTACTAAATGGGATTGGTGCAGTTCCCTCAATTCCCTCAGTCAACCTCTAAGGGACTTACAATTTGTTATTATTCCCCTGAAGTTTCTTTTCTTTTCATTTATAGATCTAGTCCAATTTCTGTCTTGTGAGAAAACTTTATCCAGTTATGGGTATTGTGGGAAAACTTTATTGCATTGCATGAAACCAGCCCTGCATGTCTGGGAACCTGGACTGCCTCTATCTGCTGCTAAGAGACACTTAGCTAAGGACTTAGGTTATGTTGAACAGAAACTCAGTCAGTTCTGAAGATTGACACAAGCACTTTTCTCACAATTATACATCTCAAGCCACCCATAGGTCTTATTTGAATACTGTCCCCATACTGGTCAATCAATTATTTTTTCCATTTTCTTTTGATTGTATATAGACACTTAGGGGGAATGGATACCTCTTTTTTCTGATTTCAGGGAATTGTACCAATTGACTCTCCCCTTCCCTACTTGAAAGTCCATAACTTTTTCTCCAAGTAGAGATCAGATTACCTAATTTTATATCCTGGTTAATTGTTTTGTTTTAATTAATTGGAGTTTTAAAATTGTCTTAATGCATAAAAATCTGACTCTCCCTGTATTTGAGATACAATGCCAGAGTTGATGGGGCCTTGTCCCAATTTTTTTTTAGGCAATCAGCATGCATTGCTTAATAAATCAATGTGCTTAGAAGCTCTAACCTTTGTTTCCTCAGTCATTTCATCTTTCACCTACCAAATTATGAGTTGATTCCTTCTTCTGTAAGACTAAATAAAGAATCTCCTCACTCTTATCCAGGGACTCAGAATTAACCCTGTTAAGTTAAGGTATCTTCTTTCTTACAAATAAATACATGCTGACCATAATTATGTAGCTACTTCCCCCATGCTATGAGAAAACAAGACATCTCCCAACAATTCCCTTGGTTCCTTAAGCCCTTTCCTTCAAGGAGTTGTCTGAACCATCCAAAGGAAATGGAAGTCTGTGAACTGAGGGGGACCTGAATACTTTTCCCGTATGCACAGAGGCCCCTTGATGTTAAGGTGATTTTATGTTCGAGAAGGACTCTATGTTGGAAATGACTAGCAGGAACCGTGTCCAAAACTAGTTTATTCTTACAGATAAGTATTCCTAGATACTAAATCCCAGGAGGTATTATACCTGGGAGCCCCTCCCCTTTTAGAATGGCACTGATTTGTCACAGATGTGGCTTCTGAGAGGTTGAACATCTGATCTAGACAGTCAGGTACATAATGTAGCAGGCATCTAGGTAGTGTGTAGTAGATATTCTGGACCTGGAGTCAGTAAGACCTTGATTTTAAATAGTGACTCAGATACCTCTTAGTTGTGTGACCCTGAATAATATGCTGAACTTCTGTCTGGCTCAGTTTTCTTACCTATAAAAATAAATATAATAATGACATATACCTGGGATTATTGTGATGACAAAAGGACATGATATTTGTAAATTTCTTTGCAAATGTTAAAACATTCAATCTGTGTGAATGAAGACCTTTGCTGCATCCCTCAAGGCACTTTTGAGCTAAACATGTAGCCTGACATTTAGCCCATTAGGGAGACTCACAATCTCATTAGAAACAGCATCTTATATCACCCAGAGTTATCATAATAGCAACTCTGGAGTAAGGGTGATTATATGATTCCATGTCATCTTTTCAGTAATGAGGATCCAGTAATAGGCAAAGCAACTGCTTTAAATATATATATATATATATATATATATATATAGATATAGATATAGATATAGATATAGATATAGATATATATATATTTCCAATTGTCAAGCATTCTGTTTTTTTTTCCTCTCAATTCCCCCATCAGTTGGAAAAAAATGGAATAAAATCTTTGGCAGATATTAAGAGATGCCTAGATTAAGTTACTATTAGGTTTCTGAAGGTTTGAGTTCCTAAAACTGCTACTCTACCACTTTTGAAAAATAGTTGTTTTTCATTCATGTCTGACTCTTCATGACCTCATTTGGGGTTTTCTTGCCAAAGACATTGGAGTTGTCTGCCATTTCCTTTTCCATCTTCAACACTCTATCCACTGTAATACCCTCAATTATGTGCTTGCAATCATCTCAGTTATTTCTGCCCACTGTATCTAACCTTTGTTTCCTCAGTCATTTCATCTTTCACCTATCAGATTATGAGTTGATTCCTTCTTCTGTAAGACTAAATAAAGAATCTCCTCACTCTTATCCAGGGACTCAGAATTAACCCTGATAAGTTAAGGTATCTTCTTTCTTACAAATAAATACATGCTGACCATAATTATGTAGCTACTTCCCCCATGCTATGAGAAAACAAGACATCTCCCAACAATTCCCTTGGTTCCTTAAGCCCTTTCCTTCAAGGAGTTGTCTGAACCATCCAAAGGAAATGGAAGTCTGTGAACTGAGGGGGACCTGAATACTAAATATAGTATTTAGTAAATAGACTAAATAGACTGAACTGGTTGGACCTTGGGTTTTCTTTTCTTTTCTTTTTTAATTTGAAAAAATAAAATTTAATTTAAAAATAAAAGGCTGGGTCTCCTTACCTCACCTGGAAATGCAGTGGCTACTCATGTAGACCAATCCCACTACTGCTTCCTTTCAAATCTGAACCAGTTCACCCATTCTTAGCTTCCTGGCTTCTCAATTCCAAGGTCTCACTCTGTTGATACCAGACTTGATGTAGATACTCAATCAGTTTAACTGAATGTAGGTCAGAATATTGGAGTTTCTTAGGACTGATTTCCTACCCCTTGTCTCTTAAATAGGCTGTCATCTGATCTAGGAACTCTATTACTGTGGCCTCATCTGGTTCAGTCAACATTAAGTAATCAGTGTAGTAGTGTACATTAATGCCCTCAGAAAGGGAGGCCTCTTTTAGGTCTCTGCCCACCATAAAGTAATAGTATAAGGGAAAGTTCAGGTAGCCTTAGGTAAAGACAATGAAGTATATTAGACCCAGGCAAAAGAAACATGACCCCAACTAGTCTCAGTTACAGGAACACAAGGGGAAAAAGCATATTGACAACGATAACCCATTCATCCTTGGCCTGAGAAACTAGGTCTACAACATTGGTGAGGTCAGAAGTAGCTGTAGTCATGAGTGAACTGTAAGTTTCCATACACAATCTGCCTTCCTCACTGGCAGCCTAGCATTATTGTAAGGGTCGGTGGATAACAAAGGGTAACAAAATACTTCAGTTTCCTTTATCTCTATCACTAGAGAAGAAACATATTTCATTCCCCTGAGGATCTGCTATTATTTGTTGTTAATTACATGGAATAGTTCAGGTAACCTTAAGGGTTTCTATTTGGTTCTGTCCATACTAGTATTCAATGGGGTTACTGAAAGGGTTCACAGATATACTAACTTCCAAGAGACCATGTGTAATAGTAATTAGTTTAGCAGGATACTTAGCACTTAGTACTAAGTGGATGGACAGTACTAAGTGCTAAGTGTGGAAGGTGCAAACTCTGTCCCATTGTTGAGAAGGCATGAACTCC
>CM053589.1:10220198-10260050 GCA_028646515.1 Pseudochirops corinnae
ATTGTGGCCACTGTAGTGAAAACTGTGTGGCCATTTTCTGTGATAAGATGTAATGTTGTGAATATTATAATGTTTTGAATGTTTGTCTTGATTTGTAATGGAATAAACAGAGTGTTCACTATATTTTGTAATCTGAACTCTAAAAGCTGTTCACAGTAGCATTCCTTTGGGAATCTGCTGGTGCATGGCATTACACCATGATACTCCATTCCTCCATGGTTTGATTTCTGTAGCCTCTCCTGAATGACTCCAGTGGGGCAAGGTCCAAGGATTGAGTGACTTGACAAAGCCCACCTCTGATGCTGAATTTCTCTGTACAGTTTTAATAGCACTTTGATAAGCTTTCCACCAATTACTTTCTTATCAACTCTACATTTCAAGAGCCTTTCCCAAATCTCCCGTGGAGAGAGGGGATCATTTTCCTCCTCCCACCCAGAAAGATGAAAGGGTCTATGACTCTTCTCCCTACTCCAAGAGTGCTTATTCACACTGACAGCAGTTTTGACCAAAGTACCAACTGTCCCAACTTCCTATTCAAATTCTATTGGTTGATCAACCCATTAGTTGAATAGTTTTGTGGTGGAGAACTATAGCTAAAGTCTAAAGCTATTCAGTGGTGTGTCACTTAGAAGGCAAGTTCTTTATTTCTACCTTTTATTTGTATTATTTTTTGTTTTTCCTGTCAATAACACTTTATTTTTTTCCTATTACATATACAGATAGTTTTTTTCACATACACTTTTATGAGATTTTGAGTTCCAAACATTTATTCTCCTTCCCTTCCTTTTCTCCCTCCTTCCCAAGATAGCAAGCAAACTGTTATAGGCTATATATGTACAGCCATATTAAACATATTTCCACATTAATCATATTGTGAAAGAAGAATAATAAAAAAGGGAACAACAATGAAAAAGAAAAAAACAACAAAAAAGTGAAAATAGTATGATTTGATCTGCATTCAGACTCCATACTTCTTTCTCTGGGTGTAGATAGTATTTTCTATCACGAATTTTTGGGAATTGTCTAAGAGCATTGTATTGTTGAGAAGAATTGTTTATCAAAGCTGATCATCTCACAATGTTGCTATTTTACTGTGTACAACATTCTCCTGATTTTGCCCACTTCACTCAGAATCAGTTCATGTAAGTCTTTCTGGGTTTTTCTGAGATCTGCTTGCTAATCATTTCATATAGAATAATAGTGTTCTATTATACTTATATACTACAGCTTGTTCAGCTATCCAGCAGTTCTCAACCTGTGGGTCGCCACCCCTTTGGAGTCAAATGACCCTTTCACAGGGGTCACAGTGGTCACCTAAGACCATCAGAAAACTCATATTTCCAATGGTCTTAGGAACCTCCTCTATTCGTCTCCAGGTGGGTCTGCCCACATGCAGACATGCCTGCATATGACTATTAAAGAGCCGCAGCATCAGGAAGGTTAAGAACCACTGAACTATTCCCTAATTGATAGGCATCCCCTCAACTTGCAATTCTTTGCTACTACCAAAAGAACTGTTATAAATATATTTGTACGTGTGGGTCCTTCTATCTTTTTTATGAGCTATTTGGAATAAAGACTTAGTAGTGATACTGTTGGATCAATGATTATGCACAGGTATATAGCCCTTTGGGCACAGGTTCAAATTTCTCTCCAGAATAGTTGGATCAGTTTGCAACTCTACCAATAAGGCTTTAGTTTTCCAATTTTCCCACATCTCCAATATTTGTTATCGTCCTTTTCTGTCATATTAGCCAATCTGATAGTTCTGTACTTCAGAGTTGTTTGAATTTGCATTTCTCTAATCAATAGTGATTCAGAGCATTTTTATTATAACTATAGGTAAGATTAATTTCTTCCTCTGAAAACTGCCTGTCCATATCCTTTGACTATATATCAATTGGGTAATTACTTGTATTCTTATAAATTTGACTCAATTCTCTCTATAGTTGAGAAATGAGGCCTGTTTCAGAAACACTGGCAATAAAAATGTTTCACAGCTTTCTGTTTATCTTCTAATATTGGTTGCATTGACTTTGTGCAAAATCTTTTGAATTTAATCATAGTTATCCATTTTGCATTTCATATTGTTCTCTATTTCTTATTTGATCATAAATTCTTCTCTTTCCTATAGATCTGACAGCGAAACTTTTCTTTGCTCTAATAATCTGCTTATGGTATCACCCTTTACTTTTAAATCATCTACCCATTTTGACCCTATCTTGGTATACAGTGTAAGATGTTGGTTTATGTTTAATTTCTGCCTTATCATTTTCTAGTTTTCCTGGCAGTTTCTGTCAAATAGTGAGTACTTATCCAAGAAGCTGGGGTCTTTGGGTTTATCAAATGATAGATTACTATAGCCATTGACTACTCTGCCTTGTGTACCTACCTATTCTGCTAATCCACCATTCTGTTTCTTATCCTTTACCAAATAGTTTTAATGAGTGTCGTTTTATAATATAGGTTTATATTTGGTAAATTTCTTTGCATTTTCCCCATTAATTCCCCTGATATTCTTGACATTTCACTGTTCAAGATGAAATTTGTTATTTTTTTATATCTTTAAAATACTTTTTGGTAGTTTAATTGGTATGACACTGAATAGGTAAATTAATTTAGGTAGAATTGCCATTTCTATTATATTAGATCAGTATGTTCATGGGCAATTGATATTTTCTCAATTATTTAGATCTGATTTTGTTTGTGTGAAAAGTGTTTTGTAATTGTGCTCATATAGTTCCTGGGTTTGTATTGGCAGGTAGACTCTCAAATATTTTATATTTTCTACAGTTATTTTAAATGGAATTTCTCTTTCTATCTCTTGCTGTTGGATTTTGGCAGTAATATATAAAAGTGCTGATGACTTATGTGGGTTTATATTATATCCTACACCTATACTAAAGTTGTTAATTATTTCAATTAGTTTTTTAGTTGATTCTCTAGGATTCTCTAAGTATACCACCACATCATCTGCTAAGAGTTTTGTTTCCTCAGTGCCTATTCTAATTCCTTCAATTTTTTTCTTCTTTTATCACTAAAGCTAACACTTCTAGAACACTATTGAATAATTTGGTGATAATGGATATCCTTGCTTCACCCCTGATCTTACTGGGAAAGCTTATAGCTTAGCCTCATCACATATAATACTTACTGATGGTTTTAGATAGATACTAGCAATCATTTTAAGGGAAACTCCATTTATTACTATGTACTCTGGTGTTTTTAATAGGAATGGGTGCTGCTTTTGTCAAAAGCTTTTTTTTTTTGCATCTATTAAGATAATTCTATGATTTATGTTAGTTTTGTTGTTCATATGATCAAGTATACTAGTAGTTTTTAATATTGAACCAGCCCTGCATTACTGGTACAAATCCTGCCTGGTCATATTGTCATAGATAATCTTTGGGATAAGTTGCTCTAATCTTTTTGATCATATTTTATTTTAAAAATTTCCATAAAAATTGACGAGGGAAATTGGTCTATAATGTCCTTTGCCTGTTTTGACTCTTCCTAGTTTAGGTTTTGGCACCATATTTGTGTCATAAAAAGAATTTAGTAGGACTCCCTCTTTGTCTGCCTTTCCAAATAGTTTATATAGTGTTGGAATTAATTGTTCTTTATTTTTTAAAATTAACTCTTGCTTATTTTTAGTTTACATCATTCACATCCACGAGATTTTGAGTTACACTTTTTCTCCCTGTCTTTCTCCTACCCACCAGCTTAAAACAGCAATCCCACTTTATATCCCCTCCCCCAGTCTGCTCTCCCTTATATCCTCCCCCAGCACCCCTCTGACTTTCCACTAGGGTGAGATGAATCTCCCTACCCCAGTGCCTGTATATCTTATTACCCAGTTGCATGTAAATAATAATAATAATAATAATAATAATAATAATAATAATAATATATGTACAATTTTTTTAAACATTTGATTTTAAAACTTTAAATTCTAAATTCTTTCCCTTCCTTCCTCATCACACACACTGCCCCCCCAATGGGAAGACAAGCAATTCAATATAGGCCATATATGTATATTTATATAAAACATCTCCACAATGGACATATTATGAAAGACTGACTATATTTCCCTCCATCCTATCCCTCTCCCCACTTGTTCTATTCTCTACTTTGCCTCTGTCCCTTTACAAAATTGTATGCTTCTAACAACCTTCCTCCCAACCTGCCCTCCCCTCAATCATCCTCTCCCTCATCCCCTTCCCCCCTACTCTCCTGCAGGGCAAGATACCCAATTTAGAGTGTATGTCATTCCCTCCCTAAGCCAAATTCAATGAGAGTAAGGTTGACCCATTCCCTTTTGCCTCCCCGTTCTTCTCCATTGTAACAGTTATCCCTTGCCTCTTCTATATGAGATAATTAACTCCATTCTGTCTCTCCTTGTCTCCTCTCATTATGTTCCTCTCCCACTTCTCAATTTCATTTTTTAAATATCATCCCTTCCTATTCAATTGATCCTGTGCCCTCTGTCTATGTATACCTATACACATATATACACACACTCATATATGTATTCATATACATACATTCCTTCCTACATAGACATGTGTATGTATGTGTGTGTGTGTATATATGTTTATATTCCCTTCAACTATCCTCATGCTGAGAAAAGTTTCATAAGTTACAATTATCATTTTTCCATTTAGGCATGTAAATAGTTCAACTTTGATAAGTTCCTTGTGTCTGAATGTCAAATTTTCTATTCAGTTCTGGTTTTTTCCTCAAAGTGTTTGAAAGTCCTCCACCTCATTGAATGACCATATTTTCTCCTGAAACATTATATTCAGTTTTGCTGGGTAGGTGATAGTTGGTTTTAATCCTAGATCCTTTGATCTCCAGAATATCATATTCCTGCCTCTTTGATCCCTTAATGTAGAAGCTGCTAGATCCTGGGTTATCCTGATTGTTTTTCCATAATATTCAAATTGTTTCTTCTTGGCAGCTTGTAATATTTTCTCCTTGATCTGGGAACTCCAGAACCTGGCTATAACATTCCTAGGAGTTTTCATTTTGGGATCTATTTCAAGAGGTGATCAGTAGATTCTTTCAATTTCTATTTTGCCCTCTGGTTCTAAAATATCAGGGTGATTTTCCTTGAGAATTTCTTTTTATCAGCAAGCACCATAGCATACACAGGATGGCTGCTAGCGCAGGTTCTTAGATCTGCTTTTCTAAAGGAAAGCAACTCAAAATGGGTTAACAATCTCACTTTAATCAATCAAACATATATCATTTACCTAGTTCAGGGGGAAAAGTCAACACCCTGAACTTCAGAGAATACAAACAGAAGTTACAAGCAGACAAAGAAACAGATCAGCAGATGGGCTTCCAGCTGTCTGACCATTACATCCATACCTAGTTAGTTACCAGAGAGGGAAGCATCAACATTTGGGTTTTCAAAGCTGGGGGGCTCAATGGTTGCCCAGAGTCTTGTCTGGCCAAATCACACAACTCCTTCCAAAGTGAGCCCCAAAGCAAAAACTCACATCAGGGTATATATAGCCTTCTCCTGGATCAGAGAATGTCACAACCCCTTGACCCACTGCCCAATCACAAAGTAATAAGGTATACAGGCAATGGGGTAAGGAGATTCATCTCGCCCTACTGAAAAGTCAGAGGGGTGCTGGGGGAGGATATAAGGGAGAACAGACTGGGGGAGGGGATATAAAGTGGGATTGCTGTTTTAGGGTGGTGGGTAGGAGAAAGACAGGGAGAAAAAGTGCAACTCAAAATCTCGTGGATGTGAATGATGTAAACTAAAAACAAGCTTCCTGCCACAGGCTCCATGTGACCACATTCAGCCTATTAGGGGGCAGAGTATATTTTCAAATCAGGGAAGGTTCTCAGGGCCACTTAAGCCTATCAAAGGGCCTAGAGACAGGGAAGATCTTCAGATTCCCATAACATTGGCCTCTTGTGCTCAAGCTCCATGCTAAAATATTATTTTCTGTGTTGATTATGCGCTATCCTTGTTAACCTATGTAATGAAATGTATTGTTAATATATTTTTGCCAAGTAAGGGACATGGAAGATCTTGGGGTTGAATGCAATGGTTATAGGATTTTAAGATCTCCCATGCCGCTAGAACTTGCTGACATAGCAGGAAGGGATGGAGCAAGAAAAAGCCAGAGCCAAGCTAGAGTCCCTGTGTGTTTACTGGAAGCCGCTGTGGCTTGAACTCCTTTTTTGAGCCAGCCAGAATCTCTGCTAAGGACTCCTGCTGAGGACTGCCAGGGATGGGAACTGTGGGGGAGGGGGGGAGGCGACTGCTGGGAGCAAGCTCCATGGATGCTGAGCAGTTGCCGTGAGTGAGGAGAGGAGGATCTTTGCCTGAGGTAGCCTGTCCTGTTTTGAAGGCTTGAGAATGTGGGTGTTTACTACATTAACTACATGTGCCAACTTCATAACTACTTTGATAGCTTTGACTTTCTGGTTTGGGGACTCAGTTTTCTGGTATTTAAATAAATACTGTAGCTATATTTCCTATGTAGAGAGCCTGTTACATTTTGTGATTAATAACCATATCAGCATATTTATAATTACTGTGGGCATTGTGAATATTGCATTGTTGATACATTCTTGAAGGATGATTTCTAGATTCTTTTTTTGATCATGGCTTTCAGGTAGTCCAATAATTTTCAAATTGTCTTTCCTGGATCTATTTTCCAGGTCAGTGGTTTTTTCAATGAGATATTTCACCTTGTCTTCTATTTTTTCCATTTGTTTGGATCTGTTTAACGATATCTTGATTTCTCATAAAGTCGTTAGCTTCCATTTGCTTCAGTCTAATTCTGAAGGAATTACTCTCTTCAGTAAGCTTTTGAGATTCTTTTTCCATCTGTTGAAGCCAGCTTTTTAAGACATTCTTCTCCTCATTGTCTTTTTGGGCCTCTTTTGCCATTTGAGTTAATCTATTTTTTAAGGTGTTATTTTCTTCAGTCAGGTTTTTGACTCTCTTTTCATGACTTTCTTGCATCATTCTCATTTCTCTTCTCAATTTTTCCTCCACTTCTCTTATTTGGTTTTCAAAATCCTTGTTAAGCTCCTCTATGGACTGTAACCAATTCTGCTTTTAGGGTGGAGGGTGCATTGTCCTAAACTGTGGTTTTATTCAGCTATTTTCAGAGATGCTTCTAGGTACCTGTTAGTTTTCAGTCTTTCAAGGTGGCATGACACAAGGAGAGATGTTTACTACTCTCCTGGCCCATGCTCTGGTCTGTGAGCCACCACAGACACTCTTTTCTGCCCTGGACCTGTGAGGAGTGTCCCGCCTCCACTGTGGGCTCCTCAAGGTCTGCTTTGCTAGTGTTTCTCCTTGCCCTGGGACTGCCACTCAGAGCTATGATCTGGATCTGAGTATGGACAAAGCAATAGAGTGTTGTCTCAGTGCTACAAAAAGACCCCTGTGATCTCCTCACCAGTTTTTCTACTCCCTTACTATCTGTAGAACGAGAGCTCCAGAATCAGTGGCTGCCACTGCCACCGCCACTGCTGATTATATCACTCCCAAGGTCTGCTCCTGGTTTTCTGGGGCCAAGTCTAGGCTGATGTGGCCTTTGTTGGGCTGTGCTCCTCTCTCACCCTAGTGCAATAGACCTTTACTGCCAGCCTTTCAAGTTGTTTTGGGCTGGGAATTCATTTCACTTTATCTTTTTGTGGGTTCTGCTTCTCTAGAATTTGTTTAGAGTCATTTAAAAAGGTATTTGGGAGGGTTTGGGAGAGAACTCAGGTTAATGCCTGCCTTTTTTCCACCACCTTGATTTTGCCTCATTCTGGACCTTCTCAATAGCTTTTTAATTTCAATTTTATTAATCTCTCCTTTGAGTTTCAGTATTACTTATTTGGCATTTAACTGGGGATTTAAAATTTGTTCTTTTTCTGGCTTTTTTAGTTGTATGCCCCCTTCATGGATCTCCTCTGTCACCATTCGATTCACGGAAACCTTAAGAGATTATAACATTTCCCATATGAACTGCTTTGATTCTATCCCATAAGTTTTGATATATTGTCTAATTATTGTCATTCTGTTGTTTGAAATTACTGACTCGTTCTGTTATTTATTGTTTGGCTCATTCTTTATGATCAGGTTATCTAGCTCACAATTAATTTTTAGTCTATGTTTCCCTAGCCCTTTATTTCACATAATTTTTATTGCATCATGATCTGAAAAGTATGCATTTAATGTTTCTGACTTTCTGTATTGGACTGTGAGGTTTTTATCCCCTAATACACAGTCAATTTTTCTGTAGGTACCATGTACCATTGAGAAAAAGGGTATATTTCTTCCTATTTCAATTCTATTTTCTCCAGAGGTCTATCATATCTAACTTTTCTAAGATTCTGTTCATCTCCTTAAATTCTTTCTTGTTTATTTTGTGGCTAGATTTGTCCAGTTCTGAGAGGGAAAAGGCAAATTTTATTCATCCCTGAGACAGATTGGGTCATAAGGTGTGACAAACCTATGGAAGGAGAGAGTTAGGAATGTGTTGAAGCCAGCTCCTACTGGCCAATTGTTAAATTTTCAGTGTTAGCATTCATACTTAAGAAATTGGTAAATGCTACAAATCAGATTTTGATGTATTGTTTTGTCCATTTTCTTGATTTAAGAGTGATAGAAAAGATGTTACTAATACAGATCAAAATTAAAACTCTGATGCGTGTGCATTTTTTGGAGATCTAGTTGTTAAATATTTACCAGTGTACTCCTGGAGAGGGGGCACAAAGATCCAGTGTATGAAAAACATTTCTTTTAGCTGGATCTGTAACAGTAAATCCTCAGATAGCTCTCCAAGCCTACTCAGTTGCAGAGAGACAGACTCAGCATTGACTGCGTTAGAAATCATCTTAAAAAACAATAGATAGATAATTAGGTAAAGAAATGAATAAATAAGGGGCGGCTAGGTGGTGCAGTGACTAGAACACTGGCCCTGAAGTCAGGAGGACCTGAGTTCAAATCCAGCCTCAGACACTTAACAAACAAAAAACTGGCCGAGTGACCTTGGGCAAGTCACTTAACCCCAATTGCCTTACCTTCCCCCTCCAAAAAGCAAAAATATAAAAATAAATAAAACTAAAAAAAGAAATATTTTTAAAAAGAAATGAATAAATAAGCATGTCAATAAGGAAAAAAACAAATTAATAAACAACACTCAAATATATAAATAAATTAATAACCTTTCACCACTCTGGTGAAGGCCATCATCACCTCACACTTGCACTATTGCAAAAGCCTGCTGTTTGGTCTCACAGCCACAAATCTCTGACTTTTCCCCGTCCTTCACTTAGCTGCTAAAGTGATCTTCATAAAATTCATATCTGACCATGTTCCCACCTCCAAAAAATGAGTGAATGAATAAGCAAATAAATAAGAGTATTACTATATATTGATATCAGGGGCATTTGAAAAATCAATGGGATTTGCCAAGGTTCTTGAATTCACAGAAGAGTTAGCTCTTCTCCTTGGTAAAGCAAGCCCCTCTATGAGCAAGTGGTCCCATTCCATCTCATCTTATCCAGCAGATTCCTTTCTTTTTTATACTAAAATTACTTTGCTTTTATGTTCACATAAAAGAAAGCCCCATTCACAAGTAGAATAGAGCACATTAGAGCATTTTTGGTCATAAAAATTCCACTGTGTAATCAGAACTCAAAAAACACCATAAGACTTATTACATGAATTCATAGTGAAGGCATATGGTGGAGAACAATTCAGGGTAACATTACCAGGGCATTTATCTTGAGACCCAATTAATGACTGATAGCTACTGTACTTGTTGAAGAAAATCCAAGTAGATTGAAATAATTACTTCGTTCATGTCTTTTAGAGCCAAAAAATAAGAATAACTCCTGTTGGACTTTGCCAATACTTTATGCTTCCCATAGACTAATTCATACTACTCTGGAGTTCTATTTCATCACTAATTACTTACTGTAATTGTTGTTTTTGTGACTGTAGTTGTCTGAGTGTTAGTTCAGGGCAACATATGAATTATTACAGTTGTAGTGGATGACAGCTGACTAATTTTATTCCTACCTAATTCATCAGTAACTTCAATAAGAAGCTGAAAAGTAGTGGGATATTGAATCCCTTGAAACACATCTTACTGGAAATTCTTAGTGGTGGCCAAAGAAAGAAAATCAACACCTTGTCTCTCTAGCATGAACCACTTGTTTGTGTTTCCTTTCCATACTTCTCTTGCTTCTTGTATTTGAAAGTCAAATTTTCTGTTCAACTCTGGTCTTTTCATCAAGAATACTGGAAAGTTCTCTATTTCATTGAATGCCCATATTTTCCCCAGAAGTATTATACTCAGGTTTTCTGGTTAAGTGATTCTTGGTTTTAATCCTAGCTC
This sequence comes from Pseudochirops corinnae, assembly GCA_028646515.1. Taxonomy (NCBI): domain Eukaryota; kingdom Metazoa; phylum Chordata; class Mammalia; order Diprotodontia; family Pseudocheiridae; genus Pseudochirops; species Pseudochirops corinnae. The sequence goes on from CM053589.1 coordinate 10,230,569, forward strand.
CTTGAACCTCTAGAATATCATATTCTAAGCCCTTCAATCCCTTAATGTAGAAGCTGCTAGATCTTGTGTTATCCTGAACATGTTTCCACAATACTCATATTGTTTCTTCCTGACTACTTGTAATATTTTCTCCTTGACCTGGGAACTCTAGAATGTGACTATAATATCCCTAGGAGTTTTCTTTTTGGGATCTTTTTCAAGAGGCAATTGGTGAATTCTTTCAATTTTTATTTTACCCTCTAGTTCTAGAATACCAGAGCAGTTTTCCTTGATAATTTCTTGAAAGACGATGTATAGGTTCTTTTTTTGATCATGGGTTTTAGGTAGATCAATAATTTTTAAATAATCTCCCCTGATCTATTTTTCAGATCAGTGTTTTTTTTTTCCAATGAGATATTTAACTTTGTCTTCTATTTTTTCATTCTTTTGCATCTGTTTTATAATATCTTGATGTCTTATAAAGTAATTAGCATCTATTTGCTCCAACCTAATTTTGAAAGAATTATTTTCTTCAGTGAGTTTTTGAACTTTTTTTCCATCTGACCAAGTCTGCTTTTTAAGGCATTCTTCTCCTCATTGCCTTTTTGACCTCTTTTGTCATTTGATTTTGTCTATTTTTAATTTGTTATTTTCTTCAGCATTTTTTTGCATCTCCTTTAACAAATTGTTGACTCATTTTTCATGATTTTCTTCTATCACTCTCATTTCTCTTCCAAATTTTTCCTCTACTTCTCTTACTTGATTTCTCTTACTTCTTGACCTCCTCCATGGCTTGTGACCAATTAATATTTTTCTAGGAGGCTTTTGATGCAGGACTTTCAACTTTGTTGTCTTCTGGTTCTATGTTTTGATCTTCTTTGTCACTAAAGAATGATTCTATAGTCTAATTTCTCTTCCTCTGTTTACTTATCTTGCCAGCCAATTACTTGAGTTTTGAGCTCTTTGTCACAGTATAACTCTGCTTTCACAGTGGAGAGTGCTGTGTCCCAAATTTCTGGGGTTTTGCACAGCTGTTGTCTGAATCTCTTCTAGGCACCTGGCTCAGAATTGTGAGGAGGGCTGCCTCTCCACAGCGTCAACAGACTCTGCCATGTCAGTTCTCCTCCTCACCCCAGGTTTGCCACCCAAGACTGCCACCTAGATCCAAGCAAGGCAAAGAAAGAGAATCCTGCCTCAGGGCCAGCAAAGAGATTCCTACAACTGCCCTCTGGTCAGCCACTTGGTCCCCTCATTATCTGTGGGCCTAGAGTCCCAGAAGCAGCTGCCCTGCTGCTGCAATGACTGTTGCTGCTGGCAACCACCTCCAGTGCCCCAGGGGCAGGATGAGGAGGAATCAGTTCAAGGCTCCCGTGAGCAGGCATCCCCCATGGGCCAGACTCCTTACTCCGACCCTGAGAGCTCCAGTGTTACTGGATCCCAGCTCAGCACTAGGTAAGCAGCCAGACTGCTAGAACCTCCAGATGCCAGCACCTGAATCCCTAGCACACAAATTCAGTGACCAGGTCCAGGGAAGTGAGCACAAGAAGTTTGAGTCAATGCCCCTAGCACTCCAGGAGGAGAGCTCAACTCACAATGTCAAGAATTAGGCAAACACCATAAGAATAAAGCAGAAATGAAAAATGACTGTAGATTCTTATCATGGGGAGAGGAAAGATCAAGATACAGATTCAGAAGAGGACAACATTGTCTGAGACCTCAAAGGGGAATATTGAACTGGTCCAAGTCCAAAAAGCCTTCTGGGAAGAGCCCAAGAAGGATTTTAAAAGGCAAATAAGAAAGGTAGAGAAAAGATCAGGAAAAGATGTGAGAGATATGCAAGAGATAGTCAATAGCTTGGAAAAGGAAGAACAAAAATTGACTGTAGAAAGCAAGTCCTTAAAAAGTAGAATTGGCTAAATGGAAAAAGAAACACAAAAACACACTAAAGAGAATAGTGCCTTAAGAAGTAAAATGAATCAAATGGAAAAGGAGGTGCAAAATCTAATAAAAGAAAACAATGCCTTAAATATTAGAATTAGGCAAGTAGAAGCTAACAACTCTGAGACATCAAGAATCATTCAAACTGAAACAAAAGAATTTTAAAAATAGAAGAAAATATAAAATATCCCAACTGACCTGGAAAATAGATCCAGGAGAGACAATTTTAAAATTATTGGTATATCTGAAAGCCATGATGAAAAAAAGAGCCTGGAAATCATCTTTCATCTTTCAGGAAATCATCAAAGAGAATTGCCCTGAGGTCTTAGAACCAGAAAGTAAAATAGACCTTGAAAGAACACATCAATCACCCCCTGAAAGAGATCCCAAATTGAAAATGCCAAGGAATATTGTAACCAAATTCCTAAATTACTAGGTCAAAGAGAAAATACTGCAAGCAGCCAAAAAACCACAACCCCCAAACTAACAATTTAAGTATCATGGAATTAGAATCAGGATTATGCAGGACCTTGTGGCTCCTATATGAAAAGATTGGAGGGCATGGAATATAATATTCCATAAGACAAATGAATTCAGATTACAATAAAGCATCAACTACCCAGCAAAATTAAGCATACTCTTTCTTAACATTTTTTTTTTTTTTGCTTTTTGAAGGGAGGAAGGAAGGGCAATTGGAGTTAAGTGACTTGCCCAAGGTCACATGGCTAGTAAGTGTTAAATGTCTGAGGCTAGATTTGAACTCTGGTCCTCCTGACTCCAGGGCCAGTGCTCTACCCACTGCACCATCTAGCTTCCTCAAGCATAATCTTTCATAAAACTGCAAAATATTATGGCAGAAAGTGGGCAACGACCAACATTTTACACAATATACCATGATAAAGGCAAAATGGGTACCTGATTTAGATATAAAGACTGATATTATAAGGAAACGAGGAGAGCAAGGAATAGTTTACCTGTCAGATCTATGGAGAATGGAAGAATTTACAACCAAACAAGAGATAGAGAACATTATGAAATGCTAAATGGGTGATTTTGATTACATTAAATTGAAAAGTCTCTTTAGAAACAAAGCTAGCACAAAAAAGATTATAAAGGAAGGAGAAAGCTGGGAAAGAATTTTTATAGCCAGTGGCTCAGATAAAGGCCTCGTCTCTAAAATATATAGAGGACTGAGTCCAATTTATAAGAATGCAAGTCATTCTAACTTTGATAGACTGGGCTCCTCTCAGCAACGCAAGTCTATAAGACAACTCTAACGTCTCATGATGGAAAGGGCTACTCATACCCAGAGAAAGAATTACAGAGTCTTTAATGCAATTTGAAGAAAACTACTTGCTTTCTCTTTTTTGTTTTGTTTTGTTTCATTTCATTAGTTATAATCCTTCTTTACAACTTGACTAATGTTTAATGTGAAGGTATTTGTAGAACTCATGTCAGATTGCATTCTGCCATAGGTGGGGAGGGGAGAGGAAAATGGGAAGGAAAAAATTTGGAACTCAAAGACTTCTGGAACTGAATATTGTAAACTAAAAGTAAATAAATAAATATTGTTTTTAAAAAAGAATGCAAGTCATTCACCAACTGATAAATGGTCAAAGGATATGAACAGGTAGTTTTTGGAGGAAGAAATTAAAGTTATCTATAGTCATATGAAAAATGCTCTAAATCATTACTGATCAGAGAAATGCAAATCAAAACAACTCTGAGATATTACATCACACCTATCAGATTGGCTAACATGACAAAAGAGGAAAATGGTAAATGATGGAGATGTGGGAAAATTGGAACACATTCTGGAGTGCAATTTGGAGCTATACCTGAAGGACAATAAAACTGTGCATACCCTTTGACCCTGCAATGCCACTTCTAGGTCTGCATCCCAAAGACATAATAAAAACAGGAAAAGGACCCACATATAAAAAATGTTTATAGCAGCTCTTTTTGTGGTGGCCAAGAATTTGAAATTGAAGGGATGCCCATCAATTGTGGAATGACTGAGTAAGTTATGTGATTGTAAAGGAGTACTATTGTGCTATAAGAAATGAAGAGCAGGTGGACTTCAAAAACACCTGGAAAGACATATATAAACTGATGCAGAGTGAAATGAGCAGAACCAGGAGATCATTGTACACAGAAACAACCATATAGTGTGATAATTGACCTTGACAAACTTAGCCATTCTCAGAAATGCAGGGATCTAAGACAACTCCAAAAGACCAATGATGAAAAATGCTATCCACATCCAGAGAAAGAACTTTGGAGTCTGAATGCAGATGGAATCATACTATTTGGTCTCCTTTTCCTTTGTTGTTGTTTTTTTTTTCTTTCTTGTGGTTTCTCCAATTCATTCCAATTTTCTTTACATCATGACCAATGTGAAAATATGTTTAATATGAATGTATATGTCGAGCCTATATCAGATTGCATGTCATCTTGGGGAGGTGGTGAAGAGGGTCAGAAAATGAAAAACTCAAAATCTTATGGAAGTGAATGTTAAAAGCTAAAACTAAATAAATTACTTAAAAAAGAAGTGAGTCAAAGAATGCCCTCCCCCCCTTAACAAAAAGAAAAATTAAACTGGGAGGGGAAGATCGTCAGGGTTGCTATTTATATTCCCTCTGACCCAGGAGGGCCCAAAAAGTAACTATTAAGCATTGCTTAGGTATGGACCTACTGTTGTCCAACCCATGAGATCCAGAGTGAATTGTATTTAAGGTTCTTTCAGAAAAAATATCTGGCCAATAAACCCCAATTTAACTAGGTAGCTTTTGGTCATCAAAACTTACCTTCCTTCAGGCAGAACACTCTTGGATACAGGGAGAGGAAACAGAAGAGGGGAAAGAGGAGAAGAGGAGAGGAGAGAAGAAAGAAGGAGAGGAGAAAAAAAGAAGAAGAGAAAACAAGCTGAGTTGCCCAACTGTAACAGGCCAGCTGGGTCTCCATTCAGGAAGCTCAGACTACTCATTGGTTGTGGTTTGTCCTTTGTCTTGAAGAGGACCATGACAAGAGGGAGATGATGACATGACTTGCAATTGACTCACTTCTTAAAGAAGCCTATTCTCTGAATGGGCATTGGCTCATTCAAAGTGAGAACTTGAAAAGACCTGACCTTAAAAGGGCCAAGCTCTCCCATTGCATTCTGGGCCATCTCCAGTCTTCCTGATTGATATCTGGCCACGGGACTTGGATGGCTCTGGAGGAGAAAGTAAGACTGGTGACTTTACACAGCTGTCCCTCACTCAAATCTAAGTCTAGAACAATAACTCTATGGTCCTAAGAAATAGGAGGTATTCATACTATGGAACAGATGCTACAGTGTTTAAAAAAATGTTCTTCAATATCTTGATTTTTCTCTTTTAAACTGTGAACTCCTTGAGAATGGGAAATGTTTTTGCCTTTTCCTGAATCTCCAGCACTTAGCACAGTGCCAAGGCACAAAATCTGTGAGAAATTAATTTATTGGATTCGAGATTTCTACACCAGGTAGCAGAATTTATTTTTCTCTAATAGATTCCTAATCAAGGTATTAGCATTATTCTATAACTATATATCATGACACACATGTGCTTAATTAAGGTGGGGAAAAACTGGTTCTCATCAATAAAATAAAGACTTTAAAACTATGGAGAAGTATGATTTTGAATAAAATTAGAAAACACACCATTATATATATTTTAGGATATTGCTACCTATGTGCATCAGCTATAGACTCTAAACACACATTTGGTAAATATGAAAGAATTAGTGGAAGTTGTATAAGTGTAATAATGATTTTAAATTCAATGCAGTCTTTTTAAACAAAGAGGGATCTGAGTAATTCATAATACAGTTTCTTGACCAGGTGATTTTCTGACTGCCAACCTCACTCTTATTGAAACAACTTTCTTATGAGCTGATTTTCCTTTTTAAGTCAAATAAAACATATAATCCCGCAAAATAAACAAAAGGTCTAGTGCACTAATATTGTCAGTTCCTAATGTTATTAAATTATGATAACATCAGTTTTTCTTAGTATAGTTATGTCTTTGGAATATTGTCTGACCCCTGATGGCTGTAAAAGAGAATTACTTAGTGATTTAGTAAAGGGGTAGTAACCAGTGGCTTGTAAGCATGTTTTCTCTATCATAAAACATGTTAAATGTTTAAAAATCAATAAATTTGTGTGTATCTTTTTTTGGGTAATGGTTCTATAAAATGTCATGGGCTTTATTCATAAAATATCTAATTCCTATGTCTAAAAAAATTCATCTTATCTAAGTACTGATTAAAAGAATTATTGATTTTAAGAAGTATAGTCAGATAGCTCAATTCCTGTCATGAGAAAAGGACACAGAAATGTAATTCCGAATTCCAGCACAATACTTTAATATCACTTAAATGTCTTTTCTATCACTCAGCACTGAAATACCAGAAATAACCAGAAGACAGGCTATCATTTACTTTAATAAAGCACCTCTATTTAAATAAGTGCTCTCACCTTAGTATTTTACACCCCCTTCCATCATAAACCCTTAAGGAAACCTCTACTTCTATGACAGGCATTTATTGAAAATATTGTAATTCATCTGGGCTGTCTCTAACTATGTGGCTTCTAAATCTGAAGTGTGTTGGTGAAAATTGTCCATAGTAAATTATTCCTGTCTATACTTTCCTGAATATCTCAGTGTTCAATTAACCACAGTTTAAATTAATCAGAACATTCAGGAAATGAATACTGGTGAGACTGAATGAGGCAGAAAATTTGATTGTGTTATACATGGGATTCAGCTTATCAGTGAAATTCTTCAATTGTGGTAATTCCCCTGTCCTGATTACAATTATTTCAATCTACGTAATGCATATACATTTTATTCTTGCCCTGGTACTGGCTATTGTTGTAACTGAATTTGTCTTCCCAGCTATTCACACATAGATTTACATTTTTAGGGCCACATCTGACCATTCAGTTTGGTTCTAGTCTTTAAACAATATGTAATCTTGGCTCCTATAGTCATTTTTTGCATTAGCAGGTTGGTGAACCATAGAAAAATAAGATATGCTTGATTATTAATGAGACTGACATAGGAATAATCACACACTCCATTTTAAAAAGAAACATTCTCTGACCTTGATTATATTATGAAAATTGTGTTATATTATTAAACAATAATTTTAGAGGGCTAAGCCTCAACCATGAAGCCCCAAACTGCTCAGAGCACGTTCAGGGGTTCACCAGAATTTAGGGTTTAAACTCAATGCTAGAATTTATTTCTCTCCTCCTACTCCCATCCTGGGTTCCCCATGCACACCCCATAATAACCTGTCCTGATTCTAATTCCACTGGGGCTAAAAACAGTCTATTTACCCCCTACAGATACTGGATACTGTCTCCAAGGTGGTCAATGAAAAAAGATGGTAACAGAGAGGTGAGAATGGACAGGGAAAGGCAAATTCAGAAAGTTCAGAGAGTGGGCAGTTCTTCTAAATACATTTTGTTGATTTATGGTGTTTTCTGGGACAGAGAAGGTGAGAGAAAAGAGAGAGGCACAGAGTTTGAAAGGAAGGGCTGTATTTCCATCTCAAGAGAGGCATGCAGGGTGGCATCAGCAGTAAAGACTTGTTTTCTCTCCAATGCTCATATCCAGAAAACTTAGGAGAACCAGTGACTGCCTAGTCACTCCTGAGAGAATCATGGGCACTGTGTGGTAGACTAAACCCAATTTGTGTGAGATCCTCTCTCTCCCTGCCCCCCAGAGATGTTCTCCTTTCCCCATGGCTCTGAGTCAAGGAGCAAAGGTGCCCCTTTCTCCATTATCTGACTTATTCCTTTTCATATTTCCGTTGCCCCCGATCAGTTTCACTCCCTACTGAATGTTTTGTTTACACCCCTGTCTCTTCTGATTTCTTCTCCCTGATTCATAAAATTAATTTACCACAGTAGCCTTGGTTATCTCAAGTGATAGAGGTGAAGAGGTAGAACAGGTTTCAAATATAAGCAATAAAATACCCAGTGCTTTTCTCAGCAGGAAAGGCAGCCTGTTTACATGGCAATTGAACAATGGGTTGACCCTGGGAATATACCAACCTTGCAGATTCTGGCTGCAACCACTTCCTAAATAAGCCCATGGTTATAAGTGAGGAAAATAAAGAACAGAGAATGTGATTTATAATTGAAACCTAAATGCCTTTCTATACATACGCATATACACACATGGACATATACACATGAACATATATAAATATTCATATACAATATTTATGTGCTACATACACAGACATGGGTTCCACGTATCATAGATAGATATCTAGGATCTGGTTCATCTTAGTGCAGGAGAAGAACTGTGCTAGCACTGCAAGAAACATAGCTAAGGGGATCCAGGGCGGTTGATGTTGGGTATTCCCTACTATCTCCAAGACTGCTATCAGGCTATACCTAAAATATCTCTTGTATAGAGATGTGAATCTGTATTTGGAATGAAAGCTGCTTCCATAATTACTCTCAAGGCGGAAGGTAGCCCTTTGCCCACACTCACCAACTTGGGCCCTTCCCACCTCTTTATCAAAGATAGTAGCAAAAATCAGGATCCAGAGCGAATCACATTTAATCAAGGAAGCTTGAAAGGGAAGACCAGTATGGAATGATGGAAGATGAGCTCGACCTACATGCAGGAAGGTTCAGCCCAGGCCCCTCACAGGAGAACCTTCTTTCCTTCTCTGATGTTTGGGCTGAGAAATTAGCCTTGAGTAAACTGTGAGCTACTCTTCAATGTCTCACTTGCATGTCTGGCTCTGGAATTGGGCCCCGTGAAGACTCCTCCCCTCACGCTGAGACCTGTTGGGGAAAGGGTCCTCCTTGCCACTGATTAATTACTGAGCTTATGTTCACAAAGGGAACATAATATGGCCACATTGGAATTTATGTACTGGAGTGAAATGTAGGTCTTGTCTTGGCTTGAGTGTGTTCATTAATGAAGAACATTCTCACCACCTTTTCATACTTGGACTTAGTGTCAAGCAAATGAACTTTTCAGAAATCTGTTTTTGGCATTTGCATCCCCACTCTGAGTTGGATCAGAGTGTTGCCCCAAGGCAGATGGGCCTTCCGAGGTCTCCCTTCGAGGAGAAATACTATACCATTATCTGAATTATGTGGAGCTCTGAGAGGAAGTGAGGGGGAGGCCATGGCATACAAGGTTTTCTTTCTACCCCTGTAAACCTATAACCAACAGTTCAAAAACGTTTAGGCATTCTAGTTATCAAGTGTATACCTACAGCTACCAAAAGTAGACTTCCTAGGATTTGGCTTTACAAATGGCATTTGGCTCGTCCTGTTAACTATATCGTTGAAGGACTTTGTATGTATATCTCTCATTTAGTAGGCTATCCCATGTGCAGGATTAAAGTTCCTGTTGTAACCATAGCCAGGAATGCCAGTCTGTCTTCATGTGTACTCTTTTCAGTCTTATCGAACCAGGGAACCTAACCACTAACATAGTGACTTTGCTTCAAGACCTTTATCCTGGGTACTGAGGTACTATGAAACCAAGGGGCACAGAGACTTCCTATGTCTTAAACTGATACCAATGCCCAATTCTTTTACTTTCAATATGAGCCATTTAAAGACCAATAAACTTCTGTTTAAAAAAAAAAGATAGAAGCAAAGAGAAATTTGATGCTAACAGAAATATATACATACATATATAGGCATACGCATACACACATATAAATGTGTGTGTATCTATGTATTTATATAGATTAGATAGATAGATCATTATTTAGATGTTTTATCTACATATGACTTTCAGTGACTCCATTTTTTGTTCTCCAGCTCATTTTACAGATGAGGAATGGAGACAAGCAAGGTGAAATGATTTTCCCAGGTTCACACGACCAGTAAGTGTTTAAAGTTAGATTTAAACTGATGAAGATGAGTCTTCCTGATTCAACACCTAGTGCTGTATCCACTGTGCCACCTAGCTGTTGATAGATAGATAAGAAAGATAGAAATAGACATAGGTATAGATGAGATTTCTAACCATATCTGAGATAACTTTTCTGAAGGTTCCCTGAAAATGCTGTGCTATATATGTGTATGCAGATATGACTCCTGAATAGCTAAGTGCATGCTGAGCTATGATGCTACACGAGTAGAGAAAGGACTTAATTCAACTTGTTGGACATACTTTGAAAGAGGATCTCAAGAGACAGAGAGAAGACAGAGAGAACGTGAACTTCTGAATGGTGGACTGGAGCCCCTGAGCCACAGACACGTAGAAGAAATCTCTCCCCTTCCCTCCCAGAGTGCCCCTTAACTATTAGTTCCTGCAGCCCTAGACATTGTTTGGAGCACGCTCACACTAGGTAGTATGATTCTCTTTTCTGTCTGAGCTGAGATCTTATCTCCCTCCCAGCTAAAGCATTCATCCACTCTTGAATATTCTTTGGTTTATTCTTATATGTAGAATTTTTAAATTTTTGTTTGCTACTTTTTTTTTGATAAAGAGGTTTGTTAGCTATTTGTGAATCTTTTGTATTCTCAGTTTCTACATAAATATGTATGTATATTTTTATGTGTCTATGTATGTATGAAGGTATGTATGCATGGGGAGAGAGGTGGCACAGTGGATGCCGCCCCTGGAGTCAGGAAGACTCATCTTCCTGAGTTCAAATTGGGCGTCAGGCACTTACTAGTTGTGTGACCCTGGGCAAGTCACTTTACCCTGTTTGTCTCAGTTTCCTTATATGTAAAATGAGCTGGAAAAGAAAACAGACAGCCACTACAATATCTTTGAAAAAAAACAACCCCCTAACCCAAATAGGTTCACAAAGCATTGAACACAACTGAAACAATTGAATAACAAAAGCATCTATGTATCTATGTATGTATTACTTGCCTAGCTTGATAGCCAATGACAAAAGAAATATAAAGGTAAGGGATTGGACTATGTACATTTTCCTGGGTTTTGCACCATGTATAGGGATTTCTCTTCACTTACCTCCCCTGATTTTGTGTGCAAAATGTTACAGAATGACACAATATGCTCTAATAACATGTAACTCATGCTATACTATATATATATTCAGGGTTGTAGGACTAGAGTGACCATCCAATAGAGTCATCCAAGCCAACTCCTTCATATTATAGATAAAGAAACTGTATTCAGGAGGGGCAATGTTTTCCCAAGGTTACCAGGGTGCTAAGCATCAAATTTATTCCCTAATCTCATTACTATAAAACTAAATCCAGTGCCTTTTTTCACTGCACCATACTTTCTTTCCATCTATGCTTACAGATCCAGATCCTTTTCCTTCTAGTTTGAAATACCCTTTAGAAAGTTCATTCAGGACAAAGACGTACAAACCTCTATTGGATCCTTCAAAGGCACAAAAGAAAGATCTACTTTCAAGTGCTTGTTTCGTGCTTGAGAAAAATGAAAAAAAAAAAAGCCCATCTCTTATTCATGTTTCTTTCCATGTTTGTGCAGACTGTCCTTGGCTAATTCAGATATTTATTATGAATAGAATGTGTGAGGGAGTGTCAGAGAGGAGTGGGTGGCTAGAGCTTCCCCTGAGATTCCTTAAAAGTAAATCTTCCATCCCTGTTCAGCTGGTTTTTGAATAACTATGGGAGACAACAAATGGAGGAGAGGGAGCTAGGAGACTAGAGGGATTTCCCCCATGATTATTGGCATATTTCCTATGGCAAAACTATACTCCTAGGAGGATGTGAATCTAGAGCCCTTCAACCAAATTCCAGGACTTCTTTCATCCAGTCTTTTGAGGCTATTCTTTCAGACTAACCTATACCACCACATATTCAGTCTGCGTTACTGGGAAGAGGAAAAAAACTCCTTGCACAATAAACACCTCTTCTTAGCTCTGCAGCTACAGGATTCCTCCCCAGTTTCAGAGACCTGTTATTCCATTACTCTTGGACCCTATCAGACTAAACTTTCAATGCTCTGGGTGAACTATGCTCAGTCACTGACCTACATTAACCAGTCTTATTCCTCTGGTTATGGATGCTGAACTGTATACAAAATCTGGCATGGACTCATGGGACCGTTGACTCTGGGGTTGCTCTTTCAACTAAAACTTACAAGGCAAGTTTTGGATGAGAGTAAAATTTGTTCCAATGGCAATAAAGGTGGTTGAAACAGGTGCTTTGGTAGCACTCAGAGCTTGCTCAGATATCAAAATTGCCAAGGTCATCTACTGCATCCTGGACCACTTGTCAGTCATCTTGACTTTTGTCCTGCCACTGGACTTCGATAACCCTGGCTGAGTCTGATGATTCTGCCTCACTTAAATCCAATTCACCCACAAGTCAAGCCATCACCCATCATTCACTATTATCCAACATCATGATATCATTAGTCCTCTTCAAAAACAAAGGACAAACAACAACAACAATTACCTTCTTCTAATAAGAAAGAACAGATTCCAAGCAAAGAACCAAGATCCACATTCATAGGCTATATGTTGGCCTCAGATAGGGAAAATGCCCAAGGTCTTTCCCTTTATAGTGTTATCTCTTAAAATATACCATAAAGCAGGAAGAAATCACATGAAGAGATGAGCTGAGATTTTCATTTTCTGTTGCCTTTTGAATATGTCTCTACTCCTGATTTCACAACTGCAATCAATCAAAGAAACTTCTATTCACTATATGGCTAGCATACCAGAGCCTGCTACAACACTCTGTGTGTTTATAAGGACTGAGTTTACTGGTCATTCCCCAATTACTTTGGTACATAACTGACTGGTAAATGTAATATAGTTGTCAATGAACTGGTAAGCACTTTCTTTGTGTCAGGCATTGTGGTAAGTGAAGAGGATACAGAAAAAAGAGAAAAACTGTGTTTTCTAAAGTATCTGTCTCCAAATACCTGTGCATTCTAATGAGGGAGGTAACATGCAACTATGTACATAAAAGATTTTTATACATATATATGCACATATGTATTACCTAAGTATAAAATAGAGGTGATCATTAAAAATTATTATATCAATATCACAAGAAATAAAAAGTCCTATTCATGCTGCATCAGCACAGAGTAAATGGAGCACAATGAAAAACATCAATTGACAGGCTTTTTGATAGCCACAAGTCTAAATTACAAGAAGGATATATAATGTTCATGTATAGAGATGATACATGCATATCCATAGTACATAAACAAATATGCTATGAGAGAAAGTAATCATATGCAATATTTAAACATGTTTGTGTGGTTCTTTGTAGGGCTGACTCCTCTGCGCCAAGGTCCTGTGACTAGAGCTCACTGAAATGCAGCAAGTTGAAGAAAGGAGGAAGGGTTTTTCCAATGAATGGGGGCTCAGAGCTAAGTTCTAAATTGGGTAGTTCTACAAATCCATATACCCCTTGACATAAGTCCATGCTAAGCTACAAAGAGAGGTAGAGATGAAGGATACAATGCTACTGACTCCCTGGAGATCATAGGTCACTTTTGTTCAGCAAGGCATGCATAAGCCATCAGGATTAGCATCAGACTCCCCAATGACTGACTATCAATGCCACCTGATTGCCACAATTACATATAGAGACTTCATTTGGAATAGGTATTTTTTGCAAAGATTATTTTTTCATTTTCAAAGCAGCTATAGATCTTCCTAGAATTCTACAGATTTTCCTACTCTTTCATCTGATAGAAAATTGTGAAAATTATAAAGCCTTTTTTTTCCTCTAATTCATTTTCCTATTGGAAACCGTATTCTGAACTGAGCTCCACTTCTACTTTTCCAAAATTGCATTAGCTTGCTTTTCCCATTTCTATTTCCCAGTTGAAGCCTACCACTCAGTGCAGCAAAGGGGCAGAAAGAAGGGGATGACCACAACAAACATGCACGGTTCAAAAAAACAAATTTTCACATTGGGCGTGTCCAAAAAAAGTGTCTTATTTTTGCATTGAAACCTCTTTGCCAAGATATGGGTAGCAAAAATCATCTTAAGCTCTCTGGTCTCATGGTTTATGATCATATTAAGCAGAGATGTAGGGACCAGAGTCAAGATGGCAGTGTAGAAGCAGGAAAACTCTGTGAGCTCCCTCCATAACCATCCCAAATGCCTATAAAATATGACTGTGAATAGATTTTAGAGCTCCAGAACCCAAAAAGTGACAGAGAAACAAATCTCCTGCTGAAGGCAGCCTGGCAGGTGGACAGGAAGGGTCCACCACAGTACCCTGGGAGCCTGGCCCAGCCCGGTATGAACCTGTGGTTTTAGCCCCAGGGCAGCCTGACCAGCCTGGCTGGAGCATTTGGGAGAGTGGATCACCAGCAGCTGTGGCAATTTCCAGAATTATCAACCTATAAATGCCAAAGACAAAGTGAAAGGTCAGTGGAACTCAGCTGAATTTGAGCAGGACAGAGGAGTGGGTCTAGCCCTCTGCCCTCAGAGCCAGAAGCTATGGAAGTGGCGGCCCTGCAGCCACCTCCACCTGGCTGCTTCCGAGCTCCTGGCCTGCAGATTGCAGGGGGGGGGGAGGGCAAGTGACCATTCAGAGGCTAAGTGCTCTTACCTTAACCTGCCTAGATCAGGATCATGATCTTAGGTGGTGATCCTGAGGTGCATGACCAGTGAGCCAAAGCTGGTGGGGGCTGAAGAGATGGAGGCCTCCTAATAGCTCCAGGAGCTGAGAAAATCCTAGCAATTTGGGACAAAGCTCTCCCATCTAGAAACAGAGTTCTACTGTGGCAGGGAGCTCAAAAGTCAAGTAATTGACTGGCAATATGAGCAGGTAAAGGAAACAAAGCAAGCACAGCAATCCAACTTTAGATTCCTTTTTTGGGGACAGAAAGGATCAAAGTATGGAATGGGAGGAAGACAACACAGTCAGAACTCCTGTACCAAAAACTTCCAAGAAAAATATAAGCTGGTTACAGGTCATAGAGGAGCTTAAGAAGGATTTTGAAAACCAAATAAGAGAAGTGGAGGAAAAATTGGGAAGAAAAGAAATGAAAAAGAAAGAAAAAAAGAATGATGCAAGAAAATCGTGAAAAGAGAGTCAACAACCTGACTGAAGAAAATAATACCTAAAAAATAGATTAACTCAAATGGCAAAAGAGGCCCAAAAAGCCAATGAGGAGAGAAATGCCTTACAAAGCTGAATTTACCAGATGGAAAAAGAATCTCAAAAGCTCACTGAAGAGAATAATTCCTTCAGAGTTAGATTGGAGCAAATGGAAGCAAATAACTTTATGAGAAATCAAGATACTGTTAAAGAGATCCAAAGAAATGAAAAAATAGAAGGCAATGTGAAATATCTCAATGGAAAAATCACTGATGTGGAAAATAGATCCAAGAGAGACAATTTAAAAATTATTGGACTATCTGAAAGCCATGATAAAAAAAATACCTTGAAATCATCCTTCAAGAAATTCTCAAGGAAAACTGCCCTGATATTTTAGAACCAGAGGGCAAAATAGAGATTGAAGAATTCACCAATCACCTCTTAGAAAAGATCCCCAAAAGAAAACTCCTAGGAATGTTATAGCCAGGTTCTGGTGTTCCCAGATCAAAGAGAAAATATTACAAGCTGCCAAGAAGAAACAATTTGAATACTCTGGAAACACAATCAGGATAACACAGGATCTAGCAGCTTCTACATTAAGAGATCAAAGGGTCTGGAATATGATATTCTGGAGATCAGAGAAGCTGGGATTAAAACCAAGAATCACCTACCTACCCAGCAAAACTGTGGAGGTTGAGGACTTTCAAGCAATCTTACTGAAAAACAAAACAGAACTGAATAGAAAATTTGACATTCAAACACAAGAAGCATGAGAAGGTAAACAGGGAAAAGAAATCATAAGGAACTTATCAAAGTTGAACTATTTATATGCCTACATGGAAAAACAATAATAGTAACTTATGGAACTTTTCTCAGTATGAGGGCAGTTGAAGGGAATATAAATGTATATATATGTATACACATACATATGTCTATATAGGAGGGTATATGTGCATATGAATACATATGTGAGTGTGTGAACATAGAGAGCACAGGATCAATTGAATAGGAAGGGATGATATTTTAAAAGGTGAAATTGGGAGGTGGGAGAAGAATATAATGAGAGGAGACAGGGAGAGACAGAATGGTGTTAATCATCTCATACAGAAGTGGCAAGGGATAACTGTTACAATGGAGGGGAAGAACAGGAAGGTAAAAAGGAATGGGTCAGCTTTACTCTCATTGAATTTGGCTTAGGGAGGGAATGACATACAGTCTTAATTGGGTATTTTCCCCTACAGGAGAGTAGTGGAGATGGGGTTGAGAGGGGGGATGATGGAGGGCAGGACAGATTGGGGGGAGGGAGGATTGTTAGAAACATACACTTCTGTAAAGGGATAGGGACAAAGTAGAGAACAGAACAAGTGGGGGCGGGATAGGAAGGAGGGAAAGATAGTCAGTCTTTCACAATATGTCCACTGTGGAGATGTTTTGCATAACTACCCATATATGGCCTTTATTGGATTGCTTGTCTCTCCAGTGGGGATTGGTGATGAGGGAAGAAAGGAAAGAATCTATAATGTAAAGTTTTAAAATCAAATGTTTAAAAAATATAATAATAATAATAATAATAATTATTATTATTATTATTATTTACATGCAACTGGGAAATAAGATATATGGGCATGGGAGTAGGGAGATTCATCTTGCCCTACAGGAAAGTCAGAGTGGTAATGGGGGAGGATATAGGAGAGAACAGATTGAAGGAGGGAGGTATATAATGGGATTGCTGTTTTGGAGTGGTGGGTAAGGGAAAGACAGGGAGAAAATTTGTAACTCAAAATCTTATGGAAATGAATGATATAAACTAAAAATAAACAAAAGTTAATTAAAATATCAGAGATGTAATCTTTTAAAGCTTATTTCATCAATAAGATTGTTGTATAAATTGTACTGCTAATTCTGCTCACTTCACTCTGTAGTAGTTCATGGAGGTCATCCCAGTTTCTTTTGAAACTGTATCTTCTACTATTTCTTATGGCACAATAATATTTCATGAATTTTACATATCACAATTTTTTAAAACTATCCTCTGCTAGTTAGGCACCCTCTTATTTTTCCAGTTGAGGGATATTAATATGAGCTGGTATAAATAATTTTGTACATGTGGATTTCTTTCCTCTTGTTTTTTTAAACAGTTTTGGGGGATAGGTCTAGTAGTGGTACAGTTGAGTCAAAAGGATGCACAGATTAGTAACTTTGTGGACCCAGTCACAAATTGCTTTGTAGAATTACTGGACTGGTTTAGAGCTCCACTAGGAAAGTATCAGCAGTATGCCTATTTTCTCAAAGTCACTCTAACATTTCTCAGTTTCCTATTTTGTTTTCTTTGGCAATCTGATGGATGAGTAATAAAACATGAATTGCTTCAACTTGCATTCTTCTAATTATTAGTGATTTAGAGCATTTTTCACATTGTGATTAATAGCTTGAATTTCTTTCTTTGAAAACTGCCTTTTGATATCCTTGTTTGTCATTTATTTTCTTTTTTAAATTTAACATTTTACTTTCATACTCAATTACATGTAAAAACAATTTTAACATCCTTTTTTGAAATTCTGGGTTCCAAATTTTCTCCTTCTTTCCCTTTCCCCCATCACTGAGAAAGCAAGCAATTTAACATAGGCTACACATATGTAGTCATACAAAACACATTTCCATGTAAGTCATGCTATGAAAGAAGACAGACAAAAAAAAATTCCAAGAAAAATAAAGAAAAAGTATCTTTGATCTGCATTTAGGCTCCACCAGTACTTTCTCTGGAAATGAATTTCATCTTTCATCATAAATCCATCATAAATATCTCGGATTATTATGTTGCTGAGACTAACTAAATTACTAATAGTAGATCATCATACAATATTGCTCTTACTGTGTACAATGTTCTCCTGATTCTGTTAATTTCACTTTGCATCAGTTCCTGTACATCTTTCCAGATTTTTCTGAGAGCATCCTGATAATAATTTCTTATAGCACAGTTGTATTCCATTACAATCATACACAAGAACTTGTTCAGTCAGTGCTCAATTGATGGACATCTCCATAATTTTCAATTCTTTTCCACCACAAAAGGAACTGTTATTAGTATTTTGTGCACACAGGCCCTTTTCCTTTTGTTTTGATCTCTTTTAGATGCAGACCTAGCAGTGGTATTGCTTCGTCAAAGGACATTCATGGTTTTATAGTCCTTTGGGAATACTTCCCAATTGCTCTCCAGAATGGTTGAATCAGTAAATGTAATGCCAAGCAAAGGCAACTTCCGAGGTTCAGAATACCAGCACAGCAAACTCCATTTATTCAGTGACAGATTAAGGCAAAACATTCACAGAACAGAGAAAATAAAAAAAAAACAGTGTAATTCATTCATTTAGGAAGTAAGTTCTCAATTCAATCCAAGTACTACTCCACCCCTGGGCAGTACATTCATTTAGTCAGTCAAAGTCTCTCTTCTCAAATGGAGATTAGTTTCCAATCATAAACAAAGTATATTCATTTGGTCAGTCAAAGAGCACAAAAAGTCAAAAGTTTCCCACCCCTTGATCACAACTGAATTACAATACCATCCATTAATGCCAAGTACTTTCTCAAAACGATCATGAGATCACAAAAGGCTGTCTACCCTTAAGTTATAACAAGGTTAAGATATCATCACAGCATTGAAAACCCAAGGAAAAGTCCTTTCTTCATCTTGACATGAGGCAAGTTCTCAGCAATCTCTGTTCCTGGGGAGACAAAGCTTAACAAAGCCACAATGTCCTCATTAATTGACTCTCTGCCTGCAGAACAGTCCAGAACCCCTGAAAACATCAGCAAGATACTCTTCCAGGATTTCTGTAAACATACAACAAGAAAATCCTCCTTCAGGGCTTCTGAACCAACAGCAAGTTTCCAGGACCTCTACAACAGCAGCACTGTCCTTCACCAGCAGATGAATCTGGCAAAATAACATCAAACAGACAGACAAAATACCTCCTCAGTTCTCGGCAGCTCCAGGTAGCAGTTGTTAAAAGTTGGGCAGCTCCAACTGGCCCTCAGCAGTCTTTCTCTCAGCAACTCTGGCCCCTGGCAATTCTCCTCTCTGCCTCCACAATACTGCTCCCCAAAAGGCCTTCTGGCCTTTCTCTGCTTGGGCTTCTCTAAATCCATGGCCCAACTCCTCCCACTTCAGTCCTCTGTCTTCATGTCAACAAGTCCATTCCACAAGTGGATTTCAACATTCAACCCAAAAACCAAGTCAATATAGGGGGAATCTTTAAATTCCATTACCATTACAGTATACAACTTTGCCAAAAGTACATTAGCATTTTAATTCTCCCACATCCCCTCCAACATTTATAATTTTACTTTTCTGTCATATTGACCAATCTGATAGTGTAGTGGTAGCTCAGAGTTACTTTAATTTGCATTTCTCTCATCAATAGTGATTTAAAATATTTTTTCATATGACTATCATGAGCTTTGATTACTTTGTCCGAAAACTGCCTGTTCATGTTCTTTGACGACTTATCAATTATCAAATTGATAAATTGAGGAATGGATCTTATTTCTATAAATTTGGCTCAGTTTCCCACGTATTTGAGAAATGAGTTCTTTATCAGAGAAACTTGCTGTAAAATTTGTTTCACAGTAATGATTACCAACTATGTATTTCCCTCCATCTTATTTTCCCCATTTATCCTGTGAGCTCTCTCTCTATCTTTCTCTGTCTCTCTGTCTCTGTCTCTGTCTCTCTCTGTCTCTGTATCTCTCTCTGTCTCCCTGTCTCTGTCTCTGTCTCTGTCTTTCTGTCTGTCTCTCCTTTCACCCTAGCAATTCTCAAAAGTGTTTTGCTTCTAACTTTTACTGCCCCTTATCAGTCCTCACTTCTATCAGCCCTCTCCCACTTTTGTTATCCTCTTCCCCTTCTACTTTCCTGTATGGTAAGATAGATTTCTATACCTAACTGTGTATATAATTCCCTCTTTGAACAAACTCCAATGAGAATAAAGTTCATACACTTCCCTCCTCTCTTTCCCCATCTTCTCTTCTATGGTAAAATCTCTTTCAGGTCTCTTTTATGTCATATAATTTACCTCATTCTCCATCTCCCAATGCATTCTTCTTTCTCAACCCTTATTTTATTTTTTTAGATTATTATCCCATCATATTCAAATCATACTCTGCTTTCTGTCTATGTATACTCCTGCTAACTTCCTGAATAACGAGAAAGTTTTTAGGAGTTATAAGTATCATTTTCCAATGTAGAAATGTAAGCAGTTTAACCTTAAAAGAATCTGTTATGATTTCTCTTTCCTATTTATTTTTTATGCTTCTTTTGAGCCTTCTGTTTGAAAGTCAATTTTTCTGTTCAGCTCTGATCTTTTCATCAGGAATGCATGAAAGTCTTCTATTTCATTGAATATCAATTTTTTTGTCCCTTGAAGGCTTATACTCAGTTTTGCTGGTTAGGTGATTCTTGGTTGTAATCCTAGCTCCTTTGTCCTCCAGATTATATTTCAAGTCCTCCAGTCTTACAATGTAGAAACTGCTAAATCTTGTGTTATGCTGACTGTGGATCCATGCTATTTCAATTGTTTCTTTCTGGTTGCTTGCAATATTTTCTCCTTGATCTGGGAACTCTGGCACTTGTCTATAATATTCCAGGTAGTTTTCATTTTGGGATCTCTTTCATGAGGTGATTGGTGGTTTCTTTCAATTTCTATTTTACCCTCTGGCTCTAGAATATCAGGGTAATTTTCTTTGGTAATTTTTTGAAAGGATCTTTTTTTTTTATCATGGTTTTCAGAATGCCCAATAATTCTTAAAAGATTTCTTCTAGATCTATTTTCCAGGTCAGTTGTTTTTTTTTTTTTTCAATGAGATATTTCACATTGCCTTCTATTTTTTCTTTTTTTTGGTTGTTTTATAATTTCTTGATTCCTCAGAGTTATTAGCTTCCATTTACACCTTCCTAATTTTTAAGGAATTATTTACCTCAGTGAGCTTTTGTACCTCCTTTTCCATTCATCCAATTGTACTTTTTAAGGAGTTCTTCAGTGAATTTTTTGTGCCTCTTTCCCATTGGACTGATTCTGTGTAAAACAGGAGTTCTCTAAAGTCAATTTTTGCATATCTCTTTACATTTGGCCAATTCTGTTTTTCAATGCATTCTTCTCTTCACTGAATTTTTGTGCATCTTTTATCATTGACCTCTTCTGTTTTTAAGATGTTGTTTTCTTTAATTTTTTTTGTGTTCCTGTACAAAACTGTTAAATCTTTTCTCCATTTTTTTCTTGCATCTCTCTCATTTCTCTTCCCAATTTTTCTTTTCCTCTCTTATTTGATTTTTAAAATCTCTTTTGAGCTCTTCTGTGGCCTGGGACCAATTCATATTTTAATTCAGGCTTTGGATATAGGAGATTTGACTTTCTATAGTCAGGAAGCTTTCTTGCCGTTTGATCATTTTCTGATCTATTTCTCAATTTTTAACTCTATGCTAAAGTGGGGTTCAGCTTTTGATATGGAGGGGGTACCATCCCAAGTTTCAGAAGGTTTTTTGTGCAGCTATTTTCAGATATAATTTTTGGGACTTGGAAGTTTTTGGTTCTTTCAAAGTAGTACAATCTAGGGAGAGATTACTTTACTACTCTCCTGGCCTGTGCACTGAGTCTATGAGAAACCACAAGCACTCCTTTCCATCCTGGAACTGTGACCATAGTCTCTGTTTCCCTGTGGCCACAAGCTCTGCTGTGCTAGTGCTCCTCCTTGCCCTTGGACTGTGACCT
The DNA here is from genome assembly GCA_028646515.1 of Pseudochirops corinnae. Classification (NCBI taxonomy): domain Eukaryota; kingdom Metazoa; phylum Chordata; class Mammalia; order Diprotodontia; family Pseudocheiridae; genus Pseudochirops; species Pseudochirops corinnae. The sequence goes on from CM053589.1 coordinate 10,252,284, forward strand.
GGACTAAAAACTAAATCCAAGTGTAGGCAGTGTGACAGAAGCCTAACCCTGGTGTCAGTAAAAGGACCCCTGTAATCTCCTTTTGACCATCTGTCCAACCTCCTTGCCATCTGTGGGCTGAGAGGTCTGGAAACCACCACTGCCACCATTGATGGAATCACCCCAAAGTCAGCTTCTGGTTTCCTTGGGCCTGGTTTGTGCTGGCATAGCCTACATTGGATTGTGCTCCACTCTCAACCTGGTTCAACAGACCTTTTCTGACTACTCTTTAAGTTGTCTTGGGCTAGAAATTATTTCACTGAATCCTTTTGTGAGTTCTACCCACAAATATTTGTTTTGAGCCACTATTTAAAGGTATTTGGAAGGGTTTGGGGGAGAGCTCAGGTGAGTCCCTGCCCTTTCTCTGCCATCTTGGCTCCATCTCCTCTGTCCTCAATTATCTAAGACCAATGACATCATGATACTACTGTCAGAGTATAGTGTGTTTAGCTGTGACTGATCAGTCCAATCTGTGTTAAGAAAGCTCTACCACAGGGGCAGCCAGGTGGTACAGTGAATAGAGTACTGGCCCTGGAGTCAGGAGTAGCTGAGTTCAAATCTGGCTTCAGACACTTAACACTTACTAGCCATGTGACCTTGGGCAAGTCGCTTAACAATAATTGCCCTCCAAAGAAAGAAAAAAAAAAAGGAAGGCTCTACCACAGGTTGGGGACATGTAGTCCATTAGAACATTTGGCATGAAAGTTGTTCTTGACTTGCACAATTCACATTTCCTTTGTGATTCTGTGATTTTGTTTTGCTCATGAAGTACAGAGCTTTTTGGATGCAGGTGCACCATTCTAGGTGATCCTATGTTAGCATCTCCCATGTCTCACAGTCAATGCTAAAGTTTTTCAGTGAGAACTTGAGCATGTCCTTGTACCACTTTTTCTGATCACTCTGTGAGCACTTGTGTAAATTTACTTGTGTAAATTCTCCAAAAAATAGTCCCTTGGATAAGCATATTTTTGGCATTCAGGCTATATGACCAGCTTATCAAAGACTATAGTGGAATTTGAATGCTTGTCAGTTCAAGTCTAGAGAGGACTTCAGTGCCAGTATATTATCTTGCCAGGCAATCTTCAGAATCTTTCTAAGACAATTCAAATCAAAGAACTCAGCTTTTTGGCATGGTGCTGATACACTATCTGGGTTTCACAGGCATGCAACAGTAGAGTTAGCACAGTAGTTCAATAGACCTTCAGTTCTTTATGCAGGCCTCTACCTCTTCTCTTACATACTTTTGGAGCCTACCAAATGCTGAGCTAGCTCTGGCAACGCATGCATCAACTTCATTATAAATGTGGAGAATCTTGGAAAGTATACTGCCAAGGTAAGTGAACTTATTCACAACACTCAAAATTTCTCCATTTACTGTGACCAGTACTGATAGTATCTACCATAATAAAGAAAAGTCCACTTATTTATATGCTTTTAAAATGTTTTTTTAAAGAGAAATGTGTTGCATAGTTTGTCCAAAGACTTCTACAGCTCTTGATATAATATTGCGATTTTTATTATATTTATGTTAATATGGAATATTGATTTCAGTTTGCTGAATATTGTACACAGCTTGTACTTCTAATATCGATCTTATATAGTCAAAAAATACAAATTTTTGATGTGTTGCTATATCTTTGCTAATATTTTATTTTTAAAATTTTGTGTCAATATTAGCTAGAGATAATGGATTATAACTTTTTTTTTATTCAACACCTCCTGCTATTTGTGTTATGAAAGGAACTTCGTGTGATTTCTTCTTTTACTGGTTTTGTAAATTGTTAATGTTTTTCTAGAATTACTTTTCTTCAAAGGTTTGCTAGGAGTCATTGATGTTTTCGTTTTCCTCATTGAAGGTTAACTTTTGGCTTTTTATTTCTTCTGAGACTGGACTATGTAAATTTTCAATCTCTTGTTCCATTAACTGGGCATTTTATATTTTTTTTGTAGATATTCATCCATCTTATTTACATTGTCAATTTTGTTGGCATATAAGTGGTTTCTAATAATTTCCTTTATTCTTTTTACATTTTATTTCATTCCTGCTTTTCTAGTGTTTTGGCAATTTGGTTCTCTTCTTTATTTTTTCAAATCATACTACTTAGTGGTTTATCTATTTTATTTGTTTCTGTCCTCAAAACTACATCTAGCTTTCTTTATCAATTGTGTTGCTGTTATTTTATCTTTAATTTTGTTCATCTCTTCTATGATGTTTAAAATGTCTATTTTGGCAGTTAATTCAGATTTTTAAATTTTTTAGTTTTCTAAGTTTTTTTTAAAATTGACTATCAATTACATTGATCTCTAATTTCATTTTTGTTGATTGGAAATATTTAAAGATTTAACTTTTCCCATAAGAACAGCTTTCCTTCCATCCAAAAATGGTATATTGTCTCATTATTGTAATTTTCTCTGATGAAATTTATAATTTGTCCTCTAACTTGTGAATTTCTTAAAATTCAGATTAGTTTCCAATTAATTTGAATCATTTTTTTAATGCCATTTACTAAAGACAATTTTATTGTGTTCTGGCCTGTAAGGTATGTGTTTCATATTTGTTTTCTTCATTTGTGAAATTTTTATATTTTTGTACATGGTCAATTTCTGTAAAGATGTCATATACAGCCAAAAACCATGTAAACACTTTGTGTTTCCATTCAGTAATCACCAGAACTCTATTATATCTAGTTTTTTCTAAAATTCTATTAAGTGTCATGACTTCTTTTTATTTATCTTTTGATTAGATTGTACTTTTTTTCAATCCTCATCCTTCTTGAACTCTGCATGGACTTCAGTGCTGTCAATCACCCTCTTTTCCTTGAAACATCTTCTCTTTATGTTTTTGGGACACTGTTTTCTCCTGGTTTTCTTCCTACTTGTCTGCTTCTCAGTTTCCTTTATTGGATTTTCATCATGCCAGCTAACTGTGTGTCCCACAGGACTCTTTCCTGGGCCTCCTCTTCTCTCTCAAAACCATTTCACCTGGTGATCTCATCAGCTCTCATGAATTTAATTTTCATCCTTGTGTTGAGGATTCTCAGATCTACTTATCAAGTATTAACATCTCTAATATCACATCTCCAAATACCTGCTGAATGTACCGGATGTCTTGTAGTCATTTTTTTTTTTGAGGGCAGTTGGGGTTAAGCAACTTGCCCGTGGTCACAACGGCTAGTAAGTGTTAAGTGTCTGATGTCAGATTTGAACTCAGGTCCTCCTGACTCCAGGGCTGGTGCTCTATTCACTGTACCACCTAGCCGCCCCTCTTGTAGTCATCTTACATTCAACATATCTAAGAATGACTTATCAACTTTTCCCCAAAATTCTTTTCCTTCCAAACTCTTTTATTATTGTCAAGGGCACCACCATCTTCTCAGCCACTCAGGTTCACAAGCTAGGCTTTTGCTGCTCACTGTCTCTCATCCCCCCTCATCTATTGCCAAGGTCTATAGATTTTGCTTTCATAATATTTCTCATCTACAACTCCCTTTTTCCTCTGATATTGCCACTACCTTGGGTGTAGGTCCTTATCACCTCATATCTCAATTAGTTTATGAAGCAACTACTGTGTTCCAGGCACTATGCTAAATGCTGAAGATACAAAAAGAGGCAAAAGACAATCCCCAACCTCGAGGAGTTCACAGTCTATTGGGGGAGAAAACAAACAAAGAAATATGTACAAACATACTATCTAGAGGATAAATAGGAAATAATCAACAGGGAAGGAAGGCATCAGAATAAGAGGGGTTGGGAAAGGTTTTCCCGAGAAGATGGGATTTTAGTAGGGACTTGAATGAAGTCAGGAAATCCTAGAGGTGGGGATGAGGAGGGAGAGTGTTCCAGGAATAGGAAACAGCAGAGAAAATGGAAAATGGGCACTAAAATATGGAGAGTCATGTTTACGGGGATAGCCGGGAGACCTGAATCAAAAAGTATGATGAAATAGAAGGAGGGAGAGGAGTTGTAAGGTATAAGATGACTGGAAAGGTAGGAGGGGACTAGAATATGAAAGACTTTGAATGTCAAGCAGCACCTTTTGCATTTGATCTAGGAGGTGATCGGGAGCCACTGGAGTTTATTGAGTAGGAGAATCACTTGTGCTTTAGGAAAATCACTTTGTTGTCCTAGTGAGGGAAGAATTGGAGTGGGAAGAGATTTGAGGCAGGCAGACCACATCAGCTGATTATTGGAATAGGTTGTTAGATAATTTCCCTGCCACAAATCTCTCCCTGCTCTAGTCCACCCTCCTTTCATAACTGGGCTTTGGGACTGCTCCCATTTTGTGTTCTTGCTATACAACTCCAATGACTCTCTCACTGCAGGAGTCTTTCTCTTGTCTCCCAGGTGCCAGGTATGGAATTGCTTGCACTAAGATCTTGCCGTAGGGCTACAAAATCACCCCCTTGCTAGGCTCTCCTACTGCAGGGTCATTTTGTCATATGTCTTCCACCAATTCTTTTTTGTCTGCTTCAAGGTTTCTAAAAAATTCTGGTCATTTTTTTTTTTGTACAACTCTGGACTAGGTGAGTGGAGGAGTCTACAGATAATTCTCAATTTCATTTTTAACTAATACATTTATAATTCTGGGGTTTGTATTTATACATTTATACTGTGGGGCTTGTGGGGGATTTGACCTCCTCTAGAACTTAAAACACCACCATTTTCCTATAATTATTCCTTACTACTCCTCCCTTACATGCCTTTATGCAGAAGAAAGTGGTGACAGAAAAAGAATACATTAAAAAAGCAGAAATGTATTACTGAAGGCTAGTGTATTGCCTGGCACACAATAGGTACTTAATAAGTGCTTGTTGACTAACTAAAGTGGTCCTGTCTCATGCCTCAGTTTTTCTTCTCTTCACTTAGAAGAAATCCTGAGTGCTGGTTCTTATCTTTTCATCTTCTTTTGCTCCCACTTTTGTGGTTTGCCCTGCAAATTAAAATCTGTTTGGCTTGTAACCAGTGCTGTGCTGGTAAATATTTAATAACAAACCTCTCTGAAAAAATGTACGTTGTCAAGTTTAATCTGAATTATTAATATTTCTCCATCATTTTCTTAAATCTAGAAACCTACAAAAATGATAAATCAAATCTTTATTTGTAGCATTTGACAATTCCAAAGTGTAAATTCTCACATTCAAAATTTAACTCTTGAGATCTGGTTTGAGCAACCTACCCCACTTCTTCTCTCCTTGTCCCCATCCATTCCCCTGCTGATTTTAATGCATTCACGTGTGTGCGTATTCAAGCCTCCTTTTCCTGGTCCACAGAAGAACATCTTGAATGTATACAGTCATTTACATGTTATCTCCCCAATTAGAATGAGAGCTCCTTGAGACCATGGTCTTTCTTTGTATCCATAGTGCTTAGCACAGTGCCTGGCTCAATTGATGCTTATTAACAGATTAAATGACAAAGAGAGGGGATGCTTCATGAAATATACTCCCTCCACCTCATCTTGTATGTTTGTATTCTCTTCCATCTTACACTTATGCAGAAACAAAAACCTCCTCCCACTTCTATTTCTTTTCTAGAGTGTGCTTTTCCCGTTCCCTTTTCTTTTATCCCTTAAAACCTATGATACAGAGCATAACCACTCCCAGGATATTCATCTTACTTTACCCCTTACATGACCCTAGAATACAATGGAACAATGAAGAGCCATTTATCTCTTTTCTGCTTTTAAAATTTAACGACTCTTTCATCATTTGTCCTTTTCTAATTTCTCAAATGTGTTTACTTTTTGAAAAAAATTCAATTTGTAACATATTAAAACATTTTATCATTTGTGTACAATAATTTATGTATTTTAGGAAGATAAACACATTTGAATAATTAGAATACATTCAAATACGTATACTGTATTCACATTGTGCTTTAGCTTTTCAGAGTTCTGTGCAAATGTTATCTTATTTGATTCTCATGGTCTTAGAAACCCAACACTTTCTCTTATTCTACTTCAGTTTCATGGGTGAGTAGACTCAAAGCTTAACTCAGTTCCTAGGTAGAATTAGCCCCATCGAGTCCACATTCAAATGCGGTGTCACTGTTGGATAAATCCTTGTCTCAGCTATTGTTAAATTGGTTTAGCTCCCAAATTAAATTAAATTGGCTCAGCTGTTTGTTATTTTGAACACTGAGAGTGAAATGGCTGCAAAACATGGTTACTGGGAAGACTGGATACTTGTTATCCTGATCTTTCAAAACTCACAAGATCTCTTCACCTAGAAGATTAAAATAACAAATGTAGAATCTATAAACTGAGGCCCATTTTTAGTGACTTGATGGAGAGAAGATACCAAAGCTTTGTATTGTCTCTCATTGGCTATTTGAACCAAGAAATCCCATGTTGAACAGCCCTCCCTTATAATTTTTTTATTTTACATTTAATTTATGGGAAAAAAAAGCATTTCTATAGCAGTATATTTAAAAAGATGATTGCACATGAAACTGCAAATCTATTATGTATAACTTGCTGTACCTTTTAAATATATAATAAAATTATCACGTAAATTTCTTTTTTTATCCCTCCCCCAGCAGAGATGGCTACAACTAGATAAAATATGTGCGTGTATGTATAAGACATCATTCTATATGTATTTCTATTTACCAGTTCTTTCTCTGAATGCATATAGTATCTTCCTTAACAGGTCCTTTGTAAATCATTGAGGTATTTATACTAGCAAAAATGACTTAGTCACTCGGGATTGTTCTTAAAACAATATTGGTGCTACCACATAAACATACTCTGAGTTTCACTCATTTTAATCTTCATTATTTCATGCAAGTCTATCCATGTTTTTCTAAGATCATCAAACTCATCATTTCTTATAGCACAGTAATATTTCATCACAATGATATGTCATAACTTGTTCAATCATTCCCTAATTGACAGGAATCCCCACAATTTCTGGTTCTTTGCCACCACAAAGACCTGCTATAAATATTTTAGGACATATAAATTCTTTTCATTTTTTTGTTAATCACCTTTGGAAATACACCTATTAATGGTATTTCTGGGTCAAAGAGTATTTAAAAACTCTTTGGGCATAATTGCTTATTGCTCTCTAATACGATTGGATCAGTTCACAGTTTCACAAACGGTGAATGAATGTCCCAATTTTTCCACATCCCATCCAACATTTGTTGCTTTTCCCTTTGACCGTTTCAGCCAATATAGATAGGTATAAAATGGTATCTCAAAGTTGTTTTTTTTAAATTAGCTTTTGTTTGTTTTTAGTTTACATCACTCATTTCCACAAGATTTTGAGTTACAAATTTTCTCCCCATCCTTCCCCTACCCACCACCCCAAAACAGCAAACCCTCTCCCCCAATCTGCTCTCTCCTACATCCTCCCCCATTATCCCTATGACTTTCTGGTAGAGCAAGATGGATCTCCCAACCCCAGTGCCTATATATCTTATTTCCCAGTTGTATGTAAATAATAATAATAATAATAATAATAATAATAATAATATACATATATATATTTTAAACATTTGATTTTAAAACTTTAAATTCTAGATTCTTTCCCTTCCTTCCTCATTACCCAGCCCCACTGGAAAGACAAGCAATTCAATATAGGCCATATATATGTGTAGTTAAACAAAACATCTCCACAATGGGTATATTGTGAAAGACTGACTATATTTCCCTCCATTCTATCCCACCCCCCACCTTGTTCTATTCTCTACTTCGTCCCAGTCCCTTTACATAAGTGTGTACTT
>CM053589.1:10260550-10280394 GCA_028646515.1 Pseudochirops corinnae
CCACCTCCTCCCTCCTCTCCTGTAGGGCAAGATACCTAATTTAGAGTGTATGTCATTCCCTCCCCAAGCCAAATTCAATGAGAGTAAGGTTGTTGAACTGCCTTTTGCCTTCCTGTTCTTCCCCTCCATTGTAGCAGTTATCCCTTGCCTCTTCCATATGAGACAATTAACCCCATTCTGTCTCTCCCTGTCTCCTCTCATTATATTCCTCTCCCACCTCTCAATGTCACCTTTTAAAATATCATCCATTCCTATGCAGTTGATCCTGGGCCCTCTGTCCATGCATATCTATACACATACATACACATAGTCACATGTGCATTCTTATGCATATATACCCTCCTATATAGACATATGTGTATGTATACATATACATATGTGTATATATATGTACATATACACACACACACACACACATTTATATTTCCTTCAACTAACCTCATACTGAGAAAAGTTTCATAAGTTACAATTATCATTTTTCCTTGTAGGCATGTAAATAGTTCAACTTTGATAAGTTCCTTATGATTTCTTTTCCCTGTTTACCTTCTCATGCTTCTTGTGTTTGAATGTCAAACTTTTTGTTCAGCTCTGTTTTTTTCATCAAGAATGCTTGAAAGTTTTCCACCTCATTGAATGACCATATTTTCCCCTGAAACATTATACTCAATTTTTCTGGGTAGGTGGTTCTTGGTTTTCATCCTAGCTCCTTTGATCTCTGGAATATCATATTCCAGGCACTTTGGTCCCTTAATGTAGAAGCTGCTAGATCTTGTGTTATCCTGATTGTGTTTTCACAGTATTCAAATTGTTTCTTTTTGGCAGTTTGTAGCATTTTCTCTGCAATCTGGGAACTCTGGAACCTGGCTATAACATTCCTAGGAACTTTCTTTTGGGGATCTTTCTCAAGAGGTGAGCAGTGAATTCTTTCAATTTCTATTTTGCCCTCTGGTTCTAAAATATCGGGGCAGTTTTCCTTGAGAATTTCTTGAAGGGTGTTTTCTAGGTTCTTCTTTTGATCATGGCTTTTGGGTAGTCTGATAATTTTTAAATTGTATCTCCTGGATCTATTTTCCATGTGAGTGTTTTTTTTTTAAATGAGATATTTCACATTGCCTTCTATTTTTTTCGTTTCTTTGGATCTATTTAATAGTTTCTCGATTTCTCATAAAGGTATTTGCTTCCATTTGCTCTACTCTAATTCTGAAGGTATTATTCTCTTCAGTGATCTTTTGAAATCCTTTTTCCATCTGGCAAATTCAGCTTTTTAAGGCATTCTTCCCCTCCTTGGCTTTTTGGGCCTCTTTTGCCTTTGAGTAAGTCTATTTTTTAAGGTGTTATTTTCTTCAGTCAGGTTGTTGACTCTCTTTTAATGATTTTCTTGCATCATTCTCATTTCTCTTCCCAATTTTTCCTCCGCTTATCTTATTTGGGTTTCAAAATCCTTCTTAAGCTCCTCTATGGCCTGTAATAAGTTTACATTTTTCTTGGAAGTTCTGACTCTGTTGTCTTCCTACTGTTCTATGCTTTGATCCTTTTTGTCTCCAAAAATGTACTCTAATGTTGTATTGCTGAGCTTGGTTTGCTTCCTTTGCCTGCTCATTTTGCCAGTCAATTTACTTGACTTTTGAGCCACAGTAGAACTCTGCTTCCAAAGGGGAGAGCTTCGTCCTAAATTGTTGGGGTTTTTGCAGCTGCCAGAGCTATTAGGAGGCTGCCATCTCTGCAGGTCCCACCTGCTTTGGCTCACTGGTCATGCACCTCATGACCACCATCCAAGACTGTGATCCCAATCCGGGCAGTTTAAGGCAAGAGTACGTTGCCTCTGAATGGTCAGTTGGCCTGCATGCACTCTGCAGTCTGGGAGTTCTGAAGCAACCATGTGGAGGCAGTTGCAGGGCTGCCGCTTCTGCTGCTTTCTCGCCCTGGGGGCGGACGGCCAGACCCGCTCCTTTCCCACAAATTAAGCCGAGTTCCACTTACCTTTCACTTTGTCCTTGGCTCTGATGTGTTGATAAGTCTGGAAAATGCCACAGCTGCTGGTGATCCATTCTCCTGAATGCTCCAGCCATGGCTTGTCCTGGCTACCCTGGGGCTACAGTCAGGGTTTCAGGTCCGGTTGGTTTTGGCTCTCAGCATATTGTGATGAACTCCTCCTGTCCACCTACTGTGCTGCCTTCAGTGGGAGATGTGTTTCTCTGTCACTTTGTGAGTTCTGGAGCTCTAAAATTTGTTTAGAGTCATATTTTATAGGTATTTGAAGTGGTTATGGGGAAGCTGGGGAGTTTTCTTGCTTCTACACTGCCATCTTGACTATACTCCCCCTCAAGCTTGTTTTAATTTACATTTCTGCAATCAGTAGTAATGTAGAACCTTTTTCATATGACTATAAATTGCTTCCTTTGACCATTTCTAAATTGGATAATGACTTGTATTCTTATATATTTGACAAAGTTCTTTATACATTTGAGATATGAGACTGTAATGGTAATGGAAAAGATTCCCCTGTATTAGCTTGGTTTTCAGATTGAGTGTTAAAACTCAGAGCTTGTGAATCCCACTTGTGGGATAGACTTGTTGACTTGGAGAGAGGGATGAACTGGGAGGAGCTGTGGATTTAGAGAAAAGGCCCAAGCATAGGGAAGGCCCAAGCAGAGAAGGCCAGAAGGACTTTTGGGAACTTCCACCCAGAGGTGCCAAGAACTGAGGAGGCATGGCTATGAGGCTGGTATTTTGTCTGTCTGTTTTGATGTTGTTTTGCCAGATTCACTGGCTAGTGAAGGACAGTGCTACTGTTGTAGAGGTCCTGGAATCTTGCTGTTGATTCAGAAGCCCTAAAGGAGGATTTTCTTGTTGTGTATTTACAGAAATCCTGGAAGAGGGTTTTGCTGATGTTTTCAGGGGTTCTGGGACTGTTCTGCAGGCAGAGAGTGACTTGATGAGGACATTGGCAAGGGCTTTGTTGAGCCTTGTCTCCCCAGGCACTGAGATTGTTGAGAGCTTGCCTCATGTCAAGATGAAAGAAGGGCCTTTCCTTGTGTTTTCAATGCTGTGATAATATCTTAATCTTGTTGTAGCTTAAGGGTAGATGGTCTTTTGGCTCTCCTGCCCTTTCTGAGAAAGTGCTTGGCATTAATGGATGGTATTGTAATTCAGTTGTGATCCAGGGGTAGGAAACCTTTGACTTTTTTTGTGCTCTGTGATTGACTAAATGAATGTACTTTGTTTGTGATTGGAAACTAATCTCCATTTTAGAAGAGACTAAGTAAATGTATTGCCCAGGAGTGGGCATATGTATATGTGTATATATATACGTTAATATATGTATGTATAGGAGTGTGCATGTGTGTATAAATATATATATGTGAGTGTGTGTATATGTGTGTACATGTTTACATAGACAGAGGGCACAGGATGAGTTGAATATGAAGGGATAATATCTAAAAAATAAAATTAGAGTTGAGAGAGGAATTTATTGGGAGAAGCAAAAAGGAAGAGATAGAATATGGTGAAATATCTCATACAAAATAGGCAAGAGAAAACTGTTACAATGGAGGGGAAGAGCAGGAAGCTGAAAGGGAATGGGACAACCTTGCTCTCATTGTATTTAACTTAAGGAGGGAGTAACATACACACTCAATGGGGTATCTTACCCTACAGGAAAATAGGGGGAGTAGGGGGTAAGAGGGGGAGATGATAGAAGGGAGGGCAGATTGGGGAAGAGGGTAGTTAGAAGCAAACATTTTTGAAAAGGGATAGGGTCAAAGGAGAAAATTCGAATAAGGGGTTGGGGGCAAGACAGGATGGAGGGAAATATAGTTAGTCTTTCACAATATAACAATTATGTAAATGATTTGGGTAACTACACATGTACAACCTATGTTGAACTGCTTATCTTCCCAGTGGGGGTTGGCGAGGAGGGAAGAAGGTAAAAAATCTGGAACTCAAAGTTTTAAAAACAAATATTAAAAAAAGATTTTTTTTTTACATGCAACTGGGAAATAAGATACACAGGCACTGGGGTATAGAAAATTTATCTTGTCCTACTAGAAAGTTAGGGGGGGTGATGGGGGAGGATATAAGAGAGGACAGATTGAGGGAAAGGGTCCTCATTAGGCTTGCTATTTTGGGCTGGGGGTAGGGGAAAACAGGGAGAAAAAAGTACAACTCAAAATTTTGTTGAAATGAATGTTGAAAACTAAAAAGAAATAAAAAAATTTTTTTAAAAAAGAAAAATTTCCTTTTTTTCTATGCTTTCTAATCTTTAACAGGAATGGCTGTTGTGATGTGGTTAGGGTTAGGGTTAGGGGTGCTCTGGAGACCCCAAAATACTAACACTCCAGGTCCTGCTGAATAAATCTGACTCAATTCTTCTCAGCCAAAGAAAAGTAAAGTTTATTAAAAGTTCTTTAAAAGTTTGCCATATTGGGTAGACTCTTAAGGAGCCTAGGTATCTGTGATGCTTGCATTGGGCAACCAGGCCAGAGTAAGTCTGTGCTAGGTCATTCTGTGGCACTCTCACACACATGGGGGCAAGAAGGGTCTTATATACAGAAAGGTTGTGGGAGGAACCCAGGGGTGGTCTGGAGGAGGAGTTTGGGGAGGGTCTTCAGGAGGAGCTAATGAGGTCAGTGCAAGGGTAGATTGATATTTTGATAGGCTCAAGGGTGGGAAGTACATAGAACAATCGAGGGCTAGGCTAGTAACAGAGGTCTGGGCAGAGCCACAATGAAAAGCTTGTGAAGGGTGAAGTTCTCAGCTTCTAAAAGTGCTTCCTGATGGCAAGGGGTGTAGAGCTGTCCCTGTTCACGGAAGCCATCCTCTGGAAAGCTGCTCATGCTTGGCTTTACAGAGCTATGACTAAAGTTACCTGAGGAGAGATACCAATTTGCAGTAAGGAAGATAGGAATTAATACAGTTTTAGTGGGAAAAATCAAAATGGACCCAATCACTTTACCTGAACCTTCTGGAGGAATTACTTTAAGGCAGTATCGTGTGCCAGGTGGGCAAGATGAAATTACTGATACAGCAAAGGAATATGTTGAGGCAGGAGTGTTAGTCCCTACAACCACTCAAATGAAATAATCCTGTCTGGTCAGTATGAAAGTAAGAAGGGACATGGAGAATGACAGTGGATTTTAGACACTTAAATAAGGTGACTCCTTCCTTGTATGTTGTTGTTTCAGATACTGTCACCTTAATAGAAAGAATTCAGAAGTATGATAGGATTTGGTACACAATTATTGATTTAGCCAATGCTTTCTTTACAATCCCAATAGATTATAAAAAAGGAATCAGCTTGGTTTCACTTGGCAGGGCAGATAATATATTTTTACCTGTTTGTCCCAAGGATATGTTCATAGCTCCAATATTTGTCACAGGATTGTGGATAAACATTTGGATGAATTAGAGCTACCTGGTGTATGGCTTACCACTACATAGATGATATTACGATACAGGTAAAAAATATAAAAGAAATGGAGAAGTGTTTGACCCTTTTAATTGAGCATATGAAAAGCAAAGGGTGAGAAATTAACCATGCAAAGATTCAAAGGTCAACTCAAAATGTAAAATTTTTGATTTTTGCTAATCAACAGAATAAAAGGCTGCAAAAGATTCTTCTACAAGCCTGAAAAAAGATTCAGGGCTTTCCTATCCCTACCAGTAACAAAGAGGTCCAAAAGTTTATAGGATTATTTGGATATTGGTGGCACTTTGTTCCTCATCTGGAACAGATTGTGAAACCCTTGTATAAAGTTACTAGGAAGAAACATGAATTTGATTGGGGACTTGAGCAGAGCAAAGCTTTTGAAGAAGTCAAGGGTATAAAGGGCCCTAGATTTATGGCTTATGCAAAATGGCCCAGTGGAATTACAAGTGACTGTACAGGAAGAATATGCAAACTGGAGTTTAAGGCAAAGAACACAAAGCTGAAATGTACCCTTAAGATTTTGGTCTAGGTATCTTCCTTCATCTGGAGTTGAATATACCCCTTTTGAAAAGTAGCTGTTAGCTACATATTAGGTTTTGGTAGAGACTGGACAACTGACTCTGGATCATAAAGTGATATTATGGACTTGAATCCCAATTATGACCTGGGTAATAAGTACCCCAGCTTCTCACAGAAGTGGACATGCCCAATTAAATGGTAATGGTCTATTCAAAATTGAGCTAAAACAGCAAAAAGTGGAGTTTCTGCTCTATGTGAATCTATAGTAAATATAGACATTGAGTGAAATGATACATCCCCTGAAACAAAGCAACAGCTGTTACAGTCCTTGGTAAAATGGAATGAAAGATATGATGGATTAACTGAAGAACAGAAGAAACATGGTGGTTTACTGATGGGACAACCAAATATTTGGGTCCTAAAAGACACTGGAAAGCAGTAGCCTATAACCAATGTACTAGGTAGATTTTCGAAAGCACAGGGATGGGAGGAAGTAGTCAATATGCTGAATGTATGGCAGTGCATCAAGCCATTAAAACAGAACAAAGAAAATAGTGTCATAAAGTTACTGATTCATGGGTAGTAGATAATGGATTAGCTATATGGATGCCCATGGGGAAAAACAAAAACTGAGATATTTATGGTAAACAAGTCTTGGGCAAAGAATTAGGGGAAGACACATGGGACATATCTTTGGTTACTAATTTATCAGTTTTTCATACAAATGCTCACATGGCCCTCACCATGCCAGAAAGTGAGTACAATGCACATGCTGATAGACTAGCAAAGATTGCTAATCAAATATTGTCTCTACCCCATCACCAGCTGATGATCCAGTACTAGCAAAATGGGTCCATCAAATGGCTGGCCATTTAAGGGTCCAGGCCACACTCTGGTGGGCACAAGATCAAGGTAATACCTTGTATCTATTATATATTGATAAAACAAGTAGCAGAGGAATGTCATATATGTCAACTGGAAAAGGAGCAAACTGTGCCTTAGGTAGTAATTCAAGTTATAGCAAGAGGAAAAGTTCCAGCCCAAATATGGTAAATAGATTATATTTGTCCCCTACCCCAAGATAAAGAATGCAAATTTAGATGTACTTGTGCTGAAACCTATTCAGGTGTACTAGTGGCTTGTCCTTATAAGAATGCAACCCAGAAAAATACCTGTAAAACTCTAGATATCATAAATCTATATTATGGAACCCTAATGCAGATTCAAAGTGACAATGGGTCACATTTCAAAGGTAATTAAATGAAGAGATATTGCATATTGAACAATATAGAATGAATCTACCATATTCCACATCATCCCCAAGCATCTAGGTTAATTGAAAGAATGGATTACCGAAAGGACAGTTAAGAAAGTTGAGTTCTAGTAATATGTATCAACATTGGAAGGATAATTTGTTCACTGCTTTGTATAATTTGAATAATAGACCACTGGGAGAAAGAACAGCTCTAGCCAGAATGATGACTCTGAAAACTGGAAAACAGCAAGCATATAAAATCTCAAATATTGAATACTGGACTTTGAAGCAAGATGTCCCAGCACTGTATCCAGGAACATCTGGTTTGGCAGGATATGATTTACATTGTTTAGAAGACTTTTGATTGGATAGAAAAGAACTAAGAAAAATCTCTACAGCAAGAAATAGTAAGAGAAACCCTATTTAAAATTACTATAGACATTATAAAGTATTTGGGAATCTACCTGCCAAAACAAACTGAGGACCTATATGAACATAACTACAAAACACTTTTCACACAAATAAAATCAGATCTAATTAATTGGAAAAACATCAATTGCTCATGGCTGGGTTGAGCTAATATAATAAAAATGACAATTTTACCTGAATTAAATTATATATTTAATGCCATACCAATCAATCTATCAAAATTTTACTTTATAGAGCTAGAAAAAATAGTAACAAAATTCATTTGGAAGAACAAAAGGTCCAGAATACCAAGGCAATTAGTGAAAAGAAATGCTAGGGTAGGTGGCTTATCCATATCAGATTTTAATCTGTATTATAAAGCAGCAGTCATCAAAACTACTTGGTACTGGCTGAGGAATAGAGTAGTGGATCAATGGAATAGATTGGGTACAAAAGACTCAGTAGTCAATGACTATAGTAATATACTGTTTGATAAACCCAAAGACCCTGGTTTTTGGGATAAGAACTCACTATTTGACAAAAAATTGCCAGAAAAACTGGAATATAGTATGGCAGAAACTGGGCATAGACCATTATCTAATGCCGTATACCAAAATCATGTCTAAATGGGTGCATGATCTACATATAAAGGCTGATATTTTAAGCTATCTGGAGAAGCAAGGAATAGTTTACCTGTCAGATTTATGGAGTAGGGAAGACTTTATGACCAAACAAGAGTTAGAGAGCATTGTAAAATGCAAAATGGATAATCTTGGTTACATTAAATTAAAAAGTTTTTGTACAAACTAAGCCAATGTAACCAAGATTAAGAGGGAAGTGGGAAATTGGGAAAGAATTTTTACAACCAGTGTCTCTGATAAAGGCCTCAATTCTAAAATATACAGAGAATTGAGTCAAATTGATAAGAACACAAGTCATTTCCCAATTGATAAATGGTTGAAGGATATGAACAGTCAGTTTTCAGAGGAAGAAATTAAAGGTATCTATAAGCATGTGAAAAAATGCTCTAAATCCCTACTGATCTGAGAAATGCAAATCAAAACAACTTTGAGGTACCATATCTCACCAGTCAGATTGGCTAAGATGACAAAACAGGAAAATGACAAATGCTGGAGAGGATGTGGA
Organism: Pseudochirops corinnae; assembly: GCA_028646515.1. NCBI lineage: Eukaryota > Metazoa > Chordata > Mammalia > Diprotodontia > Pseudocheiridae > Pseudochirops > Pseudochirops corinnae. The sequence continues at coordinate 10,269,307 of CM053589.1, forward strand.
AAATTTGGAACACTAATGCATTGTTGGTGGAGTTGTGAACTGATTCAATCATTCTGGAGAGCAATCTGGAACTATGCTCAAAGGGTTATAAATAATTGCGTACCCTTTGACCCAGTAATACCACTTCTAGGATTGTATGTCAAAGAGATCACAGAAGTGGGAGGAAGACCCATTTGTATAAAAATATTTATTGCAGGTCTTTTTGTGGTGGTAAAATATTGGAAATTAAGGGGATGCCCATCAATTGGGGAATGGCTAAACAAGTTGTGGTATATAAATGTAATGGAATACTATTGTGCTATAAGAAATGAGGAGCAGATGGACTACAGAGGCTTATACAAACTGATGCTAAGTGAGAAGAGCAGAACCAGGATGAATTTTGCACACAATGACAGACACAATGTATGTGTGATGACCAATTTTGATAGACTGGACTCTTCTCCACAATAAAAGACTATAAGACAATTCCAGAAGACTCATGATGGAAGGAGATGTCTACATTCAGAGAAAGATCTAGAAAGAACAGAGTTTAAATGCAAACTGAAGCAAACTACCTGATCTCTTTCCTTTTCATGTTTGGTTTTGTTTCCTCTTTCCCATTGTTCATTTCATCAGTTTCAACCCTTCCTTACAACTCAACTAATGGCTAATGTGAAAGTATTTGTAGAGCCTATACTTGATTGCATGCTGCCATGGGGGAGGGGGTGAAGAAAAGGGAGAAAATTTGAAACTCAAAGGATTGTGGAACTGAATCTTGTAAATTAAAAGTAAACAAACAAATCAAATTTAAAAAAAAGAATATGGATGCTATACCACTTGGCATACATAGATTTAGTATTGATATTCCTTCATTGTTTGTAGTATCTTTTAGTAAGATGAAGTTTCCTTCCTCCCTTTTAAGTAAGTCTATTTTTGCTTTTATTTTGTTGGAGAGCAGGATTGCTACCCTTGCTTTTTGTACTTTGAAGCATAATAGATTCTGCTCAAGCCCCTTATCATTACTCTGTGTCTGTCTCTCTGCTTCAAGTGTATTTCTTGTAAATAAACATTGTAAACAACATATAGTAGGGCTCTGGTTTTTGATCCACTCTGCTATCCACTTCTAATTAAGGGGGAAAGTGTCCTATTCATGTTCACAGTTATAATTACTTACTGTGTGTTTTCCTCCATCCTATTCTTCTATTTTTCCACTCTTTCCTTTTACCATTTCCCTCCTTACCAGCTTCTGTCTACCACCTCCCCTGATCTGCCCTCCCTTCTGGCAGTTCCCTCCCCCCACTTGATCTCTTTCTTTCCTACCTCCCTATTTTGCGTAAGATAGATTTCTATATCCAACCGATTATGTATATGATTTCCTGTTTGAGCCAATACTGATGAGACTGAGGTTTAAATGATGCTTGTTGCCTACCCTCCCATCTTTTCCTCCGTTGTAATATATCTTTAATGCCTCCTCATGTGAAATGATTTATCCCATTCCACGTGTCCCTTCCTTCTGCAACCATTGTACTTCTCTTTCTCATCTCTTAATTTTTTTATGTCATTCCCTCAAATTCACCTTATACTCATACCCTCTCTTCCTCCCTCCCTCCCTCTCTTTCTTTCATTTTTAAGAATTACAAATATCTTCCCACGTAGGAATGTAAATAGTTTAGCTCTTCTGAATCCCTTATGTTTTATTTTCCCTTTTTACCTGTTTATGCTTCTCTTGGGTCTTGATGCTGGTAGTCAAACTCTTGGTTTAGTTCTGCTCTTATGCTTATGAAGGCTTAAAATTCTACTGTTTCATTGAATGACCATTTTTCCCTTAATATATTATGCATTATTTTGCCAGGTAAGTGATTCTCATTTATAGTTCTAGCTCCTTCCCATTCCAGAATATCATGTTCTATGATCTCCAGTCTCTTAATGTTGTAGTTGCTGGATCCTGTGTGATCCTGATTGTGATTCCCTGATATTTGAATTGTTTATTTCTGGCTACTTGTAGCATTTTTTCATTGACTTGATATTTCTGAAATTTGGCTATAATGTTCCTTGGGGTTTTTATTTTGGGATTTCTTACCTGAGATGATCAGTGCATTCTTCCCATGTCCATTTTGACCTCTGGTTCCAGGACATTAGGGTAGTTTTCTTTGATAATTTCTTTTCTTTTTTTTTTTTAACTTTAATTAATGCATTTTTAGTTTTCAACATTCACTTCCAAAAGATTTTGAGTTTCAAATTTTCTCCTTATCTTTCCCTTCTTCCCATTCCAATATGGCATGCATTCTGATTATTCCTTCCTCCAATCTACCCTCTCTTCTACCACCCTTCCCCCTTCTCTTAACCCCCTTCCACTCTATTTTCCTATATGGCAAGATAGATTGTTATACCCCGTTGCCTGTATATCTTATTTCCCAGTTTCATGTAAAAATAATTTTTAACAATTGTTTTAAAACTTTGAGTTCCAACATTCTGTCCCTTCCTCATTCCTCACCCACCCTCACTGAGAAGGCAAGCAATTCGATATAGGTTATACATGTGCAGTCATGCAAAAAACTTCCTTAACAGTCATGATGTGAAAGACTAACTATATTTCCCTCTATACTTTCCCACCTCACATTTTTTCTGTTTTCTCATTTGGCCCTGTCCCTCCTCAAAAGTGTTTTCTTCTGATGACTATCTCTTCACTTTTGCCTTCCCTTCTATCACCTTGCTTTTACCTTCCCTTCTATCACGCCTTTTCTTATCCCCTTTGCCCCTACTTTCCTGTAGGGTAAGATAGATTTTCATACCCAATTGAGTGTGCATGTTGTTCTCCCTCAAGCCAAATATAAGAGAGTAAGGTTCACTGATTCCCTCTCACTTACCCCTCTTCCCCTCCATTGGAAAAATCTCTTTCTTGCCTCTTTTATGTGATAACTTACCCTCATTCTGCCTTGCACTCTCTCCTCCTCCCAGTAATTCCTCTCTTATATCTTGATTTTATTTTAAGATATCATCCCTTTATGTTCAACTCACCTTGTGCCCTCCCCCCACACATATGTATGTGTGTATATATGTATGTATGTATATTCCCTCCAACTACCGTAATACTGAGAAAGGTCTCATGAGTTACAAATATCATCTTTCCATGAAGGAATGTAAACAGTTCAACTTTAATAAGACCCTCACAATTTCTCTTTCCTGTTTACATTTTCATGATTCTCTTGATTCTTGTATTTGAAAATCAAATTTTCTATTCAGCCCTAGTCTTTCATAAAGAATATTTGGAAGTCTTCTCTTTCGTTGAATATCCACTTTTTCCTCTGAAGGATTATACTTAGTTTTTCTGGGTAGATGATTTTTGGTTTTAATCCTAGCCATTTGACTTCCAGAATGCCAAAATCCAGGCCCACTGATTTTTTAAGAAGCTACTAAATCTCATTTTATCCTGTCCATGGTTCCATCATACTTGAATTGTTTCTTTCTGGCTGCTTGCAGTATTGTCTTCTTGACTTGGGAATTCTGTAATTGATTATAACATTCTCAGGTGTTTCCTTTTTGGAAATTTTTTAGGAGATGACTGGTGGATTCTTTAAATTTCTCTTTTCCTCTCTGGTTCTAGAATATCAGGGCAGTTTTCATCAGCAGGTTTTGGAAAGGTGATGCTAGGCTCTTTTTTTGATCGTGGCTTTAAGTTGGTCCAAAATTTTTAAAATTATCTCTCCTGGATCTGTTTTCCAGGTCAGTTGTTTTTCCAATGAGATACTTCACATTGTCTTCTACGTTTTCATTCTTTTGGTTTTGTTTTATAATTTCTTGACTTCTCATAGTCATTAGCTTCCATTTGCTCCATTCTAATTTTTAACAAAGTATTTTCTTTAGTGAACTTTTGGGTCTTCTTTTCCATTTGACCAATTCTGTTTTTTAAGGCATTCTTCTTCTCATTGGCTTTTTGGACATCTTTTGTCATTTGGGTTAGTCTATTTTTAAGGTGTTATTTTCTTCAGCATGTTTCTTGTAGGCTCTTTTAGCAAGTTTTTCATGATTTTCTTGCCTCGCTCTCATTTCTCTTCCCAATTTTTCCTCTGTTTCACTTACTTGATTTTCAAAATCCTTTTTGAATTCTTCCATGATCTGAGACAAATTCATATTTTTCTTGGAGACTTTGGATGTAGGAGCTTTGAATTTGTTGTTTTGTTCTGATTTTATGTTTTGGTCTTCCTTGTCACCAAAGGAAGATTCTATAGTCTGATTTTTTCCCCCTATAGTTTGCTCATTTTTCCAGCCAATTTCTTTACTTTTTAGCTCCTTGTTAAGGTAGGACTTTACTTCCACTGTGGAGGGTGTACTATCCCAAGTTTCAGAGGTTTTTGTGCAGCTGTTTTCAGTTATTTTTCTAGGGATCTGTAAATTTTCAATTCTTCTAAGGTTGTATAATAAAAGGAGGTGTGTTTATTCATCTCCTGGCCTGTGCTCTGGTCTGTTAGTGACTGCAAGCATTCTTTTCTGTCTCACACCTGGAGAATGATTCCCTCTCCACTGTCACCACATCAACACTTCTCCTCACCCCAGGACTGCCACTCAGGACTTTGACCCAGATTCAAGCACCTGCAAAGCAAGAGAATCCTGTCTGAAGCACCACCCTGCAACCCACCTCTGATAAGCTGCTTAATCCTGTGAGCCAAGAGCTCTGGAGGCAGCCACTGCTGTTTTCTGCTGCTGCTGCTACTGCTGCTGTTGCTGATCTGGGACTGGGACCAGACTATGCTCCTCTCTCACCCAGGTTTGATAGCCCTTCCCTACTGACCTTCTAAGTTGAATTTGGTATTTGTCTGTTGAGAAGCCTGGAAACTACCACAGCTGCCAGTGATTCAGTCCCCTGAGGCCTGCTCTCAGTTTGCTAGGGCCCCTTCTGTTATGGCATGGCCCATGCTGGACTGTTCCTTTCTCTCAGACTGATGCAATAGACCTTTCCTGTCAACCTTTTAGTGTGTCTTAGGCCAGAAATTTATTTCATTCTGTCATTTTTTCAGTTCTGCTGCTCTAGAATTTATTTAGAGTCATTTTTTACAGAGTCATTTTTGGAGGGGTTTGGGGGAGCATTCAAGCTAGTCCATGCTTTTAGTCTGCTATCTTGACTCTGTCCCTGATAATTTCTTTTTATTGCTTTTTCAAAAGTTTAGGCTCAAATGCCAGAACACAAAAACAGAATAGAGAAAAAAAACAAAAAACATATCATAAACTTAAATATTTGAATTTAAATACAAAGTTAGAAAAAAACATGTTGTGTGCATGACAGAACACAAGAGGGGACTCAAAATATGTAACAATAGATTTTCATTTCAAGAAAATCTATTTGATAAATAATACTCTTTGTGTTGAGAGTTTTCCATCTTTTCTTTCCTTCTTTGTGAGTTTTCTTTTGTTTTCTGCTGGGCACTTTTTTTTTGTTTTTTGCTTGTTTTTTTTTTTTGGAGGGGGGAAGGTAGGGCAATTGGGGTTAAGTGACTTACCCAAGGTCACATGGCTAGTGTGTGTGTGTGTGTGTGTGTGTGTGTGTGTGTGTGTGTGTGTGTTAAGTGTCTGAGGCTGGATTTGAACTCAGGAACTCCTGACTCCAGGGCCAGTGCTCTATTCACTGAGCCACCTAGCTGCCCTGGTGTGCACTTTTTTTTACTTTGTTCTTTTCCCCCGACTCCACCCAACCTCCTCCCAGAATGCTACTATAAATTTTAGATATGTTCCTCTATAGCTCTCTGTCATTTGATTTTCGAAGTCTTTTTTGAGATCTGTGAATTTTTTTGGGCAGGTGTCCATTTGACATTACTCTTTGGGGATTTCTTTATTTCAATATCCTCCTCTGAAGATGAACCCTGGTCATCTTCCTGTAATAGGTTTCTATGGTTGGATTCTTTCTCTTTTGCCTGTGCATTTTTTGTGGTAATTTCTTAATTATTTGTAAGTAGCTCTAGCCCTGGGGTATGGGAAATGGTGCCTCTTACACCAGACCTTCAGTTCTTCCTTCTAGGGTGAAACCAAAGCCAAATCTCCAACCTTCTGTAAGTTCTCACAACCAGAGTCTTTCTGCCCCAGTGCTGGTTTGTTCTCACCCCTGCACCTCTTCACAGCACAGCTGGGTCTGGCATTCCTTGTTAGCAGAGGTTCCCTCTATCTTCCCCAGGCTCAGATTCCCCTCATTATCCCTGGGGGCAAAAGTCTGGGTGCCTGGGGCAGAGGCAGCTTGGCAAGTCAACTAATCCCTGGGTTTTCTGCTTATTGTTTCAGAGTCTAGCTGCTTGCTGTTAAAAAAATGGAACCTACCCTGGAGGTGTTTACTATTTACAGGGACTAAACCACATCCTGGGATTTTTCTTCTGATCTTCTCAAATTGTCCCAAGAGGACCCTGGTTATGCCCCTGTTACTATTTATCATCATACACACTTTGTTAGCCTGAAGGTGCTATTTTAGCTCTTTTTTGAAACTTTTCCCAAGTTTATTTTTCACTTTCATTGTAACCACTAATCCCTTCATACCTTAGTACTATCCCAGGTCATCATTCCTATTCTAGATACATACTTTCCTCCTTTCCCCATCTTGACTCATAAGAAACAATTCAATTTTATCCTATTTTTTACTGCTGAATCTCTTACCTTCTTGTCCTGTCACCAACAAATCTTAACAAACCCCAACTCTGGATTATTACCATTATTCACCTCTTTTTTTTTAAAATGAAAATGAAGGAGATTACAAAACCTTCCTGCCTGGGTTTACTATAAACTTATGATAGCTACTGTCAACTGACAGCAAGAGGACCCTACAACTCCTCCCAACTGATTCACCATCACACTCCCTACAGCAGCTGTTCTGCATCTTTTTTTTATCTCCTTAAGACTTGCAATCCATTTTTTCCCCTAAGGATCTCTGCTAAGAAACCCATCACAAGCTTCACTGGAAAAATTGAGGCCATTTTTCTGTACCTCTTCATCTCACAAAGCTCTGATATCTTCCCCTACTATTTTTGTGTATGTGCCATGTACCACTGAGAAGAAGTTATATTCCTTTTTATCCCCATTCAGTTTTCTCCAGAGGTCTATCAAGTCTAGCCTCTCTAAAATTCTATTTGCCTCCTTAACTTCTTTCTTGTTTATTTTGAGGTTAGATTTATCAAGTTTAGAGAGGGGGAGATTGAGGTCCCCCACTAGTATTGTTTTGCTATCTATTTCTTCCTCTAATTCCCTTGACTTTTCCTCTAGGAATTTGGATGCTATACTGCTTGGTGCACATATGTTTTAATGTAGCAGCTGCTAAATCCTGTGTAATACTGACTGTAGTTCCACGATATTTGAACTGTTTCTTTTTGGCTGCATTCAATATTTTCTCCTTGACCTTGTAGTTCTGGAATTTGGCTTCTATATTTCTTGGAGTTTTCAATTTGGGATTTCTTCCAGGAGGAGATTGGTGAATTCTTTCAATAACTATTTTGCCTTCTAATTCTAGGACCTCAGGACAATTTTCTATGACAGTCTCTTGGAGGATGCTGTCCAGGCTGCTTTTTTCATCATGGCTTTCTGGTAGGCTGATAATTCTTAGGTGATCTCTCCTGGATGTGTTTTCCAGGTCAGTTGTTTTTCCAGTGAGAATTTCTTCTAATTTTTCAATTGTTATGTTTTGTTTGACTGACTCTTGCTGCATCAGAGAGTCCTTAGCTGCATTTTGACTGATTCTAATTTTTAGTGGATTATTTTCCTCAATTAGTTTTTGAAGCTCCTTTTCCATAAGTTCAGTTTTCACTTTTAGGGAGGTATTTTCTCCAGTTAGATTTTGGACCTCCCATCCTAGTTCTCCAATTTTACTTTTAAAAGATTTGTTTTCTTCAGTGAAATTTTTTTATCTAATTTGGGCACTGTAGATTTAAATTTGTCTCCTACCTCTCTAATTTCATTTTTAAAATCCTTCTTGAAGTCTTCCCAAGAATGCTTTTTGGGCTTGAGACCAATTCACATTTCCTTCTGTGGTCTCCAGTGTGCATATAGAGTCTGTGTTGCCTTCTGAATTTGGTCGTTTTTGCTCACTATAAAAAGATTTGATGGTTCTAGCCTTTGCAGTTTCCTTCTTGCCCACTGTGATTGCTTATGTCCTGGATTTTTAAAGTGGCTCTCTGCTTCTGGGGTGCAGAGGTATTGAGCTTCTCAGACTGGTAGGTTGGGGTTTAGTTGTTCACTTCATGAGCTGTAGTGTCTGAGTGTGTAGACTGAGGCCAAGGCCAGGACTCTCAATGGTTTCCCTGAGTTACCCTGAGGCTTACAGAGTAACCTATGGGAGTGGGGTGGTCTGGCTCCTTCAGGTTTCCACCTCTGTGTCTCTGGGCTACAGCTTGGGCAGGTTCAGTAGCAGGAGGCCAGTGACAGGGCAGGGCTGCAGTCTGCTGATTGGCCAGGTGGTGCTTAAGCACACCTGGGCTTTGGTTGTTAGTGTTTGCTGACTCCACCCTCCTGGGCTTAGACTCCATACTGCCTCACTTCCCTCTTCCTCAGTGACTCCCAAACATGAAGCTGCTTCCACTAATTCAAGATTTTACTCTGGGTGGGGCATTTAACTCCGGACTTTTCTGGGTCAGGGAGGGAGGATCAGAGCAACTAAGCTTTATTCCTTTATCTTGACTTCTGGAAGTTCAGGTATGTAATTTTTAAACATCCAGGCTGCAGGCTGGTAGCCCAAAAAGAAGCTGCTGACCCTGCTGCAGGCCCTGCATTTTCTCTTACCCAGCTGCAATGATCCTTTGTCCTGTGGTGAGATGGCTGCAAATTGCCCTTGGAGTGAGTGAGTCTGATGGCTGGCTGAGGCTTCTTCTCATTCTGCCGTACTGTGCTCTCAGATCTGTGCTGGTGCAGCTCCTGTGTGCTCTGTGTTCTCCCTGCCCAGACCTGAGTAGGCACTTTCCTTGGCTGGGAATCTGACACGCTCTGTCTCCCAATGGGTTCTGTCACTCTTAAATCCATTCAAATTCACTTTTCAGCTTTTAGCGACAGAATTCTTGGAGGAGCTTGGAAAAACTACTGCTTCCTTTCCATCATTTTAGCTCCACCTCCCAAATTGGGGTTTTCTTGACAAAGGCACTAGAGTGGTTTGCCATTTCCCTCTCCAGCTCATTTATAAATGAGACAATTGAGGCAAATTGGGTTAAGTGACTTACTCAGGGTCACATAGCTAGTGAGTGTCTGAGGTCAGGTTTCAACTTAGGAAAACCAGTATTCCTAGCTCTAGGCCTGTGCTACCTAGCTTACATGGGAATTTCTGCCCTGCATTCATACAGTCACATCCAAATAAATCACTTCCCTCCTTATGTAAGTGCAAAAGATTCATAATATTTTTGTATTTGAAACATTTTTCCATTTCCTTTTAGAAAATAGTGGCTTCTATTGTGTAACAATGAGGAAATATATACTAACACAACAGGAATACTAGAGACAAGTAGAAGGAAAAAAGCATACTTGTGAATTGAAAATTAAAGCAGATTTTTTTCACACAGTACTAATATAATCTCCATAATTTAAATATCTGGGACATAACATTTTAATTTCTGGGCCCCAAGAGTACCTTTTCTAACATTTGTTGAATATTTTAAAAATTGATATGATTTAAGAAAACATTTATAAACACATACTAATTTGAAAGATATTGTGGATCATACAAAGAAGAGTAAGACATGGTTCCTAACCTCAGGGAGGAATAAGATATTGTTATATTACACACATAAATTTAATACTACATACAGTATGAAAAATCATAGGAGAGCTACAAGCTATCATTTGAATTCAGAGAAGAGAAGCTTAAAGTTGTTAAAGGAAATCATAGAATGCTTCCTATGGGAACATAATCTGTGGATATCCTGTCATAAATATATAGATAGATAGGTTAGATAGAGAAATTTGTATGTATGTATTTGTAACAGATTCAAATAGCTTTAGATAGACTATTTATAATCATTCTAGAAATTGTATTCCTTTAGAACCATTTTCAAATATGTATGTTGTTTGAGAGGCAATGTAGTAGAGTAAAAGGAGAGCTGGCATCCCTTCTATGAAACATACTTCCTGTGTCACCCTGGGTAAGTCATATGACTTCTTTATGCCCTACAGGAAAATCACTAAGATTATAAATAGTATAGAAGATACTTATATGTACTCCTTACTTTAATTAAATAACATGTCAACTCCAAGAGTTAGAATTCTTTGGAATCTTGTGGCTCTGAAATTGAGTATTGGATTTTAGGTTTCCATTTGTATGTATGTGTTTATTTAAGTGGTGTAAATGTATGTATTTCTACATTTAAAAGAGAAACAAACTGATGCAGGGAGAGTATTCTGGGAAGATGGCAGAGTAGGTCAGAAAATCCCAAGTTTTCAAGATTTTCCCCCAATAAAAGAGATAAAATAGTATCCTCAGGGCAGACAAAGAGTGGGTACAAATAAATAAGAGTAAAGGAACAACAGTGGTTCCTTTAGGCCAAAGAATCCTCTGGGATCAGAAGAAAAATCCCAGGATGAGGTTTCGTCCCTGTGAAGAGTAAACACATCCAGGTGAGGGACCACTTAAACAACAAGTGGCAAGTCCTAGGGTAAGCTGGGTTGGGAGGCTGCCTGGGCTCCAGCTATAGGAAAGTTTACTGTGCAGGGAGTTGGGCATTTGAGCTGGGGAAATTGAGGGAATGCCAGACTCAGTTTCCTTCCAAGAGTTGTAGAGTTAGAAGGAACCAGCACATGCCCCATGAATACAGAAGCAGTGGGGCAGGACACCTCTGGCTGCAGGCACTTACACGAGGCTGGAGGTTTGCCTTTGGCTCCAGGCTAGAAGGGAGAACTGAAGGTCTGAGTCCAAAGGCTTTAACCCCTGCACCCTAGGAGTTTAAGTGATTACAAAAAATAAGTTATTACCACCAAAAAATGCGCAAAGGAGAAATAATACAACCACAGAAAGTTATTATGAGATGTTATGGGAATCTGAAGATCTTCCCTGCCCCTAGGCCCTTTGCTAAAGTGGCTACGTGACTCTTGAGAACCTTCCCAGATTTGAAAGTATACTCTGTTCCCTAATAGGTTGAATGTGGTCATGTGGAGCCTGTGGTG
>CM053589.1:10280894-10301474 GCA_028646515.1 Pseudochirops corinnae
TTTTAATTAACTTTTATTTTCTTGTTTACATCATTCATTTCCACGAGATTTTGAGTTACAAATTTTCTCCCCATCTTTCCCTTACCCACCACACCAAAACAGCAATCCTACTGTATACCCCCTCCCCAAATCTGATCTCTCCTGTATTCTCCCCCATCACCCCTCTGACTTTCCAGTAGGGCAAGATGGATCTCCCTACCCTAGTGCCTGTATATCTTAATGCCCAGTACCGTGTAATTAATAATAATAATGTATAAATATATATTCATATACATATATTTTTAACATTTGATTATAGAACTTTAAATTCTAGATTCTTTCCCTTCCTCCCTCATCACCCACCCTCCTGGAAAGACAAGCAATTTAATACAAGCTGTACATGTGTAGTTACACAGACCATCTCCACGATGGACATATTATGAAAGACTGGCTATATTTCCCTCCTTCCTATCCTGTCCCCCACGTTCTCTATTCTCTACTTTGTCCCTGTCCCTTTACAGAAGTGTGTGCTTCTAAGAACCCTTTCTACCACCCTCCCCTCCATCATCCCCCTTCTAATCCCCATCCCCCCTACTCTCCTGTATGGCAAGATACACAATTTAGAATATATGTCATTCCTTCCCTAAACCAAATTCAATGAGAGTAAAGTTGACTCATTCCCTTTTGCCTTCCTGTTTTTCCACTCCATTGTAACAGTTATCCCTTGCCTCTTCTATATGAAATGATTAATCCCATTTTGTCTTTCCCTATCTCCTCTACTTCTATTCTTCTCCCACCTCTCAATTTCACCTTTAAAATATCATCACATTGATCCTGTACCCTCTGTCTATGTACACATATATACATACACTCACATATGTATTCATAGGCATATATACCCTCCTATATAGGCATATGTGTATGTATACATATATACATTTATATTCCCTTCACTGATCCTCATACTGAGAAAAGTTTCATAAGTTACAATTATCATTTTTCCATGTTGGCATGTAAATACTTCAACTTTGATAAGTTCCTTATGGTTTCTTTTTCATGTTTGCCTTCTCATGCTTCTTGTGTTTGAATGTCAGATTCTCTATTGAGTTCTGGTTTTTTCAGCAAGAATGCTTGAAAGTCCTCCACCTCATTGAATGACCATATTTAATCCTGGAACATTATACTAAGTATTTTTTGGGTAGGTGATCCTTGGTTTTAGTCCTAGCTTCCTTAATCTCCAGAATATCATATTCCAGGCCCTTGAATCCCTTAATATAGAAGCTGCTAGATCCTGTGTTATCCTGATTGTGTTTCCACAGTATTCAAATTGCTTTTTCTTGGCAGCTTGTAATATTTCCTCCTTGATCTGTGATCTCCAGACACTGACTATGACATTCCTAGGAGTTTGCTTTTGGGGATCTTTTTCAAGAAGTGATTGGTGAATTCTTTCAAGTTCTATTTTGCCCTCTGTTTCTAAAATATCAGGGCAATTTTCCTTGAGAATTTCTGGAATGATGATTTCTAGGTTCTTTTTCTGATCATGGATTTTCAGGTAGTCCAATAATTTTTAAATTGTCTCTCCTGGATCTATTTTCCAGGTCAGTGATTTTTTCAATGAGTTATATCACATTGCCTTCTATTTTTTCATTTGTTTGGATCTGTTTCATAGTATCTTGATTTCTCATAAAGTCATTTGCTTCCATTTGCTCCACTCTAATTCTGAAGGAATTATTCTCTTCAGTTACCTTTTGAGATTCTTTTTTCATCTGGCAAATTCGACTATATAAGGCATTCTTCTCCTCATTGGCTTTTTGGGCCTCTTTTGACATTTGAGTTACTCTATTTTTTAAGGTGTTTTTTTTCTTCAGTCAGGTTGTTGACTCTCTTATCATGATGTTCTTGCATCATTCTCATTTCTCTTCCCAATTTTTCCTCCACTTCTTTTATTTGGTTTTCAAAATCCTTCTTAACCTCCTCTATGGATTGTAAGCAGTTTACATTTTTCTTGGAAGCTTTTGGTATGGGAGTTCTGACTGTGTTGTCTTCCTCCTGTTCCATGCTTTGATCTTTTTTGTCCCCCAAAAAAAGAATCTAAAGTTGCATTGCTGAGCTTTGTTTGCTTCCTTTGCCTGCTCATGTTGCCAGTCAACTAACTTGATTTTTGAGCCACAGTGGATCTCTGTTTCCTGGGCGAGAGCTCTGTCCCAAATCATTGAGGTTTTTGCAGCTGCCAGAGCTATTAGGAGGCCACCATCTCTGCAGCCCCCACAAGCTTTGGCTTGCTGGTCACACACCTCAGTACCACCATCCACGACCACAATCCTAATCCAGGCAGGTTAATGCAAGATCACTTAGCCTTTGAATGATCACTTGTCTTCCCTGCAATCTGCAGCGTGGGAGCTCTGAAGCAGCCACATGGAGGTGGCTGCAGGGTCGTCACACCACTTCTTGCCCTGGAGACAGTTGGCCAGCCCTGCTCCTTTCCCCCAAATTTAGCTGAGTTCTACTGACCTTTCACTTTTTATTTATTTCTTATTGGTTGATAATTCTGGAAACTGCCACAGCTGCTGGTAATCTGCTCTCCTGAAAGATCTAGCCACAGTTTGTCCTGGCCATCATGGGGCCAAGCCACAGTTTCAGGCCAAGCTGGTTTCTGTTCCCAAAGCTCTGTGAAGAGCCCTTCCTGTCTGCCTGCCAGGTTTCTTTCAGTGGGAGATGTGTTTTCTTGTAATTTTGTGGCTTCTGGAGCTCTGAAATTTGTTTAGAGTCATATTTTATAGGTATTTGAGATGGTTATGGGGGGAGATGTGGAGTTCTCCTGCTTCTATGCCACCATCTTCTTGAGATATTTTTTAAGAGGTGATTGGTGAATTCATTCAACCTCTGTTTTATCCTCTGGTTCTAAAATATCAGGGCAATTTTCCTTGGGAATTTCTTGATGGATGATTCTGTTTGCCACAATAGAACTCTGCTTCCAGAGCGGAGAGCTTTGTCCCAAATCACTGGGGTTTTTGCACCTGTGAGAGCTATTAGGAGCGCACATCTCTGCAGCCCTCACCAGCTTTGGCTCACTGGTCACACACCTCAGGAGAACCACCCAAGATGGTGATCCAGATCCAGGCAGGTTAAGGCAGGAGTGTTTAGCCTTTGAATGATTGCTTGGCCCCCTTACTATCTGCAGGCCAGGAGCTCTGAAGCAACCATGTGGAGGTGGCTGCATAGCCACCACTTCTGCTCCTTTTTACTCCAGTACAGAGGCCATATTGCACCTCTGTCCCCCTTCCCCCAGATCCAGCAGAGTTCCACTGACCTTTAACTTTGTGTTTGGCAATTATGTGTTGATAATTCTGGAAACCACCACAGCTGCTGGTGATCTACTCTCCTGAATGCTCCAGCTGGGGCTGGTTGGGGCCACCCTGGGGCTAAAACTGTGGGCTCTCACTGGGCTGGGCCCGGCTCCCCCCCTGCTGCAATGGACCCTTCCTGTCCACCTGCTGGGCTGCCTTCTTTGAGGGATTTGTCTCTTTCTGTCACTTTGTGGGTTCTGTAGCTGTAAAATTTGTTTAGAGTCATATTTTATAGGTACTTGAGGTGGTTATGGCAGGTGCCCTCAGCGTTTTTCTGCTTCTACCATCTTCTTATGAATTTGACTCAATTATCTCTCTATATATATTTTAGAAATGAGACCTTTATTAGAGACACTGACCGTAAACATTTTCCCAGCTTTCTGCTTCCCTTCTAATCTTGGCTACATTGGCTTTGCTTGTGCCAAAACATTTCAATTTAATATAATTAAACTTATCCATTTTGCATTTCATAATGTTCTCTATTTCTTGTTTGGTTATAGATTCTTTCTTTCTTCATAAGTCTGACAGGCAAACTATTGCTTGCTCTCCTACTTTGCTTATAATATCAGCCTTTATATCTAAGTCATGTACACAGTTTGACCTTATCTTGGTATAAGGTGTATCATATTCATCTATGCCTATTTTCTGCCATATTTTTTTCCAGTTTTCCCACCAGTTTTTGTCAGATATTTAGTTCTTATCACAGAAGCTGGAGTCTTTGGGTTGATCAAATGTTAGATTACTATACTCAGTGACTATTGTGTCTTGTGTACCTAACCTATTCCACTGATCCATCACTCTATGTCTTATCTAGTACCAAGGAGTTTGGTGATTGCTGCTTTATAATACACTTTATGATCTGTTACAGCAAGGCCACTTTCCCTTGCGTTTCTTTTCATTAATTCCCTTCATATTTTTTGACCTTTTGTTTTTCCAGATTAATTTTGCTATTATTTTATAGTGCTATAATTTTTTGATAATTTGAAAGATATGGCACTGAATGGGTAAATTAATTTAAGTACAATGGTTATTATTGTATTAGCTTGGCCTGCCCATGAACAAGTGATATATTTCCAATTATTTAAGTCTGACTTTATTTGTTTGGAAAGTTTTTTGTAATTGTGTTCATATAGTTCTAGAGTCAGCATTTCTAATAGTGGGGCACAATGGAAAAAATGGGTTCATGGGGCAAGATGGGCAAGGTTAGAAGAAGTAACTCAAAAGGGATACCTTAGGAACTTTGACTTCAAGAGAAATAAATGGAATAAAAAATGAATACATGGTTACAATCAGATTTGTACTTATTTATAATTATGAATCAAATTTAAAGAAACAAAAAGAAGAGAAATAACAAATAGAAAAAAGTAAATAAATCTTTGATAAAAAAAGGGAAAGAAAATGAAATTTAAACTATGAAATTTAAAAACCAATAAGCACAAGAAGTTGAAGGGGGAGAATAAGAAAGAGAACTTAACTAAGAGAAAAGAAAGATATAGGAATTAGTGAGTGAAGTAAAACTCCAAAACTATGAGAAAAGGTAGCACATGGGGGAGGGAGAAGGGCAGGAAGTTAAAAAAACTAAAGTACTACCTTTGTAGAGGAAAAGGAAAAAATTTGAATTCATAAAAACAATATTAGATACAAATGGAGATAAATATGAACCTAATTCTTTTTACTTTAAATATGAATGAATTCAAAGTCCAATAAAATGAAAAAGAGTTACAGGTTAGAGAAGAAAGCAAAACTCCATAAACTATTGGTTTCAAGGAACATACCTAAAAAAACAAAGATATATACAGCATAAAATGAGAGCTGAAATAAAATTAACTATATATCTATATATTTTTAAAAGCAGAAGTTGAGATTTTGCAATCAGAAAACAAACAAATATTCACAGCCTTAAAGAAGGAAAAACAAAGAAATTTCATTATATTGACAGAAACCATAGAAACAAACCAATGACATTATGAAGCTTACATAATCCAAATCTTTAGTATCTGAATACATATGGGACAATTAACTGAACTGCAAGAAGTCAGAGAGAGTAATATAAGAGTAACAAGGAATGTTAGTGTTCCTCTCTCCATTTTGGAAAATCTAACAGAAAGATGGACAAAGGCAAAATATATAGAATTGAACAAATTGCTAGAGTATGTCTAAGATTCTTATTAATAATTGGGGAGTTCACAAGGAAGATTTGAGGTAAACCTGGGCATGGTATGAATTTAAAAAGTAAAACTGTTTAGGAACAGTGAAAAAGAGTAATTATTTTATACAAATGAGATTCAAGAGGAAGAACTGATACATAGGAATTAGATGGGGGAGGAGGGCTGGTAATTCTGGTAACCTACTTTCATAGGGAATGGGTGTAAGAGGGAACAATACATATATATTTAAAAGTGTATAGAAGTCTTCTAAACTCAGAAGAAATAAAATGGTGGGGGTATAAGGAGGGGAGAGAGGACAAGAGAGGGATCTTTAGAGGGAGGGTGAGAGAATAGGTAAATACGGGTACAGAAGCATGTTTAGATTTACGGGAATGGGAGGATAGGGGAGGAATCCTTGGAGGGGAGTAGGCAAGTCGTATGAGGGCAAGGTAGTAGGTAGGAAACAAGAGATATGCATGTACGTGAAAACAAAGATCAGGAGTACAATGGGTTTGGGAGTGTATATGTCTTTATATGTATATGTGTCTGTATATAGTTATAGCTATGGAGAAACATATCTAACCTTTATTTTGGCCTTTGGGTGGGGGAAAAAACAAAGTGAGAAAGTACACAGCAGAGCAAAAGAAAGCTCATGAGGAAGCAAAAAAAAAGATGGGCAATTCTCAACACAAGGAGTATTATTTATCATAAAGGCTTTCTTGAAATGAAAATTGGTTGTTACGTATTTTGAATCCTCTCGTGTTCTGCTGTGCACATGACATGCTTTTATTTCTTTCTAACTTTGTATTTAATCCAATGTTTAAGTTTATGATATGTTTTTGTTTCTTTTTTTCTATTCTCTATTTTTTCTGGCTTTTGAGTATAAAATAAAATTTTTTGGGAAAAAAAGATACTTGGCAAACACATTCTTACTATTCTAAAGCTATGATCTAGAATTCCAGTTTAAGTTTTCAGACACCATCTTCTCATCTAGCCATCCACTTTCCAGATTAGATTTTTTGCATCCCTAGCCTTCATTGGGCACAATTTCCATACGGTTTTCTGTTACTTCTTCAGGATTTCCCAATCACTAACAACACTTTTTTACATTCTTCCTGGAATGGTATTCACATCCAACATGAATGCCAGAAGTGTAATTGTCATCTATTTGGATACATCTTAGGGAATTCTCTGTTACATCTTGGATACAAGCCTTGGAAAGGCTTTCTTCTACTGTTATCAGGTCAACAAATAGGTTAGCTTTGTTTTTTGAAACTACTTATGGAAGTTTATACCTCAGTTCTAAATACCCATTTTAAACTTTTCACTTTTTTTTTTTTTTTTTTTTTGCTATTTGCTTTTTGGAGGGGGGAAGGCCAGATAATTGGGGTTAAGTGACTTGCCCAAAGTCACATGGCTAGTACATGGTAAGTGTCTGAGGTCAGATTTGAACTCAAGTCCTCCTAACCCCAGGGCTAGTGCTCTGTTCACTGCACCACCTAGCCACCTCTAAACTTTTCACTTCTTAATCACTTGATAAGCTTACTTGAAGACCCTTCTATTCTTGTCTCAATAATTTTACAGACAGGCACTTCCACTTCCCTTTCAGCCTTATACCCATGTCCTATTTCACAGGTTTGCCTAACAATCCATTCTTTCAATACACTTAACTCACTTTTTTCCACCTAACTTTTCTCATTTACCTTATCTTACCAACTACCTTCTCCTTCCTGAGTCTATCCTTTTCTGGTTCTGTTCTTTATTATTCCTTGATCCTTCTTAGTTCCTAGACATCTTTCTTATTTATCCTTGAACCAGCTTTCTTACAAATGGAATTAGGATCTGGATAAGTATCTGAGCCTAGAGATCTCCCCAGAAATTTTCTTCAAGTTCTTAAATTTTGCCAAATCTCTTCTTCCCAAATTCAACCTCATACATATTTCACTAGTCCAGATCCCTCCAAATCACCCATCTGATTTTTTCTCGTTATTTGGCTTAAGTCCTTCTCTCTTTTTGAGTACTGTTTCCCGTAGAAACTGGAAGTAGGAAAAAGAACAGTGAAATCCTTAGCTCAATAACACACAAATTTATCAATAATTAGCTCCATAAGGTAAAAGGTAATCTTTAACAATGATCCTAAACATATAAAGAGGCTGGCACAGGTTTATTTCTCTTAGGACATTCTGTACTATGTCTGAGGGGGTGAGAGGAAGTGTAGGAACAGAAGAGGGAGAGGATGAGTGAGAGGATCAGAAAGAGAGATAATCTTCATAAAACATTATTAATTAGTTTGTATTCTAATTGAATGTTACTTTTCACAGTCATCTCTTCCCTCAGCAATTTGCTCACTGAAGTATTTTCTATACTGTTGGGTCTCTTGTTTTAGCAATGAGTTTACATTGGTTAACTTGTGGATTACAATATTAATGTCAGCTTAGATGTTCCTATTTTTTATTTCTGATTGCTAAATAATTATTTAAATAGCTTAGTATTGACTCTTTCAAATTCTGGGGACAGAGCCAATATGACAGACTAGAGAAGAATTCAGTTGAACTCTCCCAACATTCCCAACATTCCTTTTCAAAAAAACTTCAAAATAACACTTTAAATAGAATTCTCAAGTGGCAGACCCAGCAAAAGGACAGAGGGAGACATTCTTCCAGAGACCTGAGACATGGAGGAAGAGTCTGACCCAGAGCACATGCGGGTGAAACACCAGTTGTGGTGACAGAAGTAAAACTAGTCTTTTGCAGCAGTACATCAAAATAGAGGTTGGATTGCTAATGCTTATATAAAGAAAAAAAATCCACTTCTGAGGTCAGTACTTCAGATGTACTTGACAATTTAAGAGCACTAGGCAGTGAATACCTGAGGTTGTATAGTCTTTTCTGTAGGTTAAATGGCCAGATTATGGACAGTCTTTTGGGGGGTTATATCCAAGACTAATGTCTTAGAACAAACTTGGCCTTGGAGTGTGTTTGTGTGTGTGTGTGTGTGTGTGTGTACATGCACGCACAACACACATCTTGCTTCTTCCAATTGCGATGCAGCAAATTATTTTTATAGCTGTCATTTTCTATGTTTCTTATTGTACATTTTTACATGTTTCAGTTTATTTCTTTTCTTACTTTTCCTTTTTTTCTGCTTTGAAAGTCCTTTTGTTAATCATCTCCTAATCTCCAATAAAATTTTTATATCACATAGGCATAGTTGAGCAAAACAAACCCCATATTGTCCATATCCCAAAAAGTAATGTCTCATTTTGCACCTTCTGTTCTTCAACTCACAGTCATAAGGTATGTAGTATATTAACACTTTCAGTTCTCTGGAATTATAGTCAGTTACTGAATTGATCAGATTTGCTAACAACTTTTAAAGATTTTTAAATATCATTATTATTGTATAAATTGTTATCCTGGTTCTGTTTGCTTCATTCTACATCAGCTGATTCAAATATTCTCCTTTCTTCATTTCTTATGGCATAATAATATTCTGTTACATTCACATACAGACACTATTAGTAAATCATTTCATTAATTTCCAGTACTGTGTTGTTTAAAAAAAATTGCTACACGTGTTTTTGTACACATGGATCCTTTTCCTCCTTATTCTAGAGATATAAGTCCAGTACTGGTATTGTTAGGCCAAAGGGTATACTCCATTTAATAACTTTTTGGATATAATTATAAACAGGTTTTTAGATGAAGGAATCAATTTATAATTCAAAAAATGGTGTACTGGTGGGCTTGATTTTCAACATATTCCTCCAA
Source organism: Pseudochirops corinnae (assembly GCA_028646515.1). NCBI lineage: Eukaryota > Metazoa > Chordata > Mammalia > Diprotodontia > Pseudocheiridae > Pseudochirops > Pseudochirops corinnae. The sequence continues at coordinate 10,290,138 of CM053589.1, forward strand.
CAATGATCATTTCTTTTTTATTTTCCCACATTTGCCAATTTTATGGGCATAAGGGAACACCTCAGACTTGTACTTTTTAGTATTTTTCTAATTATTGGTAATTTGGAACTTTTTCATATTTTTTTTACAGTGTTTCTCCTTTGAAAACATCTTTTTCATATCCCTTTGCCATTTGTTATGGAATGGTTCTTGTTCTTATATTTAATGAATTCTTTGTATCTCATAAATATGAGACCTTTTTAAGATATTTGCTGTAAGATTTTTCATAAATAACTGTTTTCCTCCTAATATAAATGTATTAAATTTGTTTATAGAAAACCTTTTTAATTTTCTGCAATCAAAATTGTTCATTTCATATCCTTTAATGCCCTCTGTCCTTTGGTTGGAAAGTCTTTCTGTATGTATAATTACAAAAAATATTTCTTTATTTGCTAAACTTATTTGTTTATTATCTGTATTTTTATGTTTATGTTTTGTGTTTTAAATCATGTATCTACAATTTAGAGCTTACTTTTATATAGATTGAGTTCTTGTTCTAAGTCAAATTTCTGCTTGCTGTTTTCCAGTTTTGTGGAACAGTGATACTGTGAGCCAGTAGTTAGGGTCCTGGGATTTGTCAATCACATTATATATTCTGTATTTTTCCATAAGTTATGTGTCTGTCCTGTTCCACTCATTGAACTTTCTATGTTTTAACCAACATTAAATATTTATGGTAAGTATAGCTTTGTGATATAGTTGGAAATCTAGTACTGCTAATTCCTTCTATTCAGATCCCCTCCCCCCTCATCATTTCCCTTTGAGATTATTAACTTGTTTCCCTATACAACTTTTGCTATGTTCTTCTAGCTCCATAAAATAATCATTTGGTAGTTTGCTGTGTAACTAAACAAGTAAATTCTTTTGGAGAATTTATATTATTCTTTATATTATATCAGAAGAGTCTACCATGTGCAATTATCTCCCCAAATTTAGGTCTGTCTTTTCTTTATATTTATCAATAGTGTTTTAGTTGTATTCATACAGTTCCTTTCTATGCCGTAGTAGGTAGATTCATATACATTTTATATATTTTGTATTTATTTTAAATGGAATTTTTCTATTTCTTCCTAATGAGTTTTTTTGGTACCATACAGAAAAGTTGATGTTTTGTTGTAGCTGCTGCTACATTTTTTAAAAATTAAATTATGTATTTTTAGTTTTCAACATTCACTTCTGTAAGTTTTAAATTTTCTCCCCCTCCTTTCCCCTCTCTCCCCAAGATAACTTGCAATCTGATTTGGGCTCTACACATACATTTCTGTTAAACTCATTTTCACATTAGTCATGTTGCATAGAAGAATTACAATGGATGGGGAAAACCATGTGAAAGAAAAAAATAAAATAAAATAAAATAAAAAAGAAAACAGTCGCCTCTATTCTGCATTCTGACTCCATAGTCCTTACTCTGGATGAGACTGGCATTTTCCATCATGTGTCCTTTGGAATTGTTTTAGGTCCTTGCATTACTGAGAAGGGCTAAGTCTATCAAAATCCATCCTTGTACATTATGGCTGTTACTTTATACAATGTTTTCCTGGTTCTGCTCCCCTCAGCATCAGTTCTTATAAGTTTTTCCAAGTTTTTATGAAATCCACCTGTTCATCACTTCTTATAGCACAATAGCATTCCAATATATTCATATGCCATAATTTGTTTAGGCATTCCCCAACTGATGGGCATCCCCTCAATTTCTAGTTCTTGGCCACAACAAAAAGAGCTGCTATAAATATTTGTATACATGTGGGTCCTTTTCTCTTTTTATGATTTCTTTGGGATACAGCCCTAGAGGTAGTTTTACTGGGTAAAAGGGTATGTATGCTTTTATAGCTTTTTGGGCATAGTTCCAAATTTCTCTCCAGAATGGTTAGATCAACTCATAGCTCCAGCAACAATGAATCTGTTTTCCAACATTCTCAAATCTTTTCCAACATTTATCATTTTTTTCTGTCTTGTCATGTTAGCCAATCTGAAAGGTGTTATGTGGTAAATCAGAGTTGTTTTGGTTTGCATCTCTCTAATCAATAAAGATTTAGAGCATTTTTCAAATTGCTATAGATAGCTTTAATTTCTTCCTCTGAAAACTGCCTATTCATATCATTTGACCAGTTATCAATTGGGGAATGACTTATATTCTTTTAAATTTGACTCAGTTATTGATATATATTTTAGAAATGAAGCCTTTATCAGAGATACTAGTGTAAAGCCATGAATGAGCAGCTTTCCAGAGGACTGCTGCTATGAATAGCTCTCAAAGTTCTGATTACATAGTATAGTGAGCTCTCTATTCTCCAATAACAAATCAGAGCAAAACATTCGTAGAAAATCAAAATACAGCATGCACCATGTCACAACTCAACAACTTATCACTAAAATGGCCACATAGTTTTCACCAAAGTGATCACATAGTTTTAAACAAAGTCCATTCTTTTAGTCAATCACAAAATCCTTAATTCAATCACAAAGTACAAAAATCAAAGTTCTCCACCCCTAGTTCACAGTAAATCATAATCTTCTGAGTCAGTACACAGTATCCAAGTAAAGTCTTCTTTCAGCTTGACTCAAGACTGTCTCTCAGCTTCCATGGTTCCTCTTCCATGGTCCCAGCTCCAATTGTCACCTGGATTTAAAGGCAGGAAGCTCCCAGTTCCTTGTCCAGATTTTTGTCCAGTTCTTCATCTAGTTCCCATTCCATATTGAAGTTCACAGTGTCCAGTCTACCTCAAGTCCTTCACAGTTCCTGTTTCTGGGAAGATAAAGCTTGACAGAGCCACAATAATATTCATGCACATTGCTGACACCATCATCAATTCACTATCCGCCTGTGAAATCAACTCAGACCTACCAACTGAGAACTCAACACAAATTGTCAGTACAGTCCCAGGACCTCCAAAACCCTTATCCAGGACTTCTGTAAACATACAACCAGAAAATCCTCTTTCAGGGCTTCTAGTAAGGTCCTAGGGCTTCTGTACAAAGTATCACAAACAAACATCAACACAGACAGAACAGACAAACAGAGTGCTGGAATACCACAAGTTTTCTTCTTCTTGACACCGCCACCACAAGAGTCCTCTTCTCAGTTTTGCTCTCTTTACCTGGGCCTCTCCTTATATATGGTCATTAGCTCCTCCTCTTCTTATTGCAGGAGTTCATGAATTCTAGGGTTCACAAGCCGTAGGGTTCACAGGTTCTGTTTTTTAACAAACTTGATTCAAGGCTCAAAAGAAACTTGAACTGAAACAAGGTGTTAATTCAATAGCTGAACCAAGGTGGGAACTATTTCTGTGCTTGCCGTTACAAACGAGTCTTAAAAATTCTTTCCCAGTTTTCTGCTTCTCTCCTAAGTTTTGTTACATTGACTTTGTTAGTGCAAAAACTTTTCAATTTAATATAATCCAAATTATTCAGTTTGCATTTCATAATGTTCCCTGTCTCTCATTTGGCCGTAGATTCTTTCCTTCTCCATAAATCTGATCCACAATCTATTCCTTGCTCTCCCATTTTGCTTATAGTGTCAGCCTTTATATCTAAATGGTGTACCATTTTGACTTTATCTTGGTATATGGTGTCAGATGTTGGTATCTGCCCAATTTCTGCCATATTATTTTCCAATTTTCCCATCAGATTTTGTTAAATAGCGAGTTCTTATCCCAGAAGTTAGAGTCTTTGGTTTTATCAAACAGTAGATTGCTATAATCATTGCCACTGTGTCTTGTGTACCTAACCTATTCCACTGATCTACCCCTCCATTTCTTAGCCAATAACAAGTACTTTTGATGATTGCTGTTTTATAATACAATTTAAGATCTGGTATGGCTAGGCCACCTTCCTTAGCATTTCTTTTCATTAATTCCCTTGATATTCTGAATCTTTTGTTCTTCTTACAGATCAATTTTGATATTATTTTTTCTAGTTCTGTAAAAATGATTTTTGGTAGTTTAATTGGTATGTCACATAATAGGTGAATTCATTGAGGTAGAATTGTCATTTTTATTATATTAGCTCAGCCTACCATGAGCAACTGATGCTTTTCCAATTATTCAGATCTGACTTTATGTGTGTGAAAAGTGTATTGTAATTGTGTTCACACAGTTCCTGCATTTTTTTGGGCAGGTAGACTCCCAAATATTTTGTAATGTCTACAGTAACTTTAAATGGAATTTTTCTTTCTATCTCTTGCTGTTGGACTTTGTTAGTAATATAAGAAATGCTGATGATTTATGTGGGTTTATTTTATATCCTGCAACTTTGCTAAAGTTTATTGTTTGAAGTAGGTTTTTACTTGATTAGGATTCTCTAAGTACCTCATCATATCATCTGCAAAGAGCAACAATTTAATTTCTTCTTTGCCTAACCTAATTCCTTAAATTTCTTTTTCTTCTGTTATTGCTAAACCTAAAATTTCTTGTATCACATTGATCAACAGTGGTGATAATGGACATCCTTTTTTTGGCCCCCAGTCTTATTGGAAATATATATAACTTATCCCCATTACATATAATGCTTGCCGAAGCTTCTAGGTAGATGCTACTTATCATTTTAAGGAGGGCTCCATTAATAGAAATGGGTTTTATATTTTGTCAAAAGCTTTTTTTCTGCATTTATTGAGATAATCATATGTTTTTGTTGGTTTTGTTGTTGATATGATCAATTACACTTATGGTTTTCCTAATATTGAACCAGTCCTGCATTCCTGGTATCAATTCCACCTGATCAAAGTATATTATTCTCATGACAAGTTGCTGTGATATTTTTGCTAATATTTTATTCAAAATTTTTGCATCTATATTCATTAGGGAAATTGGTCTATAATTTTCTTTCTTTGTTTTGACTCTTCCCAGTTTAGGTATCAGTATCATATCATAAAAAGTATCATAAGTAGAATTTTGTAGGGCTCTTCCAGTTTTTCCAAATAATCTATATAGTATTGGAATTAATTGTTCTTTAAATGTTTGATAGAATTCACTTGTAAATCCATCTGGCCCTGGAGATTTTTCCCTAGGGAGTTCATTGATGGCTTGTTCAATTTTTTTTTCTGAGATGGGGTTATTTAAATATTTTACTTCCTTTTATGTTAATCTGAGCAATTTGTATTTTTTTGTAAACATTCATCCACTTCATTAAAATTGTCAGATTTATTGGCATAAGGTTGGGCAAAATAAATACTAATTATTTTTGTAATTTCCTCTTCATTGATGGTGAATTCACACTTTTCTTTTTTGATACTGGTAATTTGGTTTACTTCTATCTTTTTTAAATCAAATTAACCAAAAGTTTATCAATTTTATTGTTTTTTTTCATAAAACTAGCTCTTAGTTTTATTTATTATTTCAATATTTTTCTTAATTTTGATTTTATTAATCTCTCCTTTGGTTTTCAGTTCTTCCAATTTGGTATTTATTGAGGATTTTTAATTTGTTCTTTTTCTAGGTTTTTCAGTTGCATGCCTAATCCATCAATCTTCTCTCTCTTTATTTTATTCATTTAAGCAATCATAGATTAAAAAAAAAAAAACTTCCCCCAAGATCTACTTTTGCTGCATCCCATAAGTTTTGACATATTTTCTTAAATGAAGTTATTAATTCTTTCCTTGATTTGTTATTTGACCCACTCATTCTTTAGGATTAGATTATTTAGTTTCCAATTAATTTTTATTATATCTTTCCATGACCATTAATTACATATAATATTTATTGCATCATCATCTGAAAAGGATGCATTTACAATTACTGCTTTTCTACACTGGATTGTGAGACTTTTATGCCCTAATGCATGGTCAGTTTTGGTGTATGTGCCATGTACCACGAAAAAAAGGTATATTCCTTTCTATTCCTATTCAGTTTTCTCCATAGGTCTTCCATATATACCTTTTCTAAAATTCTATTCACCTCTTTAACTTCTTTCTTGTTTATTTTTAGGATAGATTTATCAGGTTCAGAGAGGGGGAGGTTGAGGTGTCGCGCTAGTATAGTTTTCTGTCTATTTCTTCCTGTAATTCCCTTACCTTCTCTGCTAAGAATCTGGATTCTTCGTGTCTATATGTTTCATAATGATATTATTTCATTGTCTGTGGCGCATTTTTGTAGGATATACTTTCCTTCCTTATCTCTTTTGATTAGATCCATTTTTGTTTTTGCTTTGTCTGAAATTAGGATTGCTAACTCTGCTTTTTTTTTTTTACTTCCTCTGATGAGTGATATATTCCACTCCAGCCTTTTACCTTTACACTGTGCATGTACCCCTGTTTCAAATGTATTTCTTGCAAAAACATATTGTAGGATTATGGTTTTTAATCCATTGTGCTAATTGCTTCCATTTTATGGGAGAGTTCATCCCATTCACATTCACAGTTATGATTACTATCTGTGTCTTTCTCTCTATCCTATTCCCCCCCTTTGATTCTTTTATTTCTCCCTTCTCCCTTACCCTCCTCAAAAGAGTTTCGCTTTTGACCACTGCCTTCCTCAATCTTCCCTCTCCTCTGTCAGTGCTCCCCTCCCTTTTCTTTCCCTTTTCCTTTACTTCTTCTTCCCTCCCTTCTAACCACCCTTCCCTTTTCTATCCCCTTTCTCCTCCTACTGCCTGCAGGGCAAGTTAGGTTTCTATATTTAACTGAGTATATCATTCCCTCCTTAAATCAAATGTGACAAGAGTAAAGTTCAAACAATGCTTATCTCCCTCCCTTCTTTCCCCCTACTAAAATATGTTTTTGTACCTCTTCATGTGATGCAATTTACCTTTTTCTGCTTCCTCCTTTCCTCTTCTCACATTACAATTCATTTGCACATCTTAACTCAATTTTTATCATCACATCTGATAATTTATACCCATATCCTCTGTCTAAGTATATCCTTTAAAATGTCATAATAAAAATATAATTCTCAAGATTTACAAGTATTGTCCTTCCACGTAGGAATGTAAACAGTTTGCCCTTATTGAATAACATGGTTATTTTTTCCTGTTTATCATTTTAAATCTCTCTTGAGACTTGTATTTGAATATCAAATTTTCCATTGAGCTCTGACCTTTTCATCAGAAAGTTCTCAAAGTCCCATATTTCATTAAATGTCTATCTCCTTGCCTGAAAGATTATGCTCTATTTTGCTGGGTAGTTGATCTTTGGTTGTAGTCCAAGTTCCTTTTTCTTATGGAATATCATATTCTAATCCCTCTGATTTTTTTAATGAAGAAGCTGCAAGATACTGTGTGATCCTGACTACAGTTCCACAATATTTGAATTGTTTCTTTCTGGCTGCTTGCAGTATTTTCTCCTTGACTTGATGATTCTGGAATTTGGCTACAATATTCCTTGATGTTCTCAATTTTGGATCTATTTCAGTAGGTGATCAGTGGATTCTTTCAATGATTATTTTACCCTTTGCTATTATGAACTTGGAGAAGTTTTCCTTGAGGATTTCTTGGAAGACACTGTCTAGGTTCTTTTTTTTTATCATGACTTTCAGGTAAACCAATAATTCTTCTGGATCTATTTTCTGGGTCAGTTGGTTTTCCATTGATATATTTTATATTTTTTCCTATTTTTTTCATTCTTTAGATTTTGTCTGACTGATTGTTTATGCTTCATAGAGTCATTAGTTTCTACTTGTCCATTTCTAATTTTTAATGAATAATTTCCTTCAGTTAGCTTTTTACCTTTTTCCCATTTGTCCAATTTTACATTATAAGGAGTTATTTTCTCCAGTTAGGTTTGGTTCCTCTTTATCCATTTGGCCAATTGTTCTTCTTAACGAATTGCTTTCTTCAGTGAATATTTTTCTGTTTTTTCAATTTTATTTTTATAAGAATTGGTCAATTTTTCTTCTGCCTCTCTAATTTGACTTTTAAAATCCTTAAGTTTTTCCAAGGATGTTTTTGGGCTTGATACCAGTTTATATTCCCTTTTGAGGTTTCAGATGTGGGTATAGTGTCAATGCTACACTCTTCTGAATTCATATTTTAATCTTCCCTGTCCCCACAGTAAGACTCTATGGTCTTTGTTTTTTTTAAATTGCTTTTTGCTCATTGTAATTGCTTTTTTTCCAGGCTTTTAAAGTGGATTTCTGCTTCTGGAACACAGGGGGCTCTATCCCATGCTTCTTGTGCTGGGGGCTACTGCCTTTGTGTGCTTTAGCCTCTGATTCTTGTAGTTGGAAGTTATATAATGATTTAGCTTACCTGTGCTGAGCTGGAACTGGCTGGTGTGTTCTGAGGCTTGGTGCAGTCTTTCTGCATGTCCCCGAGGTTATACCAAAGCTTGTAAAATTAGGTATGGGGGGACAGAGTGGTCTGTCTACTGGAGGTCTCCTCCTCTCCTAGGGCTATTCTAGAGCACAGGTAAGTTCAGCCTATGGTGGATGCTCATCTGTGCTAGAGTCTGCTGATTCTCTTTGCTGTCCGAAGGCACACCTGGTGTCCTGGGTTTTGGTGCTTTCTGGCTCTGCCACCCTAAGGCTCAGGATCTTCCACTGATTCACTGAGTTAGTACTCATTGTTGGTTTGCTGGGATGCATCCTGTCCTGCACTTATTCCCTTCAGCCACAGAAAGAGGAACCCCCCTGCCCTGCCCTAGTTTCCTGAGTAGTGCCCTTTCTGCTGGCTCCACTATTCCAGGATTTTTCCTGAGGCAACATTCTTTGGTTTTTTTTGAGGTCAAGTAGAGAAGGAGGCAAGGAGGGAAGGAGCACTTACTGTTTACTCCACCATCTTGGCTCCCAGAAGGTTAAATAGGTAATTTTCAAACATTGAATCTGTGGGCTGATAGCCTGAGGAATAGCTGCTGCTAGTGTCACATGCCCTGTGTAGGAGGGCACCTCTCTCTCACCAAGTTCTGACAGATCCTGGTCCTGCACTGAGATGTCTAGGAATCATCACTGATACTGGTGATTCAGTACACTGAGGTCTTCTCTGGCCCCACTATGGTCAAGTAGACCTAGGCAGGTGATTTTTCGTTGCAATCCTAGATCTTTTGTCTTCTGGTATATCATATTTTAAGTCCTGTGATCATTTAATGTAAAAGCTGCTAAATCTTTTTTTATCCTGAATGTGACTGTGAAATGTTTCTTTCTGGCTTCTTGCAATATTTTCTCTTTGACCTGGGAACTCTGGAATTTGATTAGAATAGTCCTAGCAGTTTTCATTTTGGGATGTCTTTCAGGAGATAATCCATGGATTCTTTCCATTTCTATTTTACCCTGTGGTTCTAGAATATCACGACAGTTTCCTTTGATAATTTTTTTTCAGAATTTATTTGTTTTTAGTTTTCAACATTCATTTCCACAAAATTTTGAGTCCCAAATTTTCTCCCCATCTCTCCCCTACACCCCACACCAAGATGGCACGCATACTGATTACTCCTTTTTCCCAGTCTGCCCCCTCAGATATCCCCCTCCATTCCTCCCCTTACCCCCTTCTCCCTTACTTTCTTGTAGGGCAAGATGGATTTCTATACCCCATTGCCTGAATATATTATTTCCCAGTTGAATGTAACAACAATTTTTTAACATTTGTTTTGAAAACTTTGAATTCCAGATTCTCTCCCTTCTTCCCTCCTCACCTACCCCCATTGGTAAGACAAGCAATTCAATATAGGTTACACATGTGTAGTTATGCAAAACATCTTCGTTCTAGTCATGTTGTGAAAGACTAACTATAGTTCCCTGCATCCTATCCCATCCCCCAATTATTCTATTTTCTCCTTTGACCATGTCCCTTTTCTTCTTTTTCTTTTTTAAAAATTTATTTATTTATTTAGTTTTAATTAACTTTTGTTTATTTTTAGTTTACATCATTGACTTCCACAACATTTTGATTTGCAAATTTTCTCCCCATCTTTCCCCTACCCACCCCCCGCAAAACAGCAATCCCACTGTATACCCCCTCCCCCAATCTGCTGTCTCCTATACTCTCCCCCATGACCCCTCTGACTTTCTGGTAGAGCAAGATGGATCTCCCTATCCCAGTGCCTGTATATCTTATTTCCCAGTTGCATGTAAATAATAATAATAATAACAATAATAATAATAAATACATATGTATATATATATTAACATATGATTTCAGGGGTGGAGTCAAGATGGCAGCATAGAAACAGGAGAACTCAGTGAGCTACACCCAATACCACCTCAAATACCTATAAAATATGACTCTAAACAAATTTTAGAGCTCCAGACTCCACAAAAATTATGGAATAACAAAGCTCCCACTGAAGGCAGCCTGGAAGATGGCCATCACAGTGCCTTGGAAGCAGAGCCCAGCCCCATGTGGTTTCAGCCCCAGGGCGTCCAGGAGAAGTCCCAGGTGTAGTGTTCAGGAGAGCACATCAGCAGGTGTGGCAATTTCCAGAATCACCAACCCATAAGAGCCAAGGACAAAGGGAAAAGCTCTGATCTTTTCATCAGGAATACTAGGAAATTCTCTATTTCATTAAAGATCCATTTCCCCCACAGCACTATACTCTGTTTTGCTGGAGATTCTTTGGGCAATTATCACAATGCTGAACATGAACACCTTCCAGAGTAAGATAACCACTGTCATTGAAAGCTACTGGTTTGTAAATGCTTTATCAAACACAGCATGGACTTTGACAACTCCTAAAATTGAATCTATGAAAGCTATATTTGAATCTGAAATAATTATGCAGTCAAAAATATCTTTATTTTTTCCAACAAAGTTTATAAGCTCTATCATTCCTTCAGTAAAAGGTATTTCTGTCATAAAAAAACATATGATTTTAGAACTTTCAATTCTAAATTTTTTGTCTTCCTCCCTTGTCACCCACCCCCACTGGAAAGACAAGCAATTCAATACAGGCTGCACATGTGTAGTTACGCAAAACATCTGTACAATGGACATATTTTGTAACACTGATGATATTTCCCTCCTTTCTATCCTGCCCTGCCTTGTTCTATTCTCTGCTTTGTCCCTGTCCCTTTACAGAAGTGTGTGCTTCTAACTACTCGCTCCCCCAACCTCCCCCCACCCCTCATCCCCTTCCACCTTGCTATCCTGCAGGGCAAGATACCCAATTTAGAGTGTATGCCATTCCCTCCCTAAGCCAAATTCAGTGAGAGTAAGGTTGACCCATTCCCTTTTTGCCTTCCTGTACTTCCCCTCCATTGTAACAGTTATCCCTTGCCTCTTCTATATGAAATGATTGATCCCCTTCTTTCTCTCTCTGTCTCCTCTCATTCTATTCCTCTCCCACTTCTTAAATTCACCTTTTAAAATATCATGCCTTCCTATTCAACTGACCCTGTGCCCTCTGTCTAGGCACACATATATACACACACTCCCATA
>CM053589.1:10301974-10322125 GCA_028646515.1 Pseudochirops corinnae
ATATACCCTCCTATATAGACATATATATATGTATACATATATACATTTATATTCCCTTCACCTATCCTCATACTAAGAAAAGTTTCATAAGTTACAATTCTCATTTTTCCATCTTGGCATGTAAATAGTTCAACTTTGATAAGTTCCTTACAGTTTCTTTTTCTTGTTTAGCTTCTCATGCTTCTTGTGTTTGAATGTCCAATTTTCTATTAAGTTCTGGTTTTTTTCAGCAACAATGCTTGAAAGTTCTCCACTTCGTTGAATGACCATATTTTCCCCTGAAACATTATACTCAGTTTTTCTGGGTAGGTGATTCTTGATTTTAGTCCTAGCTCCCTTGATCTCCATAATATCATATTCTAGTCCCTTTGGTCCCTTAATGTAGAAGCTGCTAGATACTGGGTTATCCTGATTGTTTCCACAATATTCAAATCATTTCTTCTTGGCAGCTTGTAATATTTCCTTCTTGATCTGGAAACTCTAGAACCTGGCTATGACATTCCTAGGAGTTTTCTTTTTGGGATCCTTTTCAAGGGGTGATTGGTGAATTCTTTCAAGTTCTATTTTGCCCTCTGGTTCTAAAATATCTGGGCAATTTTCCTTGAGAATTTCTTGAAGGGTGACTTCTAGGTTCTTTTTTTGATCATGGCTTTGAGGTAGTCCAATAATTTTTAAATTTTCTCTCCTGGATCTATTTTCCAGATCAGTGGTTTTTTTTAATGAGATATTTCACATTGCCTTCTATTTTTTCATTTGTTTGGATCTGTTTAATAGTACAAAATATACAAAATAGTACAAAAATACAAAACCTTGGGGAATATTGCTAAAACATTCCTTGGGGAAAATGTATATTTCTAGACACTTTCCTTGGCAAAAGAGAAAAAGAATAGATCTCTGCCTTAAATATACAACTAAAACTATTATTTAAAAAAAATCTTAAAACCTCCATAAAAAGTAGAAATTTGGAAAATCAAAAGATGAATTAATAAAATTGAAAGCAATATGTAGACATGCACACATATATACTCCTGTAATGAATAAATAATGTTAAGGTCTTCAAAAATAATAAAGTAAGCAGTTACTATTATTTTAGAAAGCCAGCAAAAACAGTTTTACAAAAATTAAAAAGAATCCAATGCAATTAAACTATAAAAGGTAACTATTTTGTCAACATGCGTGCAAAAAAAAAACACTTAAAAGAAATGAAAAAATATGTACTACAATACAAAATACCCAGATTAACTGCATAGCAGAAAAAACAATGAAGTAAACCACAAATGAATTTTCAAAGTGGGGAAACTCAGAAGATGAATTTAGAATTGAACTCTATCGAATATTCAAAAGATATTTGTAAAAATAGAAAAAAGAGATTCTTCCACACTCTTTCTACCATACGAACATGAACTTAAAGCCTAAATGAAAAAAACAGAAAATTATAGACCAATATACATAATTAACATTGAAATAATTTAATAATTATAATATTAGTAAAGCAGTTACAACAAAGTATTTAAAAGATTATTACTATGATTTGTTTTATTTATATCAGAAATTCAGGGTTTGTTCAATATAGAAAAATTTATAAACAAAATTGACCACATTAATAATAAAAATGATAACACCACAAGATTATATCATAGGTGCTGAAAAGGTATTTGAAAAAATGCAAAACCAATTTCTGTTAAAAACTGTAAAATGCATAGGAATAAATGTACTTTTATTTAATATGGTGAATGATATTTACATAAAATTAAGAGCCAGCGTGGTATTAATCTAAAAATGTTAGAAGCCCTTTCATTAAGATTAGGAATAAAACAGTGTTGTCCATTTTCACAATTACTATTAAAAATAGGACTAAAAAATTAAATATAACAATACAAGAAAAAAGAAGTCAAAGGAATATTCTCAAAAGAGATGGGAAGGGCTGGGACTGCTTACTTTTTGAGGATAATATGATGGTTTATTAAAAGAATCCAAAAGAGTTAACTCAAAATAATGACAGAAAGTATAAAACATTTGGGTATCTAAGTACCAAGAGCCATCTGGAAACTGTATGAATATAACTGCAAAATGCTCTTTATAGAAATAGACAGAACTAAGTAATTGAAAAAATATTAACTGTTTATGACTAGACTGTGCCACTACTCATTCACTGCCATAAAAATCAAATTATCAAAGGATTAATTCATAGAATTAGTAAAAAATAATAATAATTTTAAAATTCATAAGGAGGAGCTTAAGGTAAAGAATAAAAGGATATAGTGAAAAAGAAAAATGAAAGGCAACAGTACCACGTGATACCAGATTTCACATAATATTACAAAGCTGTAATCATTATGTGTATTTGATACTGATTTAAACACAGAGAAGGTAATCGGTGTGAATGGATTAGATACACAACATGAAGAAGCAAACAAATATACTAACTCAGTGTTCAATAGGCCCAAAGAACCTCATCGCTGGTGTGCTATTCCATACTATTCACCAAAAATTTGTCAAAATTTGGGAAAACTGGAAAATAGTCTGGCAATAGTTAGATTTGACACCTCACATGATATATGCTAACATAACCACCAAATGGATATATAAATTGGATATAAAAGATCATATGCTAAACCAATTAGAGGAGCCAGGAAGAAAATATATTTTACAACTATGGATGGGAGATAAGTTCACAGCCAACAAAGGACAGAAAATGTGCCAGAAGATGTCCTGGACAATTTTGATGACTTAAAACTGAAGGGTTTTTGTATAAACAACATTAAAGCAGTTAATGTTAGAAGAGAACCAGTTAACTGAGAAAAAAGGTTTTGAAGCAAATTTCTCTGATAAAGATCTAAGATTTTGTGTATATGGAGATATGTGTGTGTACATATATACACACACATATACACACACAAACACTTGTGCACACACACACACACACAACTAATTCAGATAGACAGGAACAAGAGCTATTCCCCAGTATATACATGGTCAAAGGATATGAATCAAAAGATATGAACAAGCAGTTTCCAAAAAAGATAACCCAAGCTATCAATAGAAATGTGAAAATTGCTTTGAATCATTAATAACTCTAAAAATGTGAACTAAAACAACTCTGAGGTTTCCTCTCACATTGATTAAATTGATGAAGATGAAGTTGACAGATGATGGTTCCTTGACAGGCTATGAGAAAATATCGGTCATGGAGCTATGATTTGGTCTACTCTTTCTGAAGAGCAATATGGAATTGTGCCCCCAAATTCACTAGACTATCTTTATCCTTTGACCAAGTAGTATCATTACTAACCATATGTCCTAAAGATAAAGTGAAAAAGGGACCTATATGTACAAAATAGTTATAGTCACTCTTTTTGTATTGATAATGAACTAGAATATGATATACCTATTAACTGGGGAATTATTTAATTAATTGTGATATGTGAATGTAATGGACTAATATTGCATGATAAGAAATTGTGGACAATCTTGGAAAAATATAAGAAGCCTTGTTTGAACTGATGCAAAATAAAATGAGCAGGATGAGAAGTTATACATTAACGACAACATAGGAAAGAAAAACAACTTTGAAACACTTAAGAACTCTGATGAATGAAATGATGAACTACAAATCAAAGAGACTAATAAGGACGCATGCTATGTACCCCACAACAAAGAGGTGGTGAACTTAACATATGAATAAGTCATACATTTTTTGACATACTTAATTTAGGGATTTGTTTTGCTTGACTATTCCTATTTGTTATAAGACTTTTCTTTCTTCTTTTAAAAAATGAATATGAAGTTGTTGGTGAGATGAGGATTAGGAATATGGTTTCTCTTCCTCCTTCTCCAAAGAAAAAAGAACAGAAAGAATCATAGAAGGGAAAGGTAGCTTTGAATTTATTATATACTTAAAAGGCAAGCTTTACACAAGGAGATTACAGTTTCATGTTCAATTTTTTCTTCTTTTATTATGTATATGATAGTGATTGTTTTATTTCGTATTTGTTAAGCTCAGAATAAAAATAAAATTAAATGAAAATTTAAAAAAATACATTGGTAATGAAAGCCCAGTTTGAATTCATTAAACCCTTTTATCAAGACTATAAGCACATGAAGCTAGCAATATATCCCTTTACCAATTCAACTTCCATCCTTTTATTAAGGATTTTTCAAGTACCAAGAATCTGTGGAAGAGGATCTTTTAAATGACCATGTACATTTTTCTAATTATATATACAAATCTATTTTAATTAGATCTAAGATACTCTGGAAGGAAATGATGACTATGTACAACTTACCTCTTAATATAAATCCTTTTCACATGGAAATTTACTTGATAATATTCTCAGCCCCCAAATTTCCAAATAAATCTTTCTCTTTGTCTGATTCCACTCTGCACACACACCTGATTGGGAATCTTTTCCCATATGTGGAATCTGCCCCAATGACACTCTTGTCATCCAATAACACTAATCATCCTGCCCCTCTGTGTAATTTTCCTCCAAATGTCTTCCCAGTTGATGGCTCTGATCCTCAGATTGACCGTCATCTAATCTCCCACTCCTCAGCCATAGGCTATAATCAATTTGTGCCCTTTTGAGCCCTCCTCTTTCTCAAATGGAATAGAGGAAAAAGCCCATAAATTCCACTGCTACAAGAAACTGTACTGCTGCTCTGTACTTCAGCCCTGTAGAGATGATACATTTTGTAATGCAAAATTCTTTTTTTTAACACATTGAATCTTGTCCTTTTTTACAACTAAAATTTAATTTTTTCCACTTAGATGTAAAGATAGTTTTCAACATTTACTTTTATAAAATTTCCAAGTTTTTCTCCCTCCCTCCCCAATCCTCTTCTGTGAGACAGCAAGCAAGCAGATACAGATTTTGCATATACAATCATATTAAATATATTAGTCATGCTGTGAAAGAAGAATCAGGACAAAATGGAAAAAAGAGAAAGGAAAAAAAGCAAAAAGTGAAAATAGTATACTTCAGTGTGCATTCAGACTCCATAATTCTTTCCCTAGATGTAGATAGCATTTTCATTCACGCATCTTTTGGAATTGTAGTTGCACCAGTGAGAAGACCTAAAACTGTCATAGTTGATCATTACACAATGCTGCTGTCACAGTGTACTATGGTCTTCTGGTTCTGCTCACTTCACTTAGCATCAGTTCATGTAAATCTTTCCAGGCTTTCTGAAATCCACCTACTCATCATCTCTTATAGCACAATATAATCCCATTACATTCATATACTACAACTTGTTCAGCCATTCTCCAGTTGGTGGAGAATTTCCAAATTTCCAAATTTCAATTTCCAAAGTTGCAACCAGAAAAAAGACTGCTGTAAATATTTTCACACATGTGGGTCCTTTCCCCTTTTTTATGATCTGTTTGGGATACACACCTAGTAGTAATATTGCTGGATCAAAGGATATTCAGAGTTTTACAGCTCTTTGGGCATAGTTCCAAACTGCTCTCCAGAATGTTTGGATCATTTCACAACTCCACCAATAATGCACCTTCTCCAACATTTATCATTTTCCTTTTTTTTTTTTTTTTTTGGTCATATTAGCCAAATGGATAGGTGTGAAGTGCTACCTCAGAGTTCTTTTAATTTGCATTTCTCTAATCAATAGTGGTTTACAGCATTGTATATTACTATAGATAGCTTTATTTTTTCCTCTGAAAACTGCCTGTTCATATCGTTTGACCATTTTTCAATTGGGGAATGACTTATATTCTTATAAATTTGACTCGGTTTTCTAAATAGTTTAGCAACAAGGTCTTTATCAGAAATACTCACTGTAAAAATTGTTTCCAATCTTTCTGCTTTCTGTCTAATATTGATTGCATTATCTTTCTTTCTCCAAAACCCTTTTAAGTTAATATAATCAAAATTATCCATTTTGCATTTTATATTGTTCTGCATCTCAGGTTTGGTCAAATTCTTCCCTTCTCCACAGATCTGACAGATAAACTATACTTTGCTCTCCTAATTTGCTTATGATATCATCCTTTATGTTTAAAATATGTACCCATTTTGACCTTATCTTAGTATAGATTGTGAAATGTTGGTCTTTGTCTAGTTTCCGCCATGCTATTTTCCACTTTTCCAAGCAGTTTTTTTCAAATAGTGAGCTCTTATCCCTGAAATTGGAGTCATGGGGTTTATCAAATAGGGATTTACTATAGTCATTTATTACTGTCCTGTGTTACCTACCCTATTCCACTGATTCACCACTCTATTTTTTTTATTATTATTTTTGGAGGGGAGAAGGCCGGACAATTGGGGTTGTGACTTACCCAAGGTCACACAGCTAGTAAGTGTTAAGTGTCTAAGGCCAGATTTGATTTCAGGTCCTCCTAACTGCAGGGCTGGTACTCTATTCACTGTGCCACCTAGCTGCCCCAACCCACCACTCTATTTCTTAACCACTACCAAGTAGTTTTAATGATTGCTGCCTTACAATATAGTTTTATATCTGGTATAGTGAGACTACCCTCCTTTGCATTTTTTTCATTAATTTCTTTGATATCCTTGACCTTTTGTTCTTCCAGGTGAATTTTGTTATTTTTTTCTAGCTTTATAAAATAATTTTTGGTGGTTTGATTGGTATGGCACTGAATAAGTAAATTGATTTAGATATACTTGTCATTTTTATTATATTAGCTCAGCCTGCCCATGAGCAATTGGCATTTTCTAACCATCCGACTTTATGTGAAAATTGTTTCGTAACTGTGTTCATATATTTCTTGGGTTTGTCTTGGCAGGTAGACCACCAAATATAGTATATTGTCTACAGTTTTTCTAAATGGAATTTCTCTTTCTAATTCTTGCTGCTTGGCTTTGTGAGTAATATATAGAAATACTGATGTTTTATGTGGGTTTATCTTATATTTTGTGATTTTGCTATAGTTAATTATTTCCAGTGTTTTTTAGTTGATTCTCTAGGATTCTCTAAGTAAATCATCATATCATCTGCAAATAATGATAGCTTTGTTTCTTCTTGGCCTATTCTAATTCCTTCCATTTCTTTTTCTTCTCTTAGTGCTAAAACTTACAGTTCTAGTAAAATATTGAATAATAGTGACATTCTTGTTTCACTCCTGATCTTATTTGGAAAGCTTCTAGCTTATTCCCATTACATGCTTGCTGATAGTTTTAAGTAGATACTACTTAAAATTTTAAGGAAAGTCAAATTTTCTGCAATGCTCTCTCGTGTTTTTTAAAAAGGAGGAATGGATGTTGTATTTTGTCAAAAAACTTTCTCTTCATCTTCTGAGATAGTGATGAGATTTCTATAAATTTTGTTATTGATATGGTAAATTATGTTGATATGCTACATTCCCAGTATAAATCCCAACTAATCATAGTATATTATCTTGGTGACAAATTGCTGTAATTGCTTTGCTACAATTTTATTTAAAATTTTATATTAATAAGCATTAGGAAAATTGGTCATTAATTTTCTTTCAACATTTTGACTCTTCCTAATTTATGTATCAGCACTATATTTGTGTCATAAAAAGAAACTTATAGGATTCCTTCTTTGCATATTTTTCTGAATAAATTATATAGTGTTAGAATTAATATTAGAATGGCTCTGGAGATTTTTTCCTAGAGAATTCATTGGTGACTTGTTTAATTTCTTTTTCTAAAAGGGGGTTATTATATTTTCTCTTATGTTAATTTGGGCAATTTGTATTTATATAAATAGTCATCCATTTTAGATTTGTTGGCAAACAGTTGGGCAAAAAACTCCTAATTATTGCTTTAATTTCCTCTTAATTGGTGGTGAATTCACTTTTTTCATTTTTGATACTGGTAATTTGATTTTCTTCTTTCCTTTTTTAACCAAATTAACTAACAGTTTATTCATTTTCTCGGCTTTTCATAAAGCCAGCTCTGTTTTATTTCTTGCTTAAATTGTGTTCCTACTTTCAATTTTATTGATCTCTCCTTTGATTTTCAGATTATCTTTTAGTATTTATTTAGGAATTTTTAATTCGTTCTTTTTCTAACTTTTTCAGTTGCATGCCCAATTCCTTTATCTCCTCTTTCTCTATTTTATACATTTAAGTATTTAGAGAAACAAAATTTTCACTAAGTACAGTATTCCACAAATTATGGTATATTTTCTCATTATTGTCATTATATTTGATTAAATTATTGACCATTGCTATGATTTGTACTTTGACCCACTCATTTTTTCCTCCAGAATTTAATTTTTAATTTTTAACATTCATTTCCACAAGATTTAGAGTTCCAAATTTTCCCCAATCACTCCCCTATCCCCATTGAAAGATGGCAAGCATACTGATTACTCCTTCCCCCAGTTCCCTTCCCCCTTACCTTTTTGTAGGACAAAATGGATTTCTATACCTCATTGCCTGTATATCTTATTTCCTGGTCACGTTTAACAATTTTTTTTCTTTTTTGTCTTTATTAATTTGTTTGTTTACTTTTAGTTTACAGGATTCAGTTCCACAATCCCTTGAGTTTCAAATTTTCTTCCTCTCCTCCTCCCCCCCTCCCCATTACAGCATGCAATCAAATACAGGATCTGCAAATACTTTCACATTAGACATTAGTCAGCTTATAAAGAAGGATTGTAACAGACGGAATGAACAGTGGGAAAGAGGAAATAGAACCAAACAAGAAAAAGAATGAGAACAGGTAGTTTGCTTCAATCTGCCTTCAAATTCTGTTCTTTCTAGTTCTTTCTCTGAATGTAGACATCTCTCTCTATCATGAATCTTTTGGAGTTGCCTTATAATCCTACATTGCTAAGAAGAATCCAGTCTATCAAAGCTGGTCAACACACACATGATGTGTGTGTAATTGTGTACAAATTTCTCCTGGTTGTGCTCTTCTCACTCAGCATCAGTTTGTATAAGCCTCTCTAGGTAAATATGAAGTCTGTCTGCTCCTCATTTTTTATATCACAATATTATTCCATTACATTCATATACCACAATTTGTTTAGCCATTCCCCAATTGATGGGCGTCTCCTTAATTTCCAATTCTTTGCCACTACAAAAGGAGCTGCTATAAATATTTTTGTACATTTGCATCTTCCTCCCGCTTCTGTGACCTCTTTGGGATATAGCCCTAGAAGTGGTATTACTGGGTCAAAGGGTATGATATTATTTCTAGCCTTTTGGGCATAGTTCCAGATTGCTCTCCAGAATGGTTGAATCAGTTCACAACTCCACCAACAATGAATTAGTGCTCCAATTGTTTCACATCCTCTCCAGCATTTATCATTTTCCTGTTTTGTTATCTTAGCCAATCTGACTGGTGAGATGTGGTATCTCAGGGTTGTTTTGATTTGCATTTCTCTAATCAATAGTGATTTAGAGTATTTTTTCATATGCTTATAGATATCTTTAATTTCTTCCTCTGAAAACTTCCTGTTCATATCCTTTGATCATTTATCAATTGGGGAATTAACGATTTTTTTTTAACATTTGTTTATAAAACTTTGAGTTCTCGATTATCTCCCTCCTTTCTTCTTGACCAACCTTCACTTGGAAGATAAGCAATACAACATAGGTTATACTTGTGTCATTCTGCAAAGCATTTCCTTAGTAGTCAAATTGTGAAAGACTAACTATATTTCCCTCCCTCCTATCCTGCCCCCCATTTATTCTATTTTCTCCTTTGACCCTGTCCCTTTTCAAAAGTGTTTGTTTCTGACTACCCCCTCCCCCAAACTGCCCTTCCTTCTGTCATTCCCCCTCTTATCCCCATCTCCCCTAGTTTCCTGTAGGGTAAGATACCCAATTGAGTATGTATGTTATTCTCTCCTTAAGCCAAATCCAATGAGCATAAGGTTGACTCATTCCCTTTCACCTCCCTGCTCTTACCCTCCATTGTAATAGCTTTCTCTTGCCTCTTTTATGTGAGATAATTTACCCTATTCTTTCTCCTCCTTTCTCCTTCTTCTAATATATTTCTCTCTTATCTCATCATTTTATTTTTTAGATATCATACCTTCATATTGAACTCAGCCTGACCCCTCTGTATATGTATACATGCATACATCTATATATCTTTACACATATACCCACCTATACATATATATGTGTGTATATATAGATATATGTATATGCATATACATGTATATACATACATGCATACATGCATCTATATACATGCAGATATATAGATATATACATATGCATACATATTCCCTTCATCTATCCCAATACTAAGAAAAGTCTCATGAGTTACAAATATCATCTTTCCATGTAGGAATAGAAACAGCTGAACTTTAATAAGTTTCTTCTGATTTCTTTTTCCTGTTTATCTTTTCATGCTTCTCTTGATTCTTATATTTGAAAGTCAAATTTCCTCTTCAGCTCTGGTTTTGTCATCAAGAATTCTTGGAAGTTGTGTATTTCATTGAATGTCCATATTTTTCCCTGAACAAGTATTATACTTAATTTTGCTGGGTAGGTGATTCTTGGTTTTAATCCTTTGACCTCCTTTGAATATCATATTTCAAGCTCTTTGATCCCTTAATGTAGAAGCTACTAAATTATGTGTTATCCTGATTGTGTTCCTACAATACACAAATTGTTTCTTCCTGACTACTTGTAATATTTTCTCCTTGACCTGTGAATTCTGGAATTTGGCTATAATATTCCTTGGAGTTTTCTTTTTGGAATCTTTTTTCAAGACATAATTGAGGAATTCTTTCAATTTCCATTTTACCCCTGGGTTCTAGAATATCAGGGCAGTTTTCCTTGATAATTTATTGAAAGGTGAGGCTAAGCTCTTTTTTGATCATGACTTTCAAGTAGTCCAATAACTTTTAAGCTATCTCTGCTCAATGTATTTTCCAGGTTGGTGGTTTTTCTAATGATATGTTTCACATTGCCTTCTGTTTTTTTTTTTTCATTCTTTTGGATCTCTTTTATAATATCTTGATTTCTTATAAATTCATTAGATTCCATTTGCTCCAATCTAATTTTTAAATAATTATTTTCTTCAGTGAGCTTTTGAACTTCCTTTCCTATCTGGCCAATTCAGCTTTTTAAGGCATTCTTCTCCTCATGGGCTTTTTTGAACCTGTTTTGTCATTTGAGTTAGTTTATTTTTAAAGTGTTATTTTCTTCAGTATTTTGGGGGGGGGGGTCTCCTTTAGCAAGCTGTTGACTTATTTTTCATTATTCTCGTGCATCACTCTCATCTGGCCAATCACTGGCCATCACTCTTATCTGGCCAATTTTTCCTCTACTTCTCTTACTTGATTTTCAAAATCCTTCTTGAGCTGCTTCATGGCTTGTGATCAATTCTTGGAGTCTTTTGATGGAGGAGTTTTACTTTGTTGTCTTCTTCTGGTTCTTTGTTTTGATATTCTTTGTCACCAAAGAATGATTCTATAGTCTGATTTCTCTTACTCTGTTTGCTCATCTTGCCAGCCATTTACTTGATGTTTGAACTCTTTGCCACTGTAGAAATCTGCTTCCAGAGTGGAATGTACCAAATTTCTGGGGGTTTGTGCAGCTGTTGTCGGAACCTCTCCTAGATACCTGCCTCAGAACTATGAGGAGGACTGCCTCTCCATAGCCTCATCAAGCTCTGCCATGTCAGCACTCCTCCTCATCCTGGGACTACTACCCAAGACTGAGACCCAGATCCAGGCAGGCAAAGCTAGAGAATTCTGCCTCAACACCACCAAAGGGATTCCTGTAATTGCCCTCTGGTCAGTTGCTTAGTGTCCCCACTGTCTCTGGACCTGGAGCCCCAGAAGCAACCACCCCACTACCACAGCCACAGTCACCTGTACCACCCCAGGGACAGGGTCCAGATCATGCTCTTCTATCACCCAGGTCCAGCAGAGTTTACCCACTGACCTTTTACTTTCTCTTTGATGTTTATGGGTTGAGAAGTCTGGAAACCACTAAAGCTATCAGTGATTCAGTCCCCTGAGGTTTGCTCCAGTCATTCTGTGCCACCAATCTTTTCCAGTGTGACCCTCACAGGACTGAGCTCTGCTCCCAGCCCTGTCAGATAGACCATTCCTTTCTGCTTGCCAGGATGACTTTAGCTGGACATGTATTTCACTCTGTCATTTTGTGGGTTCTGTATCGCTAAAATTTGTTTAGGTTCATTTTTTACAAGTGTTGGAGGTAATTGGAGATGAGCTCAAGTTAGTTCCTGTTTTCATTCTGCCACCTTGGCTCCACCCCTCACTTACTCGTTCTTTAGGATTTTGATTATCTAGTTTCCAATAAATGCTTCTTCTATCTTTCCATGGAATTTCCTTTCTATTTCCAGTTCTCTGTAATTTCCATTACATGTGATTTTTTTTTCCATCATGATCTGAACTCATTGGATTGTGAGGTTTTTAAGTCCTGATATGTGGTCATTTGTGTGTGTGTGTGTGTGTTTGTGTGTGTGTAGGTGCCATGTACCCTGAGAAAAAAGTATATTCCTGTAACAGTAATGAGATTTGAAGTTCCTTTTGTATTGCTAAGCTAAGAGGTACATAGCACCTAGTTCAGATTAAGCCTCTGCTAAAGAAACAGAAAATATTAATTCCTGTCTCCTGTTGCTGATATAACAAGGAGGGCTTGGCTGAAACAGGAAGCTAATGCTGTGTGTATATAAGGAAAGACCCTGGCTGGAAGAGACAGATCTTCTTGGAGCAGACTCCATGGAGGCAAAAACCACTGCCACAAGGGAGGCTGAAGTGGAGTTGAGGAGGCTGAAGAGGAAAGCCCTCCCCTCCTCCAGGCTGAAGAGAATGATTTTGATTTTTAAAACCTGGATGGAGTGATTTTGATTCTGGTAAACCAGCTGAAACTTCTGCTGAGTACAAGTTCCAGCCAAAGCTGACAAAGACTGAGGAAGCATGACTGTGAAGGATTTAAGACTGTTTGTTTGTGGCCTTGTTAAGCCTTGACTTCCTGGGAACAGAACCTGTGAAGGATTTGAAATGGACTGGACACTGTGAGCTCCAATGTGGAGCAGGAACTGTAGAGAGAGCTGGACAAGGACCTGGGACCTGTCTGTCTTTGAACCCAGGTGACAGTTTGGTGAATCCAGGCAGAATCTGGGACCATGGAAGGGGATTCGGGGAATCTGAGAGACCACCCCAAGTCAAGATGAAAGAAGATTTTATTTGGATACTGTGTACTGACTAAGAAGATTATAATTTACTAGTGACCTGGGCGGGGTGGAGGGTCTGTGTATTTTTTTTTTTTTTTGCTTTTTGGAGAGGGGAGGCAGGGCAGTTTAGGTTAGTGACTTGCCCAAGGTCACATGGCTAACTTTTTCTGTGTGTGTGTGTCAAGTATCTGAGGCCCGATTTGAACTCGGGTCCTCCTGACTCCAGGGCCAGTGATCTATTCACTGCACCACCTAGCTGCCCCCCCAAAATATTTTAAGGGGAGAAGGCAAGGCAATTGGGGTTAAGTAACTTGCCCAAGGTAACACAGCTAGCTAAGTGTCAAGTGTCTAAGGCTGGATTTGAACTCAGGTCCTCCTGACTTCAGGGCTGGTGCTCTGTTCACTGAGCCACCTAGATGCCCCCCCCACAAGGGTCTGTGTATTTTCTAATGATTGAATAGTGAGTGATGGATGATTGATTGACTTAATGTACTTAGTGATTGATGACTGTAGTATGCTCCATGAATAGACAACTTTGACTATTGTTCTTTGTGTCCCTTAAGGAGGCAAACCTCCCTAAGGATGATTGAATGATTAAGATGATTGAATGATTGAGTTACTAAATGATTGTTCTTTGTTCAGAACTTTGTGACCACTGTAGTGGAAACTATGTGGCCATTTTCTGTGATAAGTTGTTGTGAATCTTATACTTTGATTATCTGTGATGAGTTGTAACATTGTGAATGCTGTACCTTGATTTTCTGTGAATGTTTTGCTCTGATTTGTTATGGAAAAGAGTGTTCACTATACTGTGTAATCAGAATCTTAAAAGCTGTTCACAGTAGCATTCTTCTGGAAAGCTGCTTGTGCATGACATTACAATTCTTTTCTATCTGCATTCAATTTTCTCCAGATGTCTATCACACTTAAGTTTTCTAAAATTCTGTTCACATCCTTAATTTTTTTCTTGTTTATTTTGTGTTTAGGTTTATCTAATTCTGAGAGGGGGAGGTTGAGTTCCCCCACTAGTATAGTTTTACTATCAATTTCTTCTTGTAACTTCCTTAACTTCTCCTCTACAAATTTGGATGCTATACTACTTGATGAATATATGTTTAGTATTGATATTACTTTCTTGCCTATGGTACCTTGTAGCAAGATTTAGTTTCCTTCCTTATCCCTTTTAATTAGCTCTATTTTTTGTTTTGTACTTTTTAAAATCTGAAATCAGGATTGCTACCCCTGCTTTTTTTTTTTTACTTAAACTGTCTTTTCACCCAGCTCACCCAGCCTTTTACCTTTAATCTATGTGTGACTCTCTGCTTCAGATGTGTTTCTTGTAAATAACATATTGTAGAGTTCTGTCTTTTTAATCCACTCTGCTATTCATATATGTTCTGTAGAAGAGTTCATTTCATTCACATTCACAGTTGTGATTACTATGTATTTCCCTCCATCCTATTTCCCCCCCGCTTGTGCTTTTATCTCCACTTTCACCCTTTTCCTTCTCATAGTTTTTTTCTGCTGACCACTGCCTCCCTTAGTTCTCCCTTCTATCAGCTCCCTCCCTTTTCTTTTCCCTTTTTCTTCCTACTTTTGCCCTCCCTTCTACCTACCCCATCCTATTTCTTTCCCCTTTCTCCTCTACTTCCCTATACAGTAAGATGTATTTCTCTACCCAACTGAGTGTGTGTGATTCAAATATGATGAAAGTAAAAGTTCAAACAGTGCTCACCCCCCTTCCTTCTTTCCCTCTACTATAATAGGTCTTTTGTACCTCTTCATGTGATGTAATTTACCCCATTTTGCCTCCTCTTTTCCTCTTCTCCCAGCACAATCCTTTTTCACCCCTTAATTTTTTATATCATCATATCAAAGCCAACTTATACTCATACCTCTCTATCTATGTATAATCCTTCTAACTGTGCTAATAGAGATACATTGCTCAAGAGTTGCAAGTATTATCTTTCCATGTAGTGATGTAAACCATTTAATCTTACTGAATGTCATGTTGTTGTTTTCTTTCCTGTTTACCTTTTTAACAATTCTCATGAGTATTGAAGATCGGATTTTCAGTTTAGCCCTGATCTTTTCATCAAAAATGACTGAAACTCCCCTATTTTGCTAGGTAATTGATTCTTGGTTTTAATCCATGCTCCTTTGCCTTCCAGAATATCATATTGAAAGCCCTCTGATCTTTTAATATAGAAGCTGTTAAGTCCTGTGTAATCTTGACTGTGGTTCCATGATTTTTTAATTGTTTCTTTCTAGCTGCTTGATGTAGTTTCTCCTTGTCCTGGGAACCTAGACACCCTTCTATACCCCTCCTTATCCTTTTCTCTCACCCTCTGATTTTTTAATAAATTTAGAAGACTTGTATTCCCTTCTAGATGTATATATTGCTTTATCTTTTACTCAGATACTTGGAAGAGCTCAGGCAACTTTCTGGCTCTTCTCTGTCATATTGGCTTTGCCCCCACCCCACCAAAGCACATTCTTCTTCTGTAACTACTAGAGATTTGAAGGAAAAACTCTATTGGACAGTCTTTCCCATCATACTGCTAACACTACCATCTAAATAATGAAATATAACTTTGTTTTATATTTTTCATGTATTTTCATTTGGTTTATGGTTGACAATTGATTTAGTCCTGCTTATCAGTAGAATGCCTTAGGGCAATGTATCTTACAAATTCTGGAAGAATTATGTTAAACATTACAGTAATATGAAGAATGGTCATCATGAGATTGGAAGTTTTCTGAAGGTGTCAATTATGCCTTTTATATGTTCTTTATAAGATCTATCACTGAAGGAAAGTCCAAAGGTTATCTTTAAGTATCCTTTCCTCTAGATATCATTACCTTCAAACCCTGCTAGATAGTCAGCCTTAACCCAGTTCTCAATGTGATCCTTGATAATATGGAAGAAAATCCATTCATCAGTTTATTCAGTCATTGAAGAAATATTTGTAAAGTTACTTTTCTGCACAAGGCATTAATGTAAATTCAGGGTAGTCATAAATAAGCTTACACATATTATAACTCATAAAGAAAACTTCTGAGCCATGTGACCAGCAAGCCATTTTCTCCAAACCTCTTTGATTCTTCAAACTTAAAAAAAGGGAATTTTATTTCAAATATAGAGTAATTACATCTGAATCCACAGGACAAAGAAGACAGAACTCATTGAAAGCATCAAAGTGTCTGTTTCACCTCAAAGAAGACAGGGAAAGGGGCAGAAGAGGAGGTGCAAAAAGTTCTATGAAAATCGAGAAGAAATTAAATTCAGTGTCGCTTATTTTAGAGTTTTAGCCTTGCCTTTTGAAAGATAATTTATCATGAGAGCGTCCTTCAAAAATGTTTGGTTACAAATGAAGAGTTCTGTGGTGCTTAGGACCCTCTGATAATTGTTCAGAAGACGGCAGCTGCTACCTAGGCTCAGTGGATAAGGAATAAATTGCCACCTTTGGTGAACCTGAAGAAAAATAGATGCTAAAGTACCAGACTAGAGCTGACCATACCAAGACTGAGAATAAATAAGGTTACCAAAGCACAAATTAATGAGACCTTCAAAATGTTATTTCATTATCAATAGAAACTTCTGGAAAGCAGGAGAGATTTGTGCTTATGCTCAAGGTGCTCATTTTTCTCCCTGTTCTTTGCCCAACTTAATACCCACATAACACAAACTCAACCTTTCTGTACCTACATTATACCTTCACACACATGTTTTGTACTGACAATGTGCTGACCATGACACCTCCCACACCTCATTCTGCTTTCAAGCCTTTCCACACAATACACACTCTGTATACTACTTCAGAGTTCAGTTTATCACACACACTGCAGTTCATTTTCATTTCTACATTTTTTTAAATGCCTGCCACCTGAGGACCATCCCTGTTCCAGAATAACTGACAAAACTTTAATTTTCTTATTCTAAATAAGCAAAGACCTCTATAGTAGATATGATCTAGTTCTCCATATCCTGTGATTAAGCCAAAGGTCACAAGCCACACCTCATCTATCTCTAACGCACTCTCATTAATAGTTTGCCTTAAATGAACACATTCTGAGTGCAGGTTGTTTTTTTTTTTCAGAATGGCAATCTCTCCACTTTGTTTTAGATATAGAGAACACTAAAAATCACAATAACTCAAAAGCTGGCAGTTAGTTTACTGACTAAGTTGTTTTGGAAAAGAGACTCATTACCTCTTCATGGAAAATCAGCCTTTGCAGTTGAGAACATATCTGCCTACATAACCACAATCTTATGATACTTTGCCAGCACCATATGAGAAAATTAACTTCAATACTTTATAATTACCCCTTAGTTTTAGTCTCCAACATTTTGGAAATTTTGTTCCTCTTTGTCTATGCTTATGCCCTGTGTTTCCCCCAAATATTTGCCAATTTAACTGGATTATTCACCACTTAAAACTGATTGACTCTTGGCTGTTTTCTGAAACCAAATAGCCTAAAAACCCAAAATGCATCTTCATAGAGGACATTCCAGCAATGAGGGTGCTTTATTTTTAGCTAATCAATGGCAGGCCATCTTCTAATTGCATCTATTGTGATCAGATAACTTCATACTTCACAGTATATACTTCAGTGTAAACACATCATTATACTTTTAAAAAATATTTTAACACTTATTTTCAAGGTTACCAGACATTACCTTCTGTGATTTCATCATCTGGTCTGGGAAGAAACCAACTAATGAGGGATGTCTCACTCAGCTCCCTTAAATTACTCAAGAAATGGTGCTTGAACATTTAGATAGGGAAACAATGACCACAAAAAACTACCATGGCTTCATTAAGTTCAGGCTTCATTAAGTAGCAAGCTTCATTAAGTTCAAGACTGACCTATTCCCTTTTTTTATATACATGGGAAGTAAACCAGTGGATCCAGTGATAATAGTGTATATAAGTGTAGAGTTGAGCAAAGTATTGTAAATAGAATACTCTCATGCTATCCTTGTGGAAATACAGAGATACATGAGCTAAACATGGCCAGTCTCAAAAAAAGTTACATTAATAATTTCTTGTAAACTTGGAATGGGGTCTCCAGTGAATTGACCCAGGGGTCTATACTTGGCTGTGTGATATTTAAGATGTGTTTTGTTTTGTTTTGTTTTGTTGCTTTTTGGAGGGCAATTGGGATTAAGTGACTCACCCAAAGTCACATGGCTAGTAAATGTGTCAAGTGTGTGAGGCCAGATTTGAACTCAGGTCCTCCTGACTCCAGGGCCAGTGCTCTATTCACTGCACCACCAAAAGACCCCTGATATTTAAGATTTTAATAAGTAATTTGGATAATTGTATAGCGGAGATGCTTAGCAAATTTGAGACAACATAAATCTAAGAGTGACAGCTAACAAACCAGATGACACAATCATATGGAAACCTAGCTTTCTATTCACCCCCTTTTGCCTCCTTAGACTACATATTACAAAATAATATTAGGAGAGTTCAAGTATGAGTCCTTGGCCTTAATCTAAATAAGAAATTTTATCAGCCTCAAACTGTCTGAAATTGAAATAATGTTCTTTATTGAAATGTTATTACATCACTCTAAAAGAAGAACTAAACAGTTTTTAAAAAGAGAGGTCTGATCAGCTCAAGAAGGAAACATTCTTGAAATTTGTTAGGATAATGACTAGACAAAGTAGAGGAAAATTATATTTTATTAATTCAATTAATAGAAGTATCTCTGGATTTCTCTTTGACCAGGCTGAAACTCCTTTCCTCAGAGGGAGTAGTTAAAGAGGGATTGAATAGTTTTAGGAAAGTGAATTTCCAGAGTTCACTAGGCTAAATTAATATTTTTCTGTTTTGATTAATTAAAACTGTCACCTGAACTTTGTAACTATGTTTTATCTTACTGTGGAATTTTTGCCTTTATTTTGTGTATACTAAAAATTGTGTGTGGAAATGTTGGGTCAAAAATATTTCCAAGGAAAGAATAGATTTCTGTTCCTTTAAATCTTAATTAACAAAATTTTATCTGGAAGGTTTGTGCATAAAATGTTAAATACATAATTTTCTTCTATAGTCAGCATCAAAAGAGATCTTGACAAGCCAAAGCATTGGGTTGCTTTGGTAAAATAAGGTAAAATTTAATAGGATAAATGTATTATGCCTCAGTTCAAGAAATATCTTTAATAATTACAAGATATGAAAGGCAGGACTAAAAGATATTAGTGTACTGAAAGCTCAATATGTGTTAAGTGTCATATGGCAGCCAAAAAATTTAATGTGATCTTGGGTTGCATTAAGAGAGTCACAGCTTCCAGGAACAGGGAAGTAATAATCCAACTCTAGCCACACAACATCTGGAATTGCATGTTTAGTGCTAGACTTCATATTTTAGAAAAGGTGATAAACCAGGGAACATATAATAATAAAAATAATAAATAAGCCAAGGAACATCTAGAGGGGAGCAATTGGAATTCAGAAGGGCTTTGATTTCATCATCATCTTCTTCATCATTATAATCTTAGCAATGATAATAGCTAACTTTCATATGACATTTTAAGTGGTTTTCATAAGTTATCTTATTTAATTCTCACAACAACTCTGTGAAACAGGTGCTATTATTACCTACATTAGAAGTTTCTGGCATTTTTTGTTCCTTAAAAATTGTGTTGTAAACCTCCAAGGTAAGTTCATATTAGTTCTAATATACTTTTTGATTTATTCATTAAATGCTTACAGTAACTTGCAATTACAGTAACTTCAATAGTAACTTCTGTCCCCAAAAATATTCAAGTTAAGATTTATATTATATAATTATATAAATTTAATTCTACTTTTAATTTTGAAAATTCTCAATATAAAATTATAAAACTAATTATAAAATAGTTAACATTTTACTTGGCATATTTTATGAGAATTAAAATAAATTCAGTAAGATCTCATATTTCACTATTATCTGAAAAACTTTATATTACATTTTTATATTAAAAATTTTGTTAAATATCAGTAACATTTAATAAACAACTTATAAATTTTAAGACTGAAGATAA
>CM053589.1:10322625-10346790 GCA_028646515.1 Pseudochirops corinnae
ATAGGAAAATAAATGGAAAATATATACCTTTTCCTCATCAGTACCTGGCACCTACACAAAAACTGACCACATATCAGGACATAAAATTTTCACATCAAACATAGCAGGCAGAAATATTAAATACATCCTTTTCAGATTGTAATGGAATAAAAATTAAATTCAATAAAAGACCTTGGAAATATAGATTAAAAATTAATCATAAACTAAATAATCTAATTCTAAAGAATGATTGGGTCAAAGAATAAAATCATAGAAACAATCAATAATTTAAGTAAAGAGAATGATAAGAATGACAAGAAGATAATATCAAAATTTATGGGATGCAATCAAAGCAGTACTTACAGAAAAATCTACATTTCTAAACACTTACATCTTTAAAATGAAGAAAGAATAGATCAATGAATTGGGCATGCAACTAAAAATATAAGAAAACAACAAATTTAAAATCCTCAACTGAACACCAAATTGAAAATTCTAAAAGTCAAAGGAGAGATTAATAAAACTGAAAGTGAAAAAACATTGAACTAATAAATAAAATATATGTAGATGTTAATGTCATTTTTAAAAAAAAACCGACACAATAAAAACGAAAAACCATTCATTAATTTTATTTTTTTAAAGAAAGAAGAAAACCAGATAACCAGTATCAAAAATGAAAAAGATGAATTCTCCACCAATAAAGAGAAAATTAAAGCAATAATTAGAAGTGTTTGTCCAATTATGTGCCAATAAATCAATTTAAGTTAAGTGGGTGAATATTTGCAAAAATATAAATTGCCCGGATTAACAGAAGAGGAAATGGGAAAAGTTAAATGACCCTATCTTAGAAAAAGAACTTGAACAAGCCTTTAATGGACTCTCTGAAGGGAAAAAAAAAACCCAGGACCAAATGCATTCACAAATGAATTCTGCCACACATTTAAAGAACAATTAATTCAAATACAATGCAACTATATGGAAAAATAGGCAAAGAAAGAGTCTTTTTATTATACAAATATGGTGCTGGATACTTAAACCAGAATAAGTAAAAATGGAGAAAGAAAATTATAGACCCATTTTCCTAATGAATATTGATGCAAAAATTAAAAAAAAAATACTACAAGTAGATTGCAGCAACATATCACAGGGATCACACACTATGACCAAGTGCGATTGATACCAGGAATGCAAAGCTGGTTCATTATTAGGAACTATTAGCATAATTGACCATATCAATAAGAAAACCAACAGAAATCATGTGATTATCTCAATAGAACCAGAAAAAGCTTTTTGACAAAATACAACACCCATTCCTATAAAAAACACTAGAGGATGAGAATAAACGGAGCATTCCTTATAATGATAAATAGTACCTATCTAAAATCATTAGTAGGCATTATCGGTTATGTGAATAAGCTACACACCTTGCCAATAAGATCAAGGGTGAAGCAAGGATGCCTTTTATCAACATTATTATTCAATATTGTACTATGTTAATAAGTCCACATAATAAACCAGCATTTCCATATGTTATCAACAGAGTCCAACAGCAAGATATAGAAATAGAAATTCCATTTAGAATAACTAGAGAGAATGTAAAATACTTGGGAGTCTGCCTGCCAAGACAAACCCCAGAAGTATATGCACATGATTATAAAACACTTTTCACACAAATAAAGTCAGATCTAAACAACTGGAAAAACATCCATTGCTTAGGGGTAAGCCAAATGAACATAATAAAATTGACAATCCTACCTAAATTAATTTATCTATTCAGTGCCAGCAAACTACCAAAAATTATTTTACAGAACTAGAAAAAAATAACAAAATTTATCTGAAACAATAAAAAGTCAAGAATATCAAGGAAATTAATTTTTAAAAATTAGAAAGAAAAATGGACTAGACATAACAGAGCTCAAACTTTATTATAAAGTGGTAATCATCAAAATAATCTGGCATATTTCATTTTCTTTCTTTTAGTTTTGGAAGAGGGAAGGCAGGGTAATTGGGGTTAAGTGACTTGCCCAAGGTCACATGTCTAGTAAGTGTTAAGTGTCTGAGGCTGGATTTGAACTCAGGTCCTCCTGACTCCAGGGCTGGTACTTTATTCACTGTGCCACCTAGCCACTCCAATTTGGTATATTTTGAATATACTTATACTGTGGCCTTCTTGAGAGCTGGAATTGTATTTTGCCTTTCTTTGGATTCTCAGTGCTTAGGATAGTGCTTGGTATAGGGGAAATAAACACTTAATCTTGATTTACAGACTGACCTAACCTCCTTCCTCTTCATTTACTATTGCCTTCCCTGTCTTAGATTTAGACTTGTATTTATTTGTATTTATTCACTTTATATCTATCCTATATGTATTTTATATTTGTTGTGTCATCCCTTAGATAGAACATAAGCTTCTTGTGAGTAGGAATTGTTTTATTCTTCATACTTGTATTCCAAACATGTAGTATTGTGTCTGACACATAGGTTCTTAATGAATAATTGTTGATTGGAGTCAAGGTAGTGGAGAAAGGGAAGAGATGGACAGGGAAATGAAAAAGATGGAGTGGAAAGAGATGAAAGAGATAGAGAGATAAGATTCTAGCTTTGTGAGGGAGAAGAGAAAAGCTAGAAGCAGAAAAAGAAACCAAACTCCTTAGGGAGTCCAACGGATGAACTGGTCTAAGAACTATACTCAAAGGATTAAGGAGATGGAAGATCTTGGAGTCAGGGGAAGAGATTCTAATCCTAACCTCTTCCACTAACTGTATGAACTTGACTAAGTCATAAACTCTTTGGGTCTCAGTTACCTAGCTAAGAGGTTAGACTAGCTGATCATCAAGGATTCTTCTATTAAACATTCCATAATCACATGAAATCTTTTAACCTAAATGAAGTTGAGTATGTGTAATATATAGTTTGTATTCACATTCTTCTCAGTATAGTAAAATGGTTTCTTCCCCTTTATAAAGCAGACTAAATATGATGTGGTTAATGATTTACTAATGACTTAAGTCCTAATGTTTTATGTCATTGTGTAGGGGAGATATGTTTTTCTTTTTCACCTAAATTTCTCATACAGATTTCTCAAAAGTTTTCAGACAGAATTTTCAAAGAGATTTCATTTAACTCTTTCCCTGATAAGTTTCCGATTTTAGTGTAAGCTGAAGTTTAATGAGTGCTTAAATATGATTATATGACTAATTGAAATAAATTTAAATGAGTTAGAATACTTGGAATTACATGAGTTTTCAGTTGCATTCTCTTTTCTTGGTTGTTACTGAAGTCGTGAGAGACTGACAGACACAGACAAAGACAGCTTCAGTACAAGTGTGCAGCTAAATCTAGGGCTATTGGTCAAGTGATTCTGCTTTAACCTTACCCATAGGGTAATCAGTTCATCTCTAGCAAACATTTGCTCAGAGTACAATAAAAATCAGTTTGTTTTTTTATCTAGAGATAAAATCCATTATAAAAGTACTGACAGAAAATGAGCAAGATTTAAAGAAAGCAGGAAACTTGTAAAGGTAAGTAACGCCAGTCTAGCAGATGGCAATGAAACAGGGGAAAGGAGGAAGAAGAGAAGAAAATAAATTCCCCTGGTCCATGCATAGCAGCCAATTCTGCCCAAGCAGATCATTCCTAAAGAAAGTTAATGAACCAGGCAAGGGACCAACGGCTCACTGTATTTAATTCAGGGTTAACAGTGCTATTTCCTTGTAGTTATCTGGTCACTGGTACCCTGTATATACCTCTGGACTCCAGAGTTTTAGTGATTATGTCTTTCTGCACCAATTCTGCCTCCTATAGACCTTTAGCCCCTCATTCCACCAAGATAAATCACACTTTGCATGAATTCCTTTTCCAATTAAATGGGGAAATGAAAGAAACTACATTGAAATTTCGAGCTGGTAGGAATAGTCAGCCTTTGTTTAGTTTAGGTTGGTGTTATATTGTTTACGCAAAGAAGTGTGGGGAAAAGTCTTATGCAGAGAAAACAAAGTGTAATTGAAGGAGCACTGGACTAACATATCTGAAGATGTGTTTCCTAGGTCATAGCTGGAAGGGTGGCATCATTGAGTGCAAAAGCTATGAAATTCAAATTCTTCCTCTGTTATTTTTACATGTGTAACATATACCCTGGAGCTTCTCTCCCAAGTGTCAATTCAGAGTAGCAATCCAGGTCACCATAGGAACACCCCTGATGGGTTGGAAGCATCTAAAGCTATGGCTCATAAACCCCTACGTATGTGCTTCACCTTATGCTCCATGGTTACCACTTGATATCAATTAGGCAGTCAGACAATTAGCTTGAAGAAAGGTTTTATGAAGGTGATAAAGCTAGTACAAAACTTTTCCCAAAAAGGTTTGTGACTTGCAAGTAATTCCTTCTCAGGGGCTGCGCTAGAAGACTTCTATCCTAAATTGTATACACTCAATTACAAACCAGCTTCCTGGTTTTATATAAACTCCTACATCTAACCAAGTCTCTCAAGTGCATCTAAAAAGACTTCCTTTTTGATGTCATTTCACTCTATGTCCAATGACTTTCTAGGGCTTCTAAATTGATCAAAGTCTTTGAGAATGTTTATTGATTCAGTATGGATATTAAGGTCTTGCTCATACCTATTTTAAATCACTGTTTGATTGTCTTGGACTCTTAGTAATTACTGAGTTAGGGGTATGAGATGTACCTCTTTTACCTCTAAGATTTTTTCAATTTCAGTTTCCTGATCCGAAAAATGTAAGAGTTGAATCACATGGTCTCTAAGATTTCTTCTGACTCTAGAGCTATGATCCTTCCAAGCAATATGACTATAAACAAATCACTTAACCACTCTGACCTTCAGCTTATTCATCTCTAGAATGGGAATAATATTTGCATTGCCAGTGTGTCAAGGGTTTTTTGTAAGGGAAGTGCTTAATAAAGGATTATATAAAAATTAGTAATAATAGTGTCAAGCCCTGAAGCAGAAGGCTTTAAGAAAGAGTCAATTTACCTTTATCATTCCCCCTCCCCACCAAAAGTAGAACTAGTGTAGGTTCCCTCACATAAATGTTTGTTTGTCCTAGGAAATTATCCAAGCCTAGAACTGGTGATAATTAGTTTATGATTTATAATAACATCATACTTCATTCTGTTGCTGAAACTCAGCAATTAGGTATTGCCTGCCTTATATTTCAAGGAAATCATTGATTAAAAAAAGTTCTAATATACACAAAAATATTCATAACAGCATTTTTTGTGATAGTAAAGAAGTGGAAACAAAGAATATATCCATTTATTGGCTAATAGCTAAACAAATTATGGCATATGAATACAATGGGATATTACTGTTCTAAAAGAAATTATCTATATGATGAATACAGAGTAAAGTAAACAGAACCAGAAAAATTATACACACAATGACTTTAACAATGTGAATGGAAAGAACAACAGTGACCAAACAATTGAAAATGAATGCTGCAGAATTAAAGAACGAGCATAGACCCAAAGAACACCTTCCCTTCCTACTACCAAATTACAACTCTTTTGCTGGAGTGGGAGGTCCATGAGTGTGGACATTACATATATTCAGAGATTTTCTTTAAAATCTTTAAACATGTTGATCTTTTTTCCCCCTCTTGATTATTTTATCTGTTTTTCCATCTTTTTCCTCTTAAGAATATGTAATTTGTAATTTACACAATTTGTAAGAATTTGTAATTTACACAAATGACTAAAATAATGTAAATGGATCATATAATAACTGATGAAATATTTCCATTACACCAGGTAACAAAAATTTTTAAAACTATTATAGCAAATTAGTTTATGTTTTCCAGAGGCTAATTTTATTATCTAATATCACTTAATTTCTGCTTTGGAGTGATCAGTTTTCATTATGGAAATTGGGGTCACATTCATTTTCACATCATGTTGCCTCCACTCCGGTCATTATCCCATCTCTTCCTGACTACAATCATGGAGTCATCCCTGGTTCCCCCAGCTCTGATAGGTGATCCAGTGACTTATTTTTCCTCAGAATTAGGCCTTCTGCACCACTTTCCAGTTATCTCCATACCATATTCTGGCCATTCTCAACCCCTTTCCAACTCCCCTTTATGTTATCTTCTCCCATTTGAATATAAGCTCCTTGAATACAGGGACTATCTTGCTTATGCCTACTCTCTCAGCATACTGTCTGACATAGAAAAAGCAGTTTGTAAGTGATTTATCATTCTAGCTATGATTTATGTAACATGATTGACTCTAGCTCTTACTCTATCAAGGTCAGGCTGCTTCAGCTCACCCTCAGGGTTCTCAGGTACTTTGAGGGTTTTGAGATGTCTCTTTTCTCTGCCATTGTCCCAAGATTCCAATGGCTCTTCCCATTTTAAAGGACCAATGATGATCACCCCATTCCTCAACTACTTATCATAGGTAGATTTTACTTTTTGAAGGGGGGAAGGTAGGGCAATTGGGGTTAAGTAACTTGCCCAAGATCACATGGCTAGTTTTGTGTTAAGTGTCTGAGACCAGATTTGAACTCATGTCCTTCTGACTCCAGGGCTGGTGCTCTATTCACTGCACCACCTAGCTGCCCTGACATAGGTAGATTTTAGCAAAGAAGTATGTACTTCAGAGATATAATAAGAATAATCATACAGACCTTGCCCCCAACAGCTAAAGCCACCGAAGTTGAGAGAGAGAAGATAGGCTTACAATTTAGTTCAGTTCCTGCATTGCACCAACTAGAGACTCAACTCTAAATTTAGAACAGAAAAGAATAAACAAAAAGGCAAAGACCAAAAGCATATGGGGGTCAGAAGAGATATCAGGGAAGGGATAGAGGTTCCACAGCTCTTCCCCCTACATCATGGTTCTTGAGGTCACTAGTGAAGGAGTCACCTTGCTCCCTCATACACAAAGACAACAAAATCCATGTCCAGTTTAGACAGGTCATTTTGAAGATTCTGATCATTCTAGCTATGCTGGAAAAAGGCTCTTCCTATATTTGCTGTAGGCCAACATAGAATGTTCATACCTGTTCTAGTCCTCATAATTATCACAGAAGTACCTCCCTAGTATCCCATGGAGACAACATCATTTTAGCAAACTGATGGTGTTTGCAACAATACCTAAAAATATTGGTTTTATATATTTTTGATAGACTGACTTTTGGTTCTGGCCTGAAACTTACAAATGTGGGGAATTACTTTGAGCAATGTCTAATGGAGAGAAAAATCTCTCTAATGGAGAGAAAATCTCAAATTTATGGAAACTATGTATAGCTCAACATGGTATGGCCTCCTGATTCTCCCATTCTAATCTGTCATACTCACTCAACCTGTACCAGATCAGGTATTCCCATACTATTACTACTCACTAGTTTCTCTCAAATTCTGAAGGATAACACAAGTATGGGAGGAAAAGAGAGAACACTCTTGCACTACTCACCACTGTAGCTTATGAGGTCCTATTTGGCCTGTATACTATTTACACAAAGTCTATCATTATGCTACCATCAATTAAAATATTAATTAAGTGATAAGACAAAAGAAATAATAATCATCAGAACATTTACTCAAGAATAATCATAATATAGCAATCCATTCATTAACATGAATTACAGCCTTAGTCATACAAATGTATACAGTATGGGTAAAAGTGAGTATACACTATTAATTCTTACTAAATAGATAGATATGTATATATCATATATGTGAATACACATGTGTCTATGTAATTATATATTATATGGTTATATACATTTATTATATATTAAATAGTATGTATACACATATATGCATGTTGTAAAACCATGAATTAGCAGCTTTCCACAGGACTGCTGCTGTGAATAGCTTTCAAGGTTCTGATTACATAGTATAGTGAACACTTTATTTATTCAGTAACCAATCAGAGTAAAACATTTATAGAAAATCAAAATACAGCATTCACAATGGCTTATTACTAAAATGGCCACATAGTTTTCACCAAAGTGATCACAATAGTTTTCAACAAAGTATAATCATTTAGTCAATCACAAAATCCTTAATTCAGTCACAAAGTACAAAAGTCAAAGTTCTCCACCCCTAGGTCACAATAAATCATAATCTTCTGAGTCAGTACACTGTATCCAAG
This sequence comes from Pseudochirops corinnae, assembly GCA_028646515.1. Classification (NCBI taxonomy): domain Eukaryota; kingdom Metazoa; phylum Chordata; class Mammalia; order Diprotodontia; family Pseudocheiridae; genus Pseudochirops; species Pseudochirops corinnae. The sequence goes on from CM053589.1 coordinate 10,330,724, forward strand.
TAAAGTCTTCTTTCAGCTTGACTCAAGGCTGGCTCTCAGCTTCCATGGTTTCTCTTCCATGGTCCCAGCTCCAACTGTCACCTGGGTTCAAAGGCAGGAAGCTCCCAGTTCCTTGTACAGCTCCTTGTCCAGTTCCTCTTCCATATTGACATTCACAGTGTTCAGTCCACCTCAAGTCCTTCAGAGTTCCTGTTTCTGTGAAGACATAGCTTGATAGAGCCACGATAATATTCATACACATTGCTGGCACTCTCATCAATTCATATCTGCCTGTGAAATCAACTCAGACTCACCAACAAGGTCTGAGAACTCAACACAAATCATCAACACAGAAATCAACACAGACACACAAACAAGGTCCAAGAGGTCAATACAAATCATCAGTAAAGGCCCAGGACCTCCAAAGCCCTCTTCCAGGATTTTGGTAAACATACAGTTTACCAATCAGAAAATCCTCTTTCAAGGCTTCCAGTAATGTCCCAGGACTTCTGTACAAAGTATCACAAACAAACATCAACACAGACATAATAGACAAACAGAGTGCAGGGATACCACAAGTTTTCTTCTTCTTGACTCTGCCACCATAAGAGTCCTCTTCTCAATTTTTGCTGTCTCTAGCCTTGGGGCTCTCATTATATAGTCATTAACTCCTCCCCAGCAGTTCACAAGTTCTAGGGTTCACAAGTTGTGGGGTTCACACATTCTGTTTCTTAAAAAACTTGATACAAGCCTCAAAAGAAGCTTCAACTGAAATAAGTTGTTAATTCAACAGCTGAAACAAGGTGTGAACTATTTCTGTGCTTGCCATTACATATGTGTGTATGTATAGACATACATTTGTATGTATATATACATGTGTGTTTATATATTCCTATATAAACTTCTGATAGCAGGGAGACAATGTGTGCAGGGCAATTAACAACTCAGGATGGCAAGCCTTGATGTTCTTAATCCCTTCAGGAATAATTTGCATCACACAAAGCTGCTTCTTTTCTACCTACTATCCCTCTCATTCTTGTGACTCTCATACAATAGGAAAAGTCACTCATCTTCTGCTGTCAAGTTGATGAAGAAGTGACAAGCTGTATTTGTTTGCAGACATCTCCAACAGGATGTCAAGAAAAATGTTTGGCTCCTTGAGTGAGTGACAAGCAGTTCCCTTAAGCCAGAGAACTGCCAGATTCCTTAGAACTGCAAAATAACAGGGCATTCTTTTTTACCAAATCAGCTTCAAACTTACTTTCACAGTAAAGTCTCACCTCCCTCTAAGACCGGAAAGGGTATTACAGGATATCACAAAAATTTCCCCTCTCTCAGCTGTAGGTGGCACTATAGAGCAATAACTCCAATAATTCTTCAAGCAGCAGCAGTGACTTTACAGCAGCTGGTCCAGCCTTTCTTCAGCTACTCATCAAAGCAATGCTTCTTTTCCAATCAGAAATTCCCTAATAAAGTAGTTGAACAGTCTACTGGGATGGGAGTCTTTTATGTTTTTTGTTATGACTCTTGCTCATCTCCTCTATTGCCTCTTCTGTTCAACATGCTTATAGCTTTTTCTCAAATCTTCTTTCTTGTTGAGTTTGTTTTTTTTTACCACACTTCCTGATAACCTCTTTATTCCCTTAATTTCCTCAAATCATCATTACCTCAAAAGGAAAACTCAAATTTATTTTTCTGTCAGACATGAACCCAATTGTCCAACAGCCCAATTGGGTTATATAATTATAAGATTATGTGATAATCTTCCCATAGTTCCAAAATATTTATTTGATTTATAACTTTGTCAGTTAAAGATATTAAAACTCTAACAAGTTGTATAAAATTAGCTAATGGAACACAATATACTGTGACCATTGTTTCCACAAGTATTGTTCTGCCTTCAAACAGGTACTCTTAGCACATTCTTCTGACTGGTTCTCAAAGCATTCTCTGTCTCTCCTTCACATTTTATCCAATATTGTTTATTCACAAGTGGATTTTATTGTTGTCACTTACACAAATGTTATTTTTTTTTTGCATTTTAGAAATAATCAAACTGTTTACATATGAAAAAGGTAAGTACCTTATACATATTTCTTACCTTTTTTTCTCCCTCATCAGTCTTAGGCACATAGTAGGCATTCAACAAATATTTGTTGACTTTACTTAGGTCTTAACTAGCAAGAAAAGTAGAATAAATGGCTGAAGTAGTCACTGCAGAACTCCAAGGACAGAAGCAAAAATACAGGGCACAGGATGTTGTCTTCTCAAGCAGATGGCAAATATGTGGTTACATGACTAAAAGAGTTCATGAGTGGTTTCAGCAATTTCTGTTCCTGAAATATGTTTCATCAATGTTTGATCTCTCCGAGATTCAGAGGGCTGATAACAAAACTTCACTTCTTGACCCTACTTGGAAATAGGGAAGTTAATCATTGCTTACTGGAATTCCTTTTTAGAAGCCAAAGAATGCGAACACTTAGTCAAGAGATATTAGGGACTATTTGTTTGTTTCTTCATTTTATTCATTCAAAAATACGTAAAGAAACTTCCATACTTTTCAGCAATGAATACCAACTCTACATATTGACTTTTTCACGTAGATTAACTCAGTTGTAAGCCACGTACCGTTCTTCAAGGACCAGTGGAATGGTAAACAAACCACAGCAAACTAGTCATATAAAAACACATCAGAAGAGTAGAGATAAATTTATGTGTATGCATATATATTATACATAAAACACATCAGAAAATCAGAGATAAATTTATGTGTACCTATGTACATACATGTATGTCTATACCTGCATGCATGTGCATATATCCATCTCAAATACCTGTATTGTCTATTGACAATACTATCCTGGAGTCTCAAATATGGCTCTATATGCATTTTTAAACCTCTATTTTCTGACCACCTTCTCATCAGGCAAGTAAACCTAGTAAACTCTATCTTAAATGAAAAACTAAGTTAGAAGTAGGTAAAAGACTAATTAAAAAATCTGGGGCTTTGAATCTGCCTGAGAATCCTGAAGGGAAGTGTAACAGGCCTGGTTTTGAGAGTGCCAGATTCAAGTACATTGCATTTTCTGCTTTCTTTAATGTAGTTTCTACTTCCTCATTGAAGTCTATGATAGAGTTCAAATATGGTGGGTCTGTTATTGTAGATGGAGAAAATAGCTTCCTATAGAAATGTTGACAGAATTTCTGTGTGTTTCATTTGTTGGGCATTCTTAAATACTGTCGTATAATTTAGGTTAATTGGGTTACTCACCAGCCTTCCTGTAAGAATAGATTGCTTATAATCTTCCACCACCCTCCTAACATGTTATGAATGACTTTATCTTCTAAAGTAGTATTACCATTCACTGCTACATATTTTTACTCATCAAAGAGATCTAGTATTTTTGCTACTTCAAAGAGTCTCTACCTTTATTTAGACTTTCAGTGCGACATTTCATTTACAATCCAATCCCATCCAATAAGCATTTATTAAGCACCTACTGTGTGTAAGGCACTTTGTTGGAGGTACTTATGACAAAATGAATGACAATTCTTGACTTCAAGGAACCTATGTTATCCTTGGGAGAAGCAATAAGTAAACAGGTAGGCTTAACCACAGTTTAGCAGTGTAACTCTCCAACAAAAAGATGATCCTGCATTTCCTTAGCTCTTTTCAAGGGCCAATATAGGATATTATAATTTTAAAATGCTTGGCTTTAGTTTATATTTCTTTTTGTTTACATTATTATATTCATTCCTCCATATCATATCATCAGGACTTTGTGGTTACCCTAGGTTTTCAAAGGCTATTCCAGTGAAGTATAAACTCTGGCAGATCATACCATGATGATCTAGCCCTTGTGGAAGAAGTAAAAATTTCTTTGGCTGATAAAGGAGATAGTTACTCTGTCTTGGCTGATCCCACCATTGTTATACATGGTGCCATTTTTCCCAGGTACTTCCTTCAGGTGTCATATTTTAGTCAACCAACTCTATAGGGGAGTTATAGCTTTCCTTTTAAATATGCCACAGAAAGAACAATAGAAATAGGAAGTACCTGAGACAGCTGCCTAAAAATCTAATTCCAGCTTGTTTAATCATTTGTGTACAAGTGTAATTCTTGATTCACTTATTCTTCCTCAGCTTTTGCAAAGCTATAACATACTGTGTGAGAGAGGGGTAATGAGAGGGAAAGTGGAATCACTGTCTTGGATCTAACTCACTAGGTGAAATCAGCAAAACCAATATCTGCTCTGACTTCTTTTTGGTCATCACTGTGGCTCTACTTTCACTTTCATGATGAAACAGCTCTCTAGCCCACTGCTTCTGATGCTTATTGGAATGGATTTCCTGGCTGCCTCTTGCTTCTTATAATATTCTTTCCTGCTGAGAAGACCCTACTACAGATCACAGCAGGGACCATACCCAATCTTATTCTCAGAGCCCAGTACTGCAGCTGATGATGTTGATTAATACCTTGGTATTGATAGCCATAGCAGCATTCTTGTCTCTCTTTTTATGTATTCTCATGACAGTATTAGTCATTGATGGGTTTCCCCTGAACTGTACTATGCTCATGCCTATCACTGTCTGGCTTTCTGCAATCATCTGACACCAATGAGGTGTTCCTCATCCATGAATGGAAATTATTCAAGATTTCTTGAGAATTATAACAAATAGCTTGGTTCAATGAACCTTTCAGATCATAGACATTAGGGAAGGCATAAGACAGGGAGATGTATTATTGCCAAATACCACTGGAATCTAGCACAGAATTCAATTTGCATAGGGCTTGAATGGTGAGGTCGTCCAGTTGTTCCTCATTGTGGAAGAAATTATCATAAATACATTAAGCTCCACAACAATGCAGACTTTTGAGAAGAGATCTGTCATTTATTGCTCAAAAGAATCTGCCCTGGCCATTCACAAAAGAAAGACCAAGTGAATAATAAATTTATATTGCCCAGACTGCAACATACATAGAATTTGTATGTTGGAAAGCAAGTACAAATGAACAAGAAGTTGAGCTCAGTGCTAAATAAAAGGAAAAGAATAGGATGAACTGCCTTTGGGAAATTGAATAACCCTTTTAATGGCCCTAATTCCATGAAAAGAAATGCCCATCATCTTAATTCCAAAATTCTACCACTGGTGCTTCATGACAGAAAAAATATGGAATACAACAATATTTGAGGGATTAAAAGTTAACATTATGCAGAAGACAACCACAGCTGGAGAATTTAAGAGAAGAGGAAGAGGTAGCCCATTCTAGGCATGTGGTATGTGGCCTGTGGAAAGGCATAGAGATGTGGAATGGACAGGAAACATCAACCAGGATGATTTGCCTACAACAGTATATGAAGAGAAATAATATTTAATAAAATTTTAAAAGTTAGTATTAATTGGCAAACTGAGGAACTTATAATGTTAAAGGAATGGTGGGGCCATTGACAAACTATACAATTTCTCAAATGCAATTCAAGCCATTCTCTATATCCTATTCCATTCTTATGCGGGCTTATTTTCCACCCATAGTGTCTATTTTAGTTATATTATCATTATTATTTATAGCAACTATTTTTATGATGACAAAATATTCAGAATTGAGGGGATGCCCATCAATTGGGGAATGATGGAACAAGTTTTGTTATATGACTCATTGTGATATTTTTATGCTAAAAGAAATGGTGGGAGGGAATTGATTCAGAAAAAATCTGGGAAGATCTACATGAACTCATGTAAAGTGAAATGATCAGAATCAACAGATCATGATCAACTGCAAAAGATTTAGCTGTTCTGATAAATACAACGATCCAAAACAACTCCAAAGGACTTATGATCAAAAATACTATCCACCTCCAGAAATAGAACTGATGAACATTTAGTATTAATTGAAGTACATTTTTTTGCTTTATTTTTCTTCCTTTTTTGTGTAACATGGCTAATATGGAAATATGAATATGGAAATATGTTTTACATGATTTCACATGTATACTTGATATATTGCATGCCTTCTTAGTGGATGGGGGAGGAGCTGGAGGAGAATAGAATTTGGAACTGAATTTTTTTAAAAAAGAATGTTAAAATAAATTTTAAAATTTAAAAATAAAATGAAAAACAAGTCAATTACTTTATAAAAATGAAATATTCAAACAAAGTACAAAGATTGAGCAAATAGAAGAAACTTTAAGATATCTCATATGATAAGCAACTGACCTATAAAATAAAAGGTCAAGAGGAGATAAATGAAGAAGCTTTGGATACTAAGCAGCCAGAAAGAGTTCAAGTGCCTAATGTTCAAGTACCTCATTTAGAATCAAATAAGATTTGGAAGCTGTCACCATAAAAAAAAAAAAAGAGAGAGAGAGAGAGAGATGAGCTCATAATACAATAATAAGAAAGGCAAAAGTTGAACATTTGTAACTAAGAACAACCTCTCTGGGGAAAAATTAGTATTATATATGGGGGGGGGGATATACATTTAATTAAAAAGAGAACTTCAGTGCATTCTTGATGGAACAATCAAACCTGAGTAGAAACTTTGGATGAAAAAAACAGGAGTAAAGAGAAACATAGAAAAGTAAACACAAGTGAGGAATCAGCAAAGAGTTCTTAAGGATGAGCTGTTTATGTTTTAATGGGTTTTGGGGAGATGACACTTGTCTCCCCAAAATTCTATTGTCATGAGGAGTCATAAAGGATGTCAAAATAATATGAAGAATATGTGCGTCTTTAGCTATGTTTTGATGATCTTTAAGGAAATAAAGAAAGAGAGAAGAGAAAGGCTACCCTAGGAACAAGAAGGGGAGGAAAATGAGGGGATTTATCTCACAACATTGAGATGTACAAATAGAAGTCTACATTAAAAAGGTAGGGGATAGAGGAGAGCTCATCACTTTAACCTCAATCTTACCTGAACTGTTGAAGGAGGAGTAGAGTACCCATACAGAGTCAGGTGTAGATAGATATTCAATTCATCAGGAAAATAGGAATTACTGGGGAGAAAAAGGAAAATAAGAGTGAGGGATGATTCAGGGGAAAATTTTTCATAAGCAAAATAAACCCTAAGCTTAAGGATGGGAGCAAGGGAAATAGTGAAGAGTTTAAAAAGAAAGAAAGAAAAGGTAAGAATCTATTACAAAGTTTGGGAGAAGTTATTGTTGTTTGATGTTTACTCTTCATTCTTGAGAAGGACCATGACCTCACTTCACTTGTCATGACTTGCAAATGAATTGGATTTAAGTGAGGGAGGGCTATGCAAAGTCATCAGCTTCATTTTCTCTTCTCCTCCCCTTAGCCATCTGGGTCCAGTGATAAGATATAAATCACGATTACTGTAGATGCCCCCTTTGGGAGGAGTAAGAGAAGATAAGAGAAAAAAAGAGGACAGGAAATATATAATTTATGATCACAACTGGTTATGTGAACAGAATTAAGTTCATAATTAAATGAAAAAGGATATCAGAATGAAGTAGAAAGTAAAACCTAAAATATGGGATTTTTTTTGCAAGAAACAGTTAAAACATAAAAACTCACTAGAAATAAAGGGATGGACAAATCTGTTAAACATCAACAGAACTCAGAAAGGCAAGGGTAGTCATCATGATATCACACCAGTCGATAGGAAAAAATAAACTTAATTAAAAGAGATAAAGAGAGAAACTATATTTTTATAAAGGTACCATGAACAGTTTTAATATTTACTATATTCACTTAATGACATATCATCTAAATACTTGAAGAATTATATGGAGAAATAGGGAGTAAAACTCTAAGGGTGTGAGGGACTCAATTTACTCCTTTTCACACCTAGACAAATCTAACAAGAAATAATCAGGAAAGAAGGTAAAGACCTGAATGGAATTTTATGAAAGTTAGATATGCTAGCTCTCTAGTGATTAGTAGAATAAAAAGAGATACACATAGTCTTAAGGTGTATATGGCATCTTTATAAAAGTTGTCAACATATTAGGGCATAAAAGCTTAAATAGCAAATATAGAAAAACAATAATATGACATATTATTTTACACCTATCAGGTTTGCTAAAGTGATTGAGGGGAAAGCAACAAATGTTGGAGGTCATGGGCAAAATTGGGACACTAATTTACTGTTGGTGGAACTGTGAACTGATCCAGCAATTTTGGAGAGCAATCTGGAATAATGCCCAAAGAATTATTAAACAACCTATATACCCTTTGACCCAGCAATACCAATAGTAGGTCTACTTCCAAAGGTTATTAGGGAAAAAGGAAAAGTACCTATATATTATCAAATATTTATAGCTGCTCTCTTCATGGTGACAAAGAACTGGAGATTGAAGGGATGTCCAATAACTGGGGAATGGTTGAATAAGTCATGGTACATGATTGTGACAAAATACTGCTATGCTACAAGAAATGATGAGTTTGTTGATTGTAGAAAAAAAAAACATGACTAGTCTTGAGCAGAACTAAGAAAACATCATATATAGTGAACAGCGCCATCATTTTAAGAACAACATTGAGTGACTGAGTCATTTTGACTATTATAAATACCCAGATTAATTACAAAGAACCTATGAAGGTAGACACTATTTGCATCCAGAGAAAGAAACTATATGTTTGTGTATAATGGCAGCCATCTTGAGGGTGGGAGGTGCAGGGAAGAAAAAGGATATAGGGACAGCTAGGTGGCTCAGTAGATAGAGCACTGACCCTGAAGTCAGGAGGACTTGAGTTCAAATTTGGCCTCAGATACTTAACAATTCATAACTGTATGACCTTGGGCAAATCACTTAACTCCAATTGCCCTGCCTTCTTCCCTAGAAGAACCCCAAAAAAAAGGAAAGAAAAGAAAGCTACATACTAATTTTATTATATATTTAAAAGGAATAGAATGTTGTACATAATAGATTTGCAGTTTCATATACAATCATCTTTTGTATTCTAATATTTTGTGGAAATGCTTGTTTTATTGCATAAATTTAAAAAATACAATTAAAAAAGAAAAATAGTAATATGAAACACACATTTTACTGACAAGAATGCAATGGAAAATAGATTCAACAAAAGGTCATTGAAGAAGGCATCCAACATTAACTAAAGTTTAAGTAAATTAATTCTGAAGAATTGGCAAGTTAAAAAGGAAATATAAGAATTTATAGATAATTTTACTAAAGATAATGGCATCAATGACAACATAACAAAACTTTGGAGAGTTAGCTAAAGAAATTCTTAGGAGAAATTGTATATGTCTAAACACTTTTATCAATAAATAGAGAAAGAACAGATCAAGAAATTGAAACTAAAAAATGAGAAAAAAATCCCAATTAAACACCAAAATAGAAATCCTGAAAATTAAAGATTATAAAAATAGAAAGGAAAAAATGAATAACAGTAATAATAATGAAGCTAAGAACTTTAAAAAACCAATAAAATAAAAAGAAGAGTTAATTTAAAACAGACAATTTAAGTAAAAAGGATAAATATTTACAAAAATATAAAACCCTCAGAATAGCAGAACAAAACAATAGGTTAAACAGGTCAACTAGGTTAAGCAACTTAATTTTAGAAAAAGAAATTAAACAAGTCTTAATTGTCAAAGATAAAAACCTCAGAACCAAATGAATTTACCATTGAATTCTATCAAATGCGGAAAGAAAAATTAATACAAATATCACACGAACTCTTTGAAAAAATAGCAAAATTAGGGATCCTCTTAAATTATTTCTATGCAACAAAAATGATCTTAATAGCTAAACCAGGGTTAGCCTAAGTGGAGGGAAAAAAACTATAGACTACCTTCCCTAATAAGACTTCATGCAGAAGTTTTAAATAAAATTTTAGAAAACAGACTTCAAGAACATTTAACAAGTATTACACATTATCATCAGGCAAGAGTTATATGAGAAACAAAGCATTGGTTTAACATTAAGAGAATTACAAACTTAATTAGCTATCTCAATAGTAATCACAAATATTATATGATTATTTCAATAGACACTAGACAAACATTTAGGTAAAATGGTAGATTAGGCAGTTTCTCTAACTCTTACTACCTTTCAAAATTCTCTAAAATAAAAATTATATGGAAGAGGTAAAGTAATTTCAGCTGTCTCCCAAGAACTATGATGAAATAATAAAATGATTAATTAAGAGTAGAGAAAGCAAATCCCTAATCTATTTTATTCCAATCCAGGAATCATTAGAGATCTACTATAGCTAACTTTCCTAACTCCACATTTGATTCAGCACTCCTACCCTTCCAGCCCCCATATTATGGCACTGATGTACAAAGGGACCTACATACTTGTGCTCTGAGATCCATTTAGCTATTCCCTCATGCCTACTGAAATCTCTGGCACCAATACCCTCTCCACTTGCCTTGCCCTCATTCCACCAGTCTACGGTAATGAGTAACAAAACTCAACTCTATTCATCCCATTATTTCCACTCCCTGGAGGAGGTGGAGGTATGAGAAAAAAAAAAAAAAGCTTTTTCTGCCCAGGGTGACAGTATTATAGTATTACAGTAGTACTGAACCAGAGAATTAAAGAATAAAGGGAAGTGAGGCAGGGCACTAGTGTGTTCAGTGAGCCACTAGGTTTGAAGAAAGAGGACTGGCATTCAATTGGGGCCTGTTCTTTCTCCCAGAAGTCACTTAGGATAGGACCTAAGGATGGCTAAAAGTGAATTTGCCAGCTTGGTAGGAGACTGAAATAGTCCTGAGGTCCGACTCTTAGGGATCCACCATTAAAGGGGAAGGAGTCAGAAAATGAGCAATAAAGAAATAAAATGGGGAAACTATGGAAGTTACCAAAGATTTTAGGAGAAAGAAAACTCAGCTAAAATCCTTGAGTACAAACTGATAAATCAATGGGGAAGATACTAATAATGGAAATGATATATGGATATCTAAATGAGTCCAAGCATCTCTCAATAAATATTGCAAGAAAACAAAAAATGAATCAGCACCTGATGAGGCAAAAACTTCTGTAGATTCCCAAAGGAGCATTGAACCATAGCAGTATTTTCCCAAATGATTCAAGGAAGGGGAAAAAATCAAGAAAACAGAATTCATGGCCTGTTCACCATAAGTGAGTGGTATAAAAGAAAATTTTGAAATCACAGTGGGTAAAACTTTTCATTTTGAGTGTGGCAGGAAATGGTTCATTCTGCCTTAAAAAAAAAATTCCTCCTCCCTTTTCTTAGCTTTCTTTCCCTTCAGACTCCAAACCTGGCCAGAGCTTAGGACATAAAGGTAAAGAAGTTTTTTTTTTTTACACTATTCAACAGTTTTAACTGATTACACACAGATACACACTTCACACAGAAACACACAGAGACACAACACAGACAGAGACCCAAACACAAAATAAGCCCTACTCTTAGGTGCCTTTTTCTTTTTACTTTGGTAATGTCCAATTATCAAGCTTGGCCCCTGAATGGGCCATCTTCTGGAATATCTGTAAAGGGGCTGTGCTGTGGACCACCTGCTTTTGACTGGCACTTCCCCATGGATTGCCCCAAGGCTCACCAGTTCTTGCCCATTGAGGTTTACGGTATCTTGTCAAGGGGTAGAAGCTCACTAGTACTTGTTCTCTTTTGAAAATTCACTGATCTTGCCCCTTGTGGGAAGGGAGGCTGGCTAGGTCTTGTCAAAGGCTCACTAGTTCTTGCTTTTTTGCAGAAAGCTGTAAAGCCATGCACGAGAAGCTTTACAGAGGACAGCTGCTGTGAACAGCTTTTAAGGTTCTGATTATATAGTATAGTTGAACACTCTATTTATTCAATAACAAATCAGAGCAAAACATTCACAGTAAATCAAAGTACAGCATTCACAATGTTACAACTTGTCTCAGAAAATCAAAATAGAGCATTCACAACAACTTATCACAGAAATGGCCACATATTTTTCACCACAGTTGTCACATAGTTTTGAACAAAGTACAATCATTTAGCCAATCAATCACTTAGTAACTCAATCATTCAATCAACTTGATCATTCAATCATCCTTAAGGAGGCTTTTCTCCTTAAGGGACAAAAAATAGTCAAATAGTCAAAGTACTCCACCGCTAGGTAGTACATTCATTTAGTCAATCACAGTACAATCACAAAGTACAATCACAAATAAATCATACAATTAAGCAGACAGGACTTCCAGCTGTCTGATCATTACATCCATACCTAGCTAGTTACCAGAGAGGGAAGCACCAACATCTGGGTTTTCAAAGTCAGAGGGGGCTCAAAGGCTGCCCAAAGTCTCATCTCGCCAAATCATACAACTCTTCCCAAAGTGAGACCCAAAGCAAAACCTCACATCCAGGTCAGTCATTACTCAGTATTCACGAGAGGTCTTTTCATCTTGACCCAAGGTAGGCTCTCAGATTCCCTAGATCCCCTTCCATGGTCACAGCTCTTACCTAGATTCACCAAACTATGACCTGGGTTCAATGGCAGATAGCTCCCAGTTCCTTGTACAGCTCTTCATGCAGTTCCTGTACCAAACTGAAGCTCACAGCATCCAGTCCACCGTAAATCCTTCAAAGTCTCTGTTCCTGGGAAGTCAAGGCTTAACAAAGCCACAAACAGGTTCATACAAAGTACCAGCATCACAGTCATGCTCCCTCAGTCTTCAGCAGCTCCAGCTGGCCCTTGGATGTCTTTGGCAGCTCCCAGGAGAAGCTGGTAGCTCCCCAGAAGAAGCTCCAGCTGGTTCCCAGAATCAAAATCACTTCACCCAGGTTCTCAAAATCAAAGTCATTCTCTCCAGCCTGGGCCTTTCCTCTTCAGCCTCCCTCACAGCAGCTGCTTCTGCCTTCACAAAGCTTATCCAAAGAAATTCTGACTCTCCCTCTCTGGGGCTTTTCCTTATATACAGTATTGCTCCTTTCTTTTCAGCCTCTTCCTGTTACATCAGCAACAGGAGTTCATACCTTCTGTTTCTCTAACAGAGGCTTAATTTGAGCTAAGTGCTCTCAGTTTAGCAATATGAAAGGAACTTCAAATTTCATTACTATTACAAAAGCTCACCCATCTTGCCTTCTTACCTCACTAAGCTCATGCTTGTTACCCCTCCCTGGTCACCCAGAGACTCACTAGTTCTTGCTCCTATTGTAGGGGCTCACCAATTTTGTCTTACCTGGGTCTTTGAGCACAGGACTTACCTGACTGAATCACATTCTTCAGCAGATGGTGGTTGTTATGCCCTTTCCAAAATTTCTGCTTTTAGGTAGCTGTCCTTCTTTGGTCCATTCCTTAAAAGTGAAAGGAAACTCCCAGACTGTCCCTGAACTGCTGGCAAATGGCCATTGGGTGCCTGTCCTAGGACTGGCTAAGAGATCTTTTCCCAAATAAGGGGGATCCTGGGACAAGACCCCTAAACTGTGTGTGACAGAGATCGCTACCAAAAAAATCAATATGAAGATGTAGAAGCAGAAATGAATTTATTGCTTTCTCATGAGAAAGGGTAACACCCCTGGCCACTCTAATGGCACCGGCCAGGGAAGTACAAATTCATTCTGGAAAGCAGGGTCCTTTTACACTCTAACACGAGCCTTCCCCTGCCCCCTGCCCCTTATACCATTGCCTGGGCTTCAGGGAGCACAATCTATTTCTGTGAATCTTCCCCAGCAACAAAGAACAAAAGACAAGAAAAGGTGGGAAAGTTTTGTTGCCAAGCATGAAAAAAACTATTAACCCTTTTGAGGAGGCTTCACTTCTGAGAAATCATCCTTCATAAAAGGATACACAGATTGTCTCCAGAAAGGGGTAGGTGGAAGCCCTATGATACTAACTCCATAATGAATAGCATTTAAAATGAAAAATTCCAATAAAAACCAATTCCAATGATAAAAAAATTCTGCAAATGACCAGGAGAAATACCTTCACATACAAAAGAAATTGTATTCAATTAACTAGAGGCTTTTCTATATCTACTAGAAAACACAACAAGAAATGGAATAATGTTTTTCTAAAAAGAGATGCAATGAGAACAAATAACTCAGGATGCAGCAGGAAATGGCATAACTTGAAAACCTGAATCTAATCATGAGTGAAAAAAAGATAGAAGTTGAGAAAAAAGAGATTTTTGGAGCCTAACAAAAACAGACAGGCATGTTCATATTTACTTCACAAACACCTCTAATCTGCCTTAATATAAAAATAATAAAAGTGGATATATTAAAAAGTCAGAAATCATGAAACAAAATACCCCAGCAAAAAAAGAAAACTAAAAAGAAAAAAGACAACAAAAGAAAAAAAAGACAACATATGGACCATTATCAAATATCTTTCTAAGGTAGACAGAGAGACAAGCAGGAAAATAGAACGTAAAGTTTGGTGATGATGGAGGATCACCATGAAATGTAACTCATTCATCTGGTGTGTTGGTGTTTTAGTGAGACTAAATTCAGAATGGTAACGTACCTAAAAGGGTCAGAGGTGTACCAGAAGATAGAAGGAAATGTATGAGAAGCATGAATCAAGGAGGAGAAAGAACTTTTTTAGTGTCTCAGGAAGAAGAGGAGCTATGAGAATATAGGCAAGGTGGCAAAGGGAGGGGCTGAAACAGAAAGGGAGAAATCTCCATTTAATTAAAGGAAGTACCGACTGAAAAATGTCCCCATGTGGAGAGATAATCTATCTAATTATATATGCATATATATTGAAATGTGGGCCTTAAATAGGTGTAATTTTTAGGAGTGTGTTATTTATGGATACTACATCATCTGAAATTATGTTATTTTTCCATGGATAGCATCCTGACTCAGTAGAAGGGGAATCAGAGATCCAGGAAGCAACTCACATCCAGAAAGGTAAAAGAGAAATACAAAGGGGAGATTTCATGACAAAAGGGGGAAAAATGATAAACTGAAAATTTAGGGGCTAGTAATGAACCTCACAATTAAGGACATAGGAAATTTGGGCAATATTTTTATCTTTTGTGTTTCAGAAATTAATGCTTCTAAAAGCACAACAACAATAAAAGTGAAAGGGGCGAAGTCTACCAGGCAATAACATAGAAAGCATTAAGAAGAAGACACTTAAAACAGGTACATTAAAAAAATTTAATTCCACAAAAAATGGAGACTAAGGAAGGGGTAAGTAAAAGGATCATGAATAAAAGAATAGAAGTATAGAACAAAAAGGAAGGGGAAAGAATTGTTTAAAAGGGAACTAGAGGAAGAAATCTCTTTAAAGAAAAAAATGTAATAAATTTTAAAAACTAAGAAATGAAACATCTTGAAGGGAAGTAAAGAAAGGACTTAACTAATTAGCTATTTATTGATTAGCTATTTATTGATTGGAGAAAAATGGAGGAATAATTAGGTAACCAGATAAGAAGAAAGAAAAAGGAATTAATAGATTAAATAAAACTGCAAAACAAAGGAAATAGGGTGTGGTGGGGGGGGACAAATAAGAAGGGAAAGTTGAGGGCAGATTAAAGAGAGCTAGAGAAACTTGCTTTATCACAGGTCATAACTGAAGAGAAAAAAAGATACTATTTTTACAAAGGAAAAGGAGCTCCCCTAAATATCTCAATTCAGAAGAAGATATTAGAGACAAATGGAGGAAAACTTAAACCTTACTCTCATAACTTGAAATATGAATGACTTTTAAAATACAATAAAGCAAAAAGTGACAAATTGGACAAGAAAGCAAATTTCACAATCTATTGCTTACAAGAAATATACCCCAAAATTGAAGACACAACAAAACAAAAATATGGAACTGAAATAAAATTTACTATGCCTCACCTGAATCCAAAGAAGGATGAATTCCACTCATGCTATCAGACAACTAAAGAAAAATTCATAATATAAAAAGATAAGCAAAACAAACATTTTATGCTAAAAGAAGCATAGATAACAAACCAATCTCAATATTAAATGTATCCTCCAAATATCTTAGCATCAAAATTCATAAAGACAAAAATAACTGAATTACAAAGAAGAAATAGATATTAATAGGATAGTGGCAGAAAACTTTAATATCCTCTTATTTTTGACAAATCTAGCACAAAAAATTAAAAATATAGAATTGAAAAAATTGACAAATTAGAATTTAAAGACTAATAGTGTCTTCTAAATGGGATTACTAAAAGATA
>CM053589.1:10347290-10369385 GCA_028646515.1 Pseudochirops corinnae
CCCCAACCTGCCCTTCGCTCCATCCTCCCCCCCTCATCCCCTTCCCCCCTACTCTCCTGTAGTCCGATATCCAATTTAGAGTGAATGTCATTCCCTCCCTAAGCCAAATTCAACGAGAGTAAGGTTGACACATTCCCTTTTGCCTTCCTGTTCTTCCCATCCATTGTAACAGTTATCCCTTACCTCTTCTATATGAGATGATAAACCCCATTCTGTCTATCCCCGTCTCTTTTCATTCTATTCCTCTCCCACCTCTCAATTTCACCTTTTAAAATATTATCCCATCCTATTCAATTGATCCTGTGTCCTCTGTCTATGTACACATATGTACACATACTCACATACATATTTCTATGCACATATACCCTTCTATATAGACATATGTGTATGTATGTATGTACGTATGTGTATACGCACACATTTATATTCCCTTCAACTATCCTCATACAGAAAAATCTTAGAAGTTACAATTATCATTTTTCCATGTTGGCATGCAAATAGTTCAACTTTGATAAGTTCCTTATGAATTCTTTCCCATGTTTACCTTCTTACGCTTCTTGTATTTGAATGTCAAATTTTCTATTCAGTTCTGGTTTTTTCATCAAAAATACTTGAAAGTCCTCCACCTCATTGAATGACCACTTCTCCTGAAACATTATACTCAAATTTGCTGGGTAGGTGATTCTTGGTTTTAATCCTAACTCCCTTGATCTCTGGAACCTGGCTATAACATTCCTAGGAGTTTTCTTTTTGGATCTTTTTCAAGAGGTGACTGGTGAATTCTTTCAAGTTATATTTTGCCTTCTGGTTCTAAAATGTCAGGGCAATTTTCCTTGAGAGTTTCTTGAAGAATGCTTTCTAGGTTCTTGTTTTTTTCTCATGGCTTTCAGATAGTCCAATAATTTTTAAATTGTCTCTTCTGGATCTATTTTCCAGGTCAGTGGTTTTTTTCAAGGAGATATTTTACATTCCCTTCTACTTTTTCAATTTTTTGGATCTGTTTAATAGTATCTTGATTTCTCATAAAGTCATTTGCTTCCATTTGCTCCACTCTAATTCTGAAGGAATTATTCTCTTCAGTTACCTTTTGAGATTCTTTTTCCATCTGGCAAATTCGACTATATAAGGCATTCTTCTCCTCATTGGATTTTTGGGCCTCTTTTGCCATTTGAGTTAATTTATTTTTAAGGTGTTATTTTCTTCAGTCAGGTTGTTGACTCTCTTTTCATGATTTTCTTGCATCATTCTTATTTTTCTTCCCAATTTTTTCTCCACTTCTCTTATTTGATTTTCAAAATCCTTCTTAAGCTCTTCTATGGCTTGTAACTGGTTTACATTTTTCTTGGAAGCTTTTAGTGTGGGAGTTTTGATTGTGTTTTCTTCCTCCTGTTCCCTGCTTTGATCCTTTTTGTCCCCAAAAAAGGAATCTAAAGTTGCATTGCTGTGCTTCCTTTGCTTCCTTTGCCTGCTCATGTTGCCAGTCAATTACTTGACTTTTTAGTTCTGTGACACAGTGGGACTCTATTTTCAGAGGGGAAAGCTTTTTCCCAAATTGCTGGGGTTTTTCCAGCTGCCAGAGCTATTAGGAGGCTGCTGTCTCTTCAGCCCCCACCAGCTTTTGCTCACTGGTCACACACCTCAGAACCACTACCCAAGATTGCAATCCTGATCCAGGCAGGCTGAGGTAAGGGCACTTAGCCTCTGAATGATTGCTTGGCTCCGCTGCAATCTGCAGGCCAGGAGCTCTGAAGCAGCCACATGGAGACGATTGCAGGGCCACCACCTCTACTTCTCACCCTTGAGGCAGACAGCCAGACTCTCCCACAAATTTAGCCAAGTTCCACTGATCTTTCACTTTGTCCTTGTTTTTTATGGGTTGATAATTCTGGAAACCACCATAGCTGCTGGTGATCCTCTCTCCTGAAAGCTCCAGCTGTGGCTTGTTCTGGCTGCCCTGGGGTTACACTTGTGGGTTCATGCAGTGCTGGTCTGGGCTCCCACTGTGCTGCAATAAACCCTTTCCCCTTTGCCTGCTTGGATGCCTTCAGGGGTAGCTTTGTTACTCTGTCATTTTGTGGGTTCTGGAGCTCTAAAATGTGTTTACAGTCATGTTTTATAGGTATTTGAGGTGGTTATGGCAGGAGCCACAGTGTTCTCCTACTTCTATGCAGCCATCTTGACTCCAACCCCTGCAAATATCCAAAGAACTTTTTAAAAGAAAAAAAAATGAAGAGATGAAAATGAGCAAAACTGATCCTTATACCTAAAAATCAGATATTGCATGCAATTTTCTAAACTCATAGTCCATGTTCTCTATAGTGAGTGGAGGTGAGTGGAGGTATCTTTCCAGGTCTTTTTGAGAGTATCCTCCTCATTATTTCTTATGTTACAGTAGTATTACATCATAATCATATACAACACCTTCAGCCACTCTCCAATTGACAGACATCCTCTCTATTTCTGATTCTTTGCCCCCCCACAAAGAGCTGCTGTAAATATTTTTGTACATATAAGTTCTTTTCTTTTTTTTTTAATCTCTTTTGGGGTACAAACAGGCAGTTTCTAGAGGCCTGAACATCAGGTGCATCAATGAATGTAGTTCCAGGGAAAAGTAGAAAACCTCAAGACACCAGACACCACCACTAGAATCCCAGATCATCACCAGGGAAGCTGACAGACTCTTATAACTTCTAGCATTGCTGGCCACCTCCCATTCCACACCTTCAAGGCAGCACCAGACACAAGGCTCCCCTTCAGGGCAATATCACCATAGTACCAGGTAAACAACCAAGGCCTGCAGCAACTAGCAAAAGTGCCTCTGCCACCCTGGGAGCAGAGAGCCAATTTAAAAGAAAGGAAAAAGGACAAAAAAGGATGAGCAGGAAACAACAAAACAAATGAATCTAGCCATAGAAAGTTATTATAGTGACAAGGATGACCATGACATAAACTCAGAAGAGAATAAAAATTTCAAAGCAAATTTTGAAACAAATAAAATCCCAAAGAAAAATGGGAAGTAATGTCAAGCCCAGAAATTTCTCATGGAACAGATCAAAAAGAAACTTAAAAATCATGTGAAAGAGGTAGAAGAAAAATTGGGAAAAAAATTAGAGCAATGCAAAAGAATTTTGAAAATAAGACTCAACAGCTTGGAAAACTGCTTAAAAAGTAGACTTGGCTAAATGGAAAAGAAACAAAAATGTATTGAAGAAAATAACTCCATGGTGGGAGGGAAGATGGAGGGGAGAAAATCTGAAACTCAAGGGAGTGTGGAACTGAATCTTATAAACTAAAAGTAAATAAACAAATCAATTAAATAAAAAAAAGAAGTTGTCTAGCCCAAATATTAATTCTTAGACATGAGGAAACTGAGGCCCAGAGAGGCTATGACTTACCCAAGTGCCAAACAGCATTGGAAGCAAGATTTGAACTCAGGTTCTCTAACTGCAGACTGATTGATCTTTCCACTGTCCCATTCATTATGCCTTTGTAAATCTTACAGTCTTAAAATCCTGTGCAATATCTATATACATATGCATACAACAATAATAAAATTGTATTATTAAAACATTAAAAAAAAAGAAAACTCCAAAAAGAGCACAATGGCCAAATGGAAAAGAAAGTGCAAAAGCTAATTAAGGAAATCAATATCTTAAAAACTTGAATTGGGCAAGTGGGAGCTAATGACTCTATAAAACATCATGAATTAATCAAATAAATAAAACAGATTGAAAGAATGGAAGAAAATGTAGAATACCTTATGGGTAAAATAACTGACCTGGAAAATAGATCCAAGAGACACAACATTAGAATCATAGAACTACCTGAAAGCCATAATCAAAAGGAGGATCTGCATATTATCTTTCAAGGAATTATCAAGGAAAACTGCCCTGATATCCTAGAACCAGACTGGGCAAAATTGTATAGAAAGAATCCACCAATGTCCCCAGGAAAGAGATCCCCATATAAAAACTCCAAGGACATTATAGTCAAATTTCAGAACTATCATGTCAAGGAAAAAATACTACAAGTGGCCAGAAAGAAACAATTAAAATATCGGGAAGTCACAATCAGGATCACATAGGACCTGGTAGCTGCAAAATTAAAGGAGTAAAGGTCACAGAACACGATATTCTGTAGGGCAAAGGAGCTAGGACTACAACTAAGAATCACTTACCTGACAAAATTAAGTATAATATATCAAGGGCAAAATTGGTCATTCAAGGAAATTTAAGGATTTCAAGCCTTCATAAGGAGAAAAACAGAACTAAACCAAAATCCTTTGGCATTGGTTGAACATTACTCTCAACAATATTGACTCAGATTGTGTATAATAATATATATACACAATCAGTTGAATATAGAAATACATCTTACCCAGCAGGAGAAGGAAATTGCAAAGTACTCCTTAAACCCCAAATGGGGTCATGAAAAGTTGAACACCACTGATATGACTGAACATTAGCAATAACAATAACAATCTGGCAGAAATTTGATATAGTCCAATATCTTACACCATACAAGAACTTAAGCTCTAAGTGGATAAGTGACTTAGATTTAAAAAAATAAAGCCAAATCATAAACAAATTAGAAGCACAAGGAAGAAGTTACCTTTAAGATCTATCACTAGGGTAAGAATAATTAATATACAAGTGATATAGAAGATCATAGAAGATAAAATGGGTAATGTTGATTATATGAAATCTAAAAGTTATTGCATAAATAAATATAATATAGCAAAAATTAGAGAGGGAACAGGAAACGTAGGAAAATTGTGGCAGCAAATTTCCCTGATAAAGGTCCCATTTTAAAGATACCTAAGGGAACTCTTTAAATTTATGAATCTAAGAGCCATTTCTGGGTAGATAAATGCTCAAAGGATATGAATAAGAAGGTTTCAAAGGAAAAAAATTCTGACCATCACCAATTACAAGAAAAATGCTCTAAACCACCAATAATTAGAGAAATGCAAATTAAAGTAACTTTGACTTTCTACCTCATATCTATCAAACAGACAAAGATGACAAAAGAAGACAATTGCAACTGTTGGAGAGGCTATATGAAAACATGTACACTAATGTACTGTTTATGGAGATATTAATTGGTTCAACCATTCTGGTAAGTCATTTGAAAATGGGTCCTTCAAAATTACAAAACTGGATATATTCTCTGATATAGCAATAAAGAAAAAGGAAAAAGGGGGGCACTCAAGATGACAGCAAAGAAGCAGGAGAACTCTGTGAGCTGCCCCCATAACCACCTCAAATACCTACAAAATAGGACTCTAAATAAATTTTAGAACTCCAGAACCCACAAAGTGACAGAGAGAAACAAATGTCCCAGTGAAGGCAGCCCAACAGGCAGACAGAAAGAGTTCATCAATGCATGCTGGGAGCCGAGACCAGTCCCCGCTGTGGTTTTAGCTGGAGGGTGGCCAGGACAAGCTTCAGCTGGAGCATTCAGTAGAGTAGATCACCTGCTGCTGTGGGTCTTTCCAGAATTATCAACCCATAAATTCCAAAGAAAAAGTGAAAGGTCAGTGGAACTGTCCCCAGAGCCAGAAGCAGCAGAAGTGGCCACCCTGCAGCCACCTCCACGTGGTTCTTCAGAAGTCCTGGCCTGATGATTTCAGGGGGGCCAAGAAAGCATTTAGAGGCTAAGTGCTCTTGCCTTAACCTGCCTGAATCAGGATCGTGGTCTTGGGTGGTGGTTCTGAGGTTAGTGACCAGTGAGCCAAAGCTGGTGGGGGCTGCAGAGACAGCAACCTTCTAATAGCTCTGGCAGCTGTGAAAACCACAGAAATTTGGAACAAAGCTCTCCCCTCTGAAAGCAGAGACCCACTGTGGCACAGAGCTAAAAAGTCAAGTAATTGACTAGCAACATGAACAGGCAAAGGAAGCAAAGTAATCATACCAATGTACCTTTAGATTCCTTTTTTGGAGACAAAAAGTATCAAAGAATGGAACAGGAGGAAGAAAACACAGTCAGAACTCCTGCAACAAAAGCTTCCAAGAAAAATATAAACTGGTTACAGGCCACAGATGAGCTTAAGAAGGATTTTGAAAACCAAATAAGAGAAGTGGAGGAAAAATTGGGGAGAGAAATGAGAATGATGCAAGAAAATCATGAAAAGAAAGTCAATAAGCTGACTGAAGAGAATAATACCTTAAAAAATAAACTAACCCAAATGGCAAAAGAGGCCCAAAAAACCGATGAGGAGAAGAATGCCTTAAAAATCCAAATTTGCCAGATGGAAAAATAATCTCTTTTGAGATTGTGACATTTTGGTCACTGAAGAGAATAATTCCTTCAAAATTAGATTGGAGCAAATGGGCACTAATGATTTTATGAAAGATTAAGATAGTATTAAATAGACCCCCCAAAAATGAAAAAATAGAAGGAAAAGTGAAATATCTCATTGAAAAAAACACTGACCTGGAAAACATATCAAGGAGAGACAATTTAAAAATTATTGGACTACCTGAAAGCCATGATCAAAAAAAGAAACTAGAAAACATCCTTCAAGAAATTCTCAAGGAAAATTGCCCTGATATTTTAGAACCAGAGGGCAAAATAGAACTTGAAAAAATTCACCAATCACCTCTTGAAAAAGATCCCAAAAAGAAAACACCTAGGAATGTTATAGGCAGGTTCCAGAGTTCCCAGATCAAGGAGAAAATACCACAAGCTTCCAAGAAGAAACAATTTGAATACTGTGGAAACACAATCAGGATAACCCAGGATCTAGCAGCTTCTACATTAAGGGGCCTGGAACATGATACTCTGGAGATCAAGGGAGCTAGGATGAAAACCAAGAATCACCTACCCAGCAAAATTGAGTATAATGTTTCAGGGCAATATATGGTCACTCAATGAGGTAGAAGACTTTCAAGCATTCTTGATGAAAAGACCTGAGCTGAATAAAAATTTGACATTCAAATACAAGAAGCATGAGAAGGTAAACATGGAAAAGAAATCATAAGGAACTTATTAAAGTTGAACTATTTACATGCCAACATGGAAAAGTGATAATTGTAACTTATGAAACTTTTCTCAGTATGAGCATAGGTGAAGGGAATAAAAATGTATATATATGTATACACACATATGTTTATATAGGAGGGTATATATGAATATGAATGCATATGTGATTGTGTATATATGTGTACAGGTATACATAGACAAAGGGCACAGGATCAATTGAATAGGAAGGGATGATATTTTAAAAGGTGAAATTGAGATGGGGGAGAGGATTATAATTAGAGCAGACAGAGAGAGACAGAATGGGGTTAATTATCTCATATAGAAGAGGCAAGGAATTACTGTTACAATAAAGGGGAAGAACAGGAAGGCAAAAGGGAATGGCTCAATCTTATTCTTATTGAATTTGGCTTAAGGAGGGAATGATATACACTCTAAATTGTTTATCTTTCCCTACAGGAGAGTAGGGGGGAAAGGAATGAGAGGGGGGATGATGGAGAGGAGGGCCGGTTGGGGGGGAGGGTTGTGAGAAGCACATAGTATCAGGGACAAAGTAGAGAATTGAACAAGGGGGGGTGGGATAGGATGGGGGGAAATATAGTCAGTCTTTCACAGTATGTCCATTGTCGAGATGTTCTGAGTAACTACACATATACGGCCTGTCTTGAATTGCTTGTCTTTCCAGTAGGGGTGGGTGATGAGGGAGGAAGGGAAAGAATCTAGAATTTAAAGTTTTACAATCAAATGTTTAAAAAAAACATATATTATTATTATTATTATTATTATTATTATTATTATTATTATTATTATTTATTTGCAACTGGGAAATAAGATATACAGGCACTGGGGTAGGGAGATCCATCTTGTCCTACTGGAATCAGAGGGGTGGGCAGGGGAAAGACAGGGAGAAAATTTATAACTCAAAATCTTGTGGAAATGAATGATGTAAACTAAAAATAAACAAAAGTTAATTAAAAAAAAAAAAGAAAGTAGAGACCCAGGAGAACATTGTACACAGTAACAGCAACATTGCTCCATGGTCAACTATGAATGACTTAGCTCTTCTCAGCAATACAGTGATCTAAGAAAGTTCCAAAGGACTCATGATGGAAAATCTATCCACATTCAGAGAAAGAACTTGAGAGTCTGAATGCAAATAGTAAAGCAGACTATTTTCATCTTATTTTTTTTTGTAGTTTTCTTTCTTTTGTTATGTTTCTTCTTTTACAACATGACTAACATGGAAATATGTTTTCCGTGATTGTACATTTATAACCTATATCAAATTGCTTACCTTTTTAGGGAGAGGGAGGCATGGGAGGGATAAAATTTGGGACTCAATTTTATGAAAAAGTGAAAGTTAAAAATTGTCTTTATATGTAATTGGAGAAAAATACAATACTGTTTAAAAAAAAAAAAGAAAGTGAAATGGAAAAAAAGAAGGAGGGAAAAAAGTCCCATGAGTAGAATCATCTCCTATTGGGGAAAGTCTTAACAAATTGTGGTATATCAACATAATGGAACAAAATTATGCCATAAGAAATGGACAACATCATAGGAAACTTGTGAAGACTTTTATGAACTATTGAAGAAAAAAATTACTAGAACTGGGAGAACAATTTTTAAAATAGCATTATTATGTAGAAAAACAACTTTAGAAGAGTTTAGAACTCCGATCAACACAATGATTAACCATGAATTCAAAAGAATGAAATAGATACATGTCACTCACTTGACCCAGAGGTGGAGCATTCAAAGTACAGGAGAGATATTTTTAGACATGGCTTTTGTGAGAATTAATTTTGTCAAACACCATAGCTATGTACTGAAGGACTTAATCTGTTTTCTGTTTGTTTATTTGTTTAATTGGGGTCTATGAGGGTTGTGCAAAAAGTCATTTAATTTAAAAACACTTGTTGATAGAATTATTTTAAATTTGAAAAAGAATAGTTCATAGACTTATCCTGTAATAGCATATCGAATCAAGTATTTGAACCTCAAAGTCTGATCATATTTTGATACTGGGTGACTGATACATTTGGCAGAAATAGAGAAGTTTGGAAAAGGCTGAAGGCTTGGTGAGACAAATAAGTTAGATGGCAGAACCACATGTTATCTTAGCATTGGAATTTTACATTAACATGAACCTTTTTAGATAATTTCTAATTCCTCTTTTCACTAATGAAGTAACTGAACCTCAAAGAGGTTAAGTGCTTTGCCTGAGTCAAACAATTTAGCAGCAGAATAGAAAGTAGAACAACTTGATTCTGTGAATTTCTGTTTCGAGGTTTTCAGTAGCCACTTAGAGGCAGCTAAGCGAAGCTGTGGATGGCACGCTGGTCCTGGAATCAGGAATACTGATCAAATTCTGTCTTAGATGATTACTATCTGTATAACCCTGGGTACATCATTGAACCTCTACCTGCTTTAGTTTCCTCATCTTTGAAATGGGGATAATAATAGGACCTATTTCCCAGAGTTATTGCAACGATAAAACAAGATATTTATAAAGAATTTTACAAACTTTACACTATTATAGAAACGTTAACTATTATTACTGTTACTAATAATCATATTATCTTTATTACTATTTTGTAAAAACGTATTGATTTCCAGATGACAAATTCTTAGAGGTTTAATACTGCATCTAGTTAAACTACTCTTTTTTGTACTTTTTAGTGTGTTCTACATTTATTTTGATGGTAAATTTTGTAATGATAATCATGTTTGCCATTCTAGATTTATAGAGTCACTATGCAAGAAAAGAACAAATGATAAGGTGGAAATGTTGGTTTTATCCTTGTTTCTAAGCAGTCATTGGCACTGGTTTTTAACAAATAGGCAGGGAAATAGAAATTCTATTGTAGATTGCAATGGGACCTATGAAAGTCCATCCCTCCAACATTTAAATAATCTTTCCTACTTTAAGATTCACTCAATCCATATCTACTACTCAATCAACATCCTGGTAGCTGTTTTCTACTAACATCCAAGATGCTTCCTTTCTTTCCTCAATGAGTTCAGTGCCCAGGTGAGTTTTTTCTTCCTTCCTAGTCCCTGCTTTCATATCAGGGCATCATACATGTTGGTACTCTCTCAAGCACCTTTACTTCCCAGTCCCCCAACTTGCTCATTTCTTGTGACATACTCTAACCCACCTTAGCTACACAGAGATGATTATAGCCTTGATCTTGTCAGCTTCTATGTTTATGAACTCTGAAATTCCTTTATCTGATCACAATCTATTGTCATTTCACTTCTTCCTCTACTTTTGCCAATTCCCTTTTCTTCTTTACCACAACCTCAAATCCCTCGTACTCTTAGTTATTTCCCTGGCCATCACTCCTACAGTGGTTACACTCTTTTCTCTTCCCCCAACTTTACCCTTTGAAGTTTCACCAAGTTGAAATCTATCTACACTATCTTTTTCTCAAGTCACTTGTCCCTTATTGTATCTCTGATCTTCCTTTGTCAAGCCCAAGTCCTGCATTACTTTCACTGTCTGCTGCCTTCATATCTATTCATGTTCTCCGTAATAAAGCTAAAAAAAATCATGAAACCATGCTGCCTGTATTTGCTACAAATTTATGTTGCACGATCTCAACTGGGCCTTCACTGGAGTAAGACAGTCAACTCCCTATCCAACTCAGCAGCATGGTTTTTCCAAACCTTTTCAAATATGCCATAGCTCCCCTTCATGACAGACTCTCAGGGTGCCTGGAAAGGGCACCCTTGAGGTGACAATCTTTCCTCATCCTTCTTGACCTTTCTGTAGCCTTTGATACTGTTGATGAACCTTCTTGATATTCTTTTCTTTCTAAGTTTTCATGACACTGTTCTCTTCTGGTTGTCCTCCTACATATGTGACCACTCCTTCTCAGTCTCCTTTGCTAGATCTTCATGCACATGTCTTGTATGTCCCACAGAGCTCTATCTTGGGACCTCTTTTCCTCTCCCTCTGTACTGTTTCACTTGGTGGTCTCATCAGCTCTTACAGATTTAATTATCATCTCTATGCTGATAAATTTGATAATCAAAACTACTTATCCAAAACTAAGTTCTCTGCTTATCTCCAATCAAAAACATCTTAAACTCAACACATCCAAAAGTGAATTCATTATCTTTTCTCCAAACCCCCCCCCTCTTCCTAAATTGCCTGTTGCGGTTGAAACTATCAGGATTTTCTCACTCACTCAGGCTCATAAACTAATTGTAATCCTTAACCCCTCAATCTCTTACCCCCTTACACAAATTATTGCTAGGGTCAGTAAATTTTCCTTTTGTAATTTCTCACATATACACATCCTTCTCTCCTCTGATATTGCCATCACTATGGTACAGACCCTCATCACCTTACATGTGGACTATTATAATATCCTTATGCTTTTTCTCCTTTCCACAAGTCTTTTCCTACTCCCATTCAATACCTTGAATTGAAGAGGATGTTTCCATTCCCACATAACTAGTCTCTGTGATTGTAGGGGTTTGAGTTTATAAAATCTTAAGGAAATCCCCAAACAGTAATCAGTCAGCTTTCTTTCTGAGGTACTGGGGAAGCATCAAAATACCTGATTTTTGATTGCTCCCAGTCTACTGGTTTTACACCCCATAAAACTGAGGCACAGGGCAATGAATCTTATCACAAGGGCCTTGAGACTCAGTTTGGATCTCTCCTGTTTCTTTGTATTAAGCCATTAAAGTGTCTGTCTACAAACATGTTCTGTTACTCTCCTCTTTCCTTGAATAAGGTTTGCTTGATATTTCTTAAATTTAAACCAGCCTTAGAATTTTTTTGTAATATTGCCAAACTGAAAATTAAAAAAAAAAAAGATCTTTTCAATTAAAAAAACTCAGCTGTCAAAATGATCTTCTTAAAGCACAGATCCAAACATGTTATTCCCTTCTCAATAAACTCCAATAACTCCCTTTCACTTCTAGGACAAACAGAAAATCTTATTTTTTTTTTTACATTTAAATCCTTTCATTACCTAACACTCTTCCCATCTTTCCAGTCTTCCAAAACTTTACACCTCATCCCCCACTATATATCCTGATCTAGTCACAATGGCCTCCTATTGCCATTGGAATAATTCTTTAAATGTCCCCTATTTCTGAAATATTTTCCTTTTCATCTTTACTTCCTGACTTTCTTCAGGTCCCAGATGGAATCCTGCCTTCTACAGGAACTTTTCCCAAATCTCCCATATTTCTAATCCCTTCACTCTCCAATTTAATCTGTGCATAGCTTGTTTGGACTTAGGTGTCTGCATATTTTCTCCTCCACTAGAGTGTGAACTCCTTGATAGCAGGAACAATATTTTAGTTTTCTTTATATCCCCAGTACTTACCACAGTGCTTGGCATGTAGTAGGTACTTAATAAATGTTATTGACTGAGTGAATGGACAAGTTTGTGACTTCATGGGCTTCAAAAGTTCAGGAGAGAACAAGAGGTATTGAAAGCCATGTCAGAGTTTGTAGGCAGGTAAATCCAGCAAAGAATGAAGCAACCCTGATGAATGATCCAATCCTACAGAGGAACCACACCTCAGTGAGACAGTGATTTCTGCAAACCATGAGATAACTGAGATAACTAGTCATTTAACTGTATCACATTCAGAAGTAAATTGATGGGACAAATGCTTTGTAGCAAGCAGCCCTTTTAAGTTTGAGTCCACTCTCCTCACAGGCTGAGCTGGCACAGATGGAGGGAAGAGTCTGCTTTTTGGTTTAGACAAAACATTTTGAATTTTTGTTCTAGCTGTATCTTTATTTTTAAAAGCTAATTAATGTTAATTTGTTAAATGCTACAAAGATTTAATCAGTGGTATTAGTGATATTGAGTAATTGATACTAGTTAGACATATTATAGCAACAACTGGTAATTGTAATTTAGGGGGCCACAATGGAATGTTGACTTGAATTGATAGCATAAGAAAGACACCATATTACCTCTGATGAATACTCCAAGAACTCAGAAAGCATGAAGTAGTTAGCCTTCAGAGAGCATAAAGTAGTTAGTCTTGTCTTGGCACCAGACTTACCAATAGAGGTGGAAGCTGAAATGAAGGACCCCTCAAGTTTATATGGGGTACATAACAATTTTATCATGTGGGACTTGTCAATAATAGTGAGAATTGGTATAAGGATCCCATTACACCTTGAATCTATGTAGGCTACATAAAGATTTTTTATTATATTCCAGATTTTATTATGCTGATAGCACATCTTTTTCTTAGTAAAATTATGTTAAATCTAAGCCTTAATTTTTCTTATCTCTCTGTAACCAAAATACTTTTGTACATATAAATAATAAAACTAAAATTGTGCTGACTTCTTTTGTACTTTAGTCCTGATTCTGGATTTTTCCAACTCTTTGACAACAGCCTCTTCCTGCAGTGCTTTCCCTCTCACAATCCCCTTCTCTGATTTATGGGCCCCTGCCCAGGACCACCATTTCATCAAATGCCCAGGTAATCTCTGCTCACTTTTCTTCCAGCTTCATTCCTGATTTTCTACCTTGTTCCTAAGTAGTTCACTCTTCTCTGCGCCATCAACTTTCTAGCTCTTTTTTATGTGTTGTCTTTCCACATTAGAATGCAAAAGAGGACAATGATGGTCTTTTTTGCTTCTATTTGTAATCTCAGATCTTAGCAAAGTGCCTGGACATGTAGAAAATGTTGAGTATATGCTTACCTATCCACCTATCTATTTCCATTTTTGAAGGCATTTCTAGCTTTGTACTAGCATAATTTATGTCTAGCACAGAGCCCATAATAAGCACTTAATAAATTCTCATTGATTGATTTATAGACATCTATTTGAGATTTGTTGCCCAGTGATGTATTATATATTGGACAGACTTTGTTTATACTCTAACATTTCATGCCTATATAGTGTTTCCATCCTTCATACTTCAAGATACATAATTTCTACAGATTTTGCCCATATCTATATGACACCAAACATATGAAGAAAAAAATGAACTATTCATCAAATCATTCTGATATTTGGTTTATACTTATCTCCAAATCCAGGGGTTTGAAAATGACTAGATCATCTTCCACTTTTTTTTACTTCCTGTACCTGTTAGATAAAGATATAATTTCTTACTACAATTTCACAATTTTATAGTTGTATTTGGAAGTTAGTATATAAGTATTATGCAAATGATAAAAAGCATCAAAAATCTGAAAGAACCAGGATAGCCTTAATGAATTCAGACCTTGATTATTTGCATTTAATGCAAACCTTTCCTGGCTCATCACCTTTTAAATATCTCACTTAAATTATGCAGACAAAAATTGTATCTTGTTCTTTTAAAAAAATTTGAAGAAATAATTAAAACCACATTTAACCAGATGCTTCAGTTCAGAAAATCATAAGTAATGGAATTGTCTACATTTTTGCTTAATTTTTTTTAAAGCAAAATTGCTTCGTTTTCACCTTACTAAAGGAAAAAAAAATTGTATCTTGCAGAACCACGATATTATTTGAAATGTTGACATGTATTATAAATATAATGAACTATTTGCCATTCAAAATATGATGTAAGTTCACTGAGACTTCCTTTGTATTCTTATCACTTGCTTAATACTCAGATTTCTTGGCAGATCTGTATCCAGGCTTTGATCTGGTACTCTATCAGTTGTTGGTTCAGGCCCAAAAGACTGCAGAGTACACAAAACTGTCTGCTGGCGACTCCAAGGGGAAAAGGAGGCTGTTTATACACAGCCACTGATTAGCTAAGTTGGTCAATATTTGCATGATTCAATGATTATACCTTCTTTCTGTTACATTGTTATTTCATTGAACCAAGAAGAAAACTTCCTTTTCAAGAGTCTGGTATATTTTTAAGAAATTATTTTTCTTTCCTCAGATGTGTATAAATTGAATATCTTCTTTCATCTACCTTTATTTTTTCTTCTTTCAAGAATTACACAGTGTTTGCCTAGGTGTAATGTAACATGATGGCATGGAGGAAGGAAGGAGAAGAGTATTCGTCATGACTGAGACATAAAGGAATCAGACAAAGCTATGAACTTTTTGCAATACAACAGTTTCTGTGAGAAGTTTGTAAATATCGGTTCATTATTGCACTATTATGTTCTGGTACCACCTGAATGAAAGGACGAAAGCAGTACTCTTACTCACTGTAATTGTCTGAGAGCTAGTGCCCTATCTTCCCAGGGACTCCAGCCACGAGGTGGTTGGGTACCCAATGGCATTTTGGTGCCCAAAGAAGCTACCTGAATGCTCAGGAAGCCATCAGGTTATACATAAATCACAACATTGTTGTCTTCCCTTAGCTCTGGAAGAGGACCATGATATTAAGGAACTGATGCTATGACATTCAAGTGAATTGGATCTAAGTGCAAAGCCATCAGCCTCATTTTCTCCTCTAGGGCTGGATACCTGATTCAGAAAGAGAAGAACTTGCACAATGAAGGAATGGTCTTGAATGGGGGATCATTGAAAGATAAAGATAGATTTGGTGATTTTTGGAGACCAAGCCCATAATTGGCTATCATAATGAGTATGGAGTGCAACTCATCATCCCATTCTCTGAATGGTTGCATTTATGAGGGTCAAAGCACAGTCCACCCAGGGGCCCTGGACTCCACTTTGGATATAAACTGTGATCTCTTTGCCAGCAGGCGCCATTCTTAGCCCTGTGCCTTCGACATAATTGAATTGAATACTCTATTTCACAGACCGAGGACTATTGTTTTCATCCTTTGACTTTGTTCATATATGGTTAGTTTCCTGTAGCAGCATCATGTTTACCACATAACTAACCATTTTGGCCTCTGGAAATTTCTCTTTAACATTTAAAATTTCACTGTCGTGTTGATGTTTGATGATCCACTTTGAGAACCCCTAGAATCATAGGATGTTAGAGGCTATCTAGTCCAATCTCCTTTATTTGTTCATTGATGCCTTTTTACATTGCTTATATCACATTCACTTTTGAAATATCTTTATCTCTTCCCATATCCAGTGGCTCTTTACTTGTAACAAAGATTTTTTCTAAAAGAGAAAAGGAAAAAAAAAAGGTAGGCAATAATCCAATGATGATATCTATCTATACAAAGGTGAACATCTAGAATCCTCCCCCTCTGCAATGACGGAAGATGTACAGATTTTTAACTGTTTCCAGGCCAGGCCGGCACAATAATTACACAGCATTCAGATGCCTCTCATTGTCTATTTTTCCTATTTATATTGTTGAAATCATTGGTTTGTTGTTTTCCTGGTTCTGTTTGTTTCACTCATGCAGAAGGAGAAATATCTACCAGCACTTTCCAGTGGTGACTGGACTTGTTCTTTTCTTTCACAGTTATTAAAACTGTCCTTGAGACTTAATTGACTGAGAGGTTTAAGGCTCAGGATATTTGCAGCTACCATGCTAATTCATCACCTCCTAGACTGCTGTTGTTCAGTTATTCGATCTTGTCTGCCTGCATGTAAAAGTACATGTGGTTTTCTTGGCAAAGATACCAGAGTAATTTGCTATTCCCTTTTCCTGTGTGATCCCATTTAACAGATGAGGAACTAAGGGAAATTTGGGTTAAGTGACTTATCTAGGTAAGAGTCTGAGACTGAATTTCAAGTCAGATCTTCCTTGTTCCAAACCCAATGCTCTTTCCACTGAACTACCTAGCTACCCTGCCTCCTAAATTAATGCCTTCTAATTAGCCTCATTGTTTTAAGTCTTTTCCTAACCAATTAGTCCTCCACTCAGCTGTCAAAGTGATTTTTCTCCTCTTGACTTAAGAAATATAGAACAAGGACTGGATGCGGAATTATGTGTCCCTGACAACGTGGCCTTCCTCATTCTGCCAAACATCAGGGCTGTGATGAGGGGCCCTGAGCCAAACAGAATGCTCGTTGGGCTTTTCGTTTGGCAGTTTAAGAGACAGTTAAGGGAGACTGCTGGCCTTTTCTTGTACTGTCTTTAGGGATTTCCTAAACCTTTCTAAATCTGCAATAAAACAGTTTCCTCTAAATGTTCCACTGAACAATGTTAACATTCCTTTAAATCAAATACAACTTCCAACTGATTGGTTTTTGTATTTTTGTGCCAGTTAACATTTGGGGATAACCTCTTTTTGTCCAGTAGCAGAGAATTGGATGCTAATCAGGATGAGACAACTAATTTTCAGAGACTCTAGTATTTAACTAGATGAAGACAAAATTAAGAAAACAAAAATGAACACAGGAATTGAGACAAAAGACCCCCTTTGATGAACAAGGGCAGGAAAAATGTTGCTTTGTTCCAAGGCACTGAGACTTAGTGGGACTGCTAACTTGGGATCGAGTTAGTCGAGATAATTAGTTAAAATAGGAAGTCTCTTTTCGCCAACACCTCTAAAGTGAACTCTTCCTGGGATCCTTCTTTCTCTGTTATGTTTGACCTAACATCAGCCTTCTTGTACCTCCTTACATCTTGGTGAAGGGAAGATAGTGACCTTGGATCTATCTCCCTCCCCTTCCAAGGTCCTATGTCCCTACCAAAAAAAAAAAATTCTTCAAAATTTGGCTTTTCCAGGCCTCTCATTTTAATCAATAGCTAGAATTTCTCTGACCAGAGATGAGACACCACACTAGTATGAACAAGAATTGGCTCAAATGACATGATGATCATGCCACTGCCTTTGGTAGGATCAGAGTGTGAAGGTGGTTGTGAACCAGCATCGCCTAGGAGTCTGCCAAGTGTGCAGGCTGCTTCTCCAAAGGCTTATTGCTGCACCATCTTCTTCCTCTTATCCCAACTAGCAATTAAATGGTGCTAGTAATAGGCAATTGCATCTTTCTTAGTTTCCCCTGTTCCTCTATGTTCCTTCCCCAAATCCCTACTCCACCTCTCCCATCTACCCTACATATATACCTTACTCTCTTTAGTTAGTTAAAACTGTCAAAAAATATTAAAACCCAAATTAATAAAAAATATATATCTAGTTGCACATAACATATCTCTTGGCATTAGATTCTACATTCTATAAGGAAGAGAAAGATAATGACTCTATTGCATTACACACATTACTAGCATGTCCAGTTCTTTGGGGGGGGGGCAGGTCTTACTCTAAATGCCATCACTATTTTTACTAGGGCATTTAAAATTAATTCTTTATTACCCATTTTACATGCTTTATGCTTTCTGCTGCTTATATGTTATCCTTGCCAATTCCTTTCTCCCTAAAATGACTCAATTTTTTGTACTAATTTTAATTTGAATATTCACTTATCAAATCTTTTAAAATAACAATTTACATCCTCCTAGTGTCCAAAGATTATTACATACCACTTATGAAGTGTGTAGGATAAGAATAATAATAATTAATATTGAACTTTTGGACTAAGAATTAGCAAATCTAGGTTCTAATTCCCAATAATTAGCTATGTTACCTTGGGAGAATAATTTTCTGTCTCTGAGTGTCTTCTATAAAATAAGAAGTTGGACTTGACAATCTCTAAGGTTTCTTTTACTCTAGATATCAGGAATCCAACTGGACCAGTTATAAATAAACATTGCAGGAAGCAGCAATCCCACAATTTGAATAAGGTGATAAAATATGTATAAATTTAGCTCATGATGTCATCATATTGTGCCAGTGTAAGAACGGGGGTAGATTGGAGTGATAATAAAGAAGAAGACCTCTCTTTTGTGATGTTCTGTTTTATATGGTACTTTACGAAGGAAAAAAAGAAGACTTTTTGGACATTATGGCATTTAGGAGTGTTTAGATTAAAACTTTATGATTTTAGGTTTAGTGCAATTTATTATATAGCTAAAAATCTATTGAGATCAAAAGTAAAATTTGAAGTTAATACCTTTGACTCTTTAAGGGCAGCTTGTCAAACCAGGAGTCAGGTGGCCTGGATTTGAATCCTATATCTGTCACATGCTAGCAGTGAGATATTTTAAAATCACTTTCCTTCTCTGGGCTGCTGTTTCTTTATTTGTAAAATGAAGGAGTTGGAAAAAGGATTTCTGTCGTCTTTTCCATCCTTAAATGGGAGAGATCTTCTCTCCAGCCCATGACTACTGAATGAGTAATTTCTGCCCAATCAAAAAACAAATTAAGTTAATTTACCATGTCTACTATGTAGGCTAGGTACTAGGTAAACAAAGACAAATATTGATGACTCCTGCCTTTAAGGAATTTCTATGGGGAGGGGGACAGAGGGAGAGGAGGGGAAACTGGGACGGGACTCAACTGGGAAACATTAGAAACTGCTAAAATGAATAGGATAGATCACAATGGCATGAGAGAGCCAAAGGGAAGGATCACTCCCATTATTCCCAAAAGAATTCTACTAACAAAATAGCATTTAAAATAATTGCATTATAAAAGTTTCTTAAAATGAAGTCAAGAAATATAGTATTTAGTGGTCAAAAGTACCTTGTACACTGAGTGATTATTTTGTCAACATGAAATACAACTTCCATCATTTGTTGTTCGCTAACCCAAACAAGCTTTAAAGATAAAGTTTACCCAGGTAAAGTGATTCATTTCACTTCTTAACTCTTTTTCTTTCAAACTATATTTTGGTTCATGATCTACACTAAGATATATATCACCTTTTAACAATCAATTTTGCATTTCCCTAGGACAGGAGTTTGGAAGAGACCAATAGGGAGAAAGAGAGAATTTTGTATCCTGTAAAGTGTTTGTTTGTTATCTGTTGCAACAGCTTGAATAATTGGGCTATGCCACAAAGAGAATCCTATGAGGGAAGATAGTCCTCTTGCCAATTTCCTCAGAAGGCATTTTTGAGTATATTGATACTCCGAGGGAGTTCTTTCCACTCTCAATTAAACTCTAAATAAGCTAATGGAACCCCATCACAAATATGGGAATATATGCCGCTCTGAGTCTGGCAAATAAGAAAAAAACCCTCATTGTTTATTAATCCCAGATACTCCCCAACCCCCCTCTATGTAGCCTCTCAGCAATAACTTAGTCCTTGTCTTCTTTTCTGAAGGATTTAAATGGAATGACCTTAATTCTAGTTTTGTTTGCTCTCTTTTAAGCAGCTGCAATGAAGACTAAGACAAACAGTAGATTAACCATGCTACCTTTTATAAAGCTGATTAGCTCCTAAAATATGCTTAGTGGAAACAAAACCAAAAGGGGGAAAAAAGAGGTCGAATGAGAGTTGAGACAGGAGGTTTTCTTTGTGTTTTGGAAACAGTTCCCTTTCTTTCAGGAGACTACAGATATTGACTTTCCAGTGAAATATTTTCTTTGTGAGAGACTGCTTTTGCTGGATAACATTTATAGCATTAAGCAGGTGCCTGGTAAGTACTTTCTAAAACAAATATCACTTCGCTTCCTAATTTTGGTTTAAGAGGAGAGTTGGATGAGGATGAAGCCAGAAAACATTTGATTATGGCTTCTCTGATCTTCCTTGCATCAGGATTATCAGGTGGTTGACAGTGTCAAAAAATCAGAATTTCAAAGATGCTGTTACATGCACAGACATTAAGGAGCTCATAGCCTAGCAGTATTTCCTATAGCTCCTTAGGATCTGAAGGAATTTGCAGTGAAATTTTCAAGATACCTCAACTATATCCAAATGAAATCCAATGTATTATGGATTGATATAGCAGGAATTTTTCTGGAGGAATGTGTGTGTGTGTGTTTCTGGGTATCACATTCTCTTTTCTTCAAGGGGTAGAAAGATGAGCATCCATGTGTTCAATTTGCTCTAAAGTTTGAAATGTGAAAGACCTCTCTTGTTATAAGATAGCTCACATACATTATTTAATCAAACAAGGAAGCCTCCTAATGGTCGCTCTTAAATTCCACATATTACTTTCTTTGGGAGTCTCCTCATTTTCACACCCAACACCATGTGTTTGTCATTTTTCTATTATACATTTTCCAGCAAATTGTTTCCCATTATGTAGATGCCTAACTCTATACAAAACCCAATTTCCCTACTTTCAGAATTCTAGAGCATTTAAAAATTGTAAGAGCCATATATAATCAGCACACAGAGACACAAGTAGCCTCATTTTACCTTGTAAAAATAAGATTCAGGGATTGTTTTTAAGCTACTTTATCATCCATCCCTATGTAAGGATATCTAGAAAAGCTGTCTATGGTATTTAAATTCCATAGGCTCTATTTCAGTTACCAGGGGTAGTCTTTAATCATCACCAGCACAATTCCTGGCATGATACTCAGTTGAACATGAGGATATTGCACTGGAAAGACCTGGAATTCAAATTCCACTGCAGGCTTTGTGGTCCTGGTCAAGTCACTTCCACTCTGTGTTTCATTTTCCTCATTTATAAAATTTGGAGGTTGAACTGTATAGCCTCTAAGGTACCACCCAGCTTTATATGACCTCATGATCTGTATTGGTAAAGAGAAGTCCTTTGATGAGTATTCCTTTCATTGAGGAAATCACAAGTCCAGATAAGAATAATAAAAATTAAAAAAAAAAACATTTAAAAGGAGACAAAATAGGAATTCTTCCTTTCCTCCCTTCCTGCCCTATCCCAAAGCTCCCCACCTTTCCCTCTGTCTCTGTCTCTGACTGCATCTATTTCCCTCTTTGTCTCTCTGTCTCTGTTTCCACATCTGTCTCTTTCCCTAAAGATCAATCAACCTCTATTTACCCCTAACTCTCTCTCTTATTCATATAATAAATATAATAGTTGTTCTGGAGATTTAGGTGTCTTGTTCTTCTCTCTTCTTCAGCAAGGTATGGATTTCCAAGCTGGAAGAAGTTCATTAGTCTATAGAGTTTACATTGTCATTGCTAAGGAACAGTCAAAACAAACTACCTCTTACCACTTAATGCTTTAAGCTACTGTGCATTCCATGTTTATTTGTGCACAGGACTATAGAAACAAGTCAAAGGATAGAGTGCAGGTTTGCAGAGTCAAACAGGTTCGCATGTAAAATAGTTATCACAATTGTGCATTTGTCCTACATGTACTCTTCCATAGGCTACCATTTCTTCTGCTCTCCTAAAAAAAAAGCATCCAGATAGGTGGAGATTTGCTTGTGGTGGTAGGTTAGTTTTATTTCCTTCCTTTCTTCTTTCCTTCCTTCCTTCCTTCCTTCCTTCCTTCCTTCCTTCCTTCCTTCCTTCCT
>CM053589.1:10369885-10387698 GCA_028646515.1 Pseudochirops corinnae
TTCCTTCCTTCCTTCCTTCCTTCCTTCCTTCCTTCCTTCCTTCCTTCCTTCCTTCTTTCTGTTTTTCTATTCTTTTCTATCGTTCCCTTCCTCCCCCCCACCCCCTCTTTTTTTCTTAACAGATTTTCAAAAGTTGCCATGGGGAAAGAATGGGAAGAAAAGCCCATTCAGAAAGAAATTATTTTCACATCATCATCACCAGAAGGAAAAAGAAAGCCACTCCTGCAATAGTACATCTATGAAGGTCAGCTTTAAACTGAATTAATAGGGGATGGGAGCTTTTCAGTTTTGCCAATCTTTTATAATGAGTGTCAGAGCAGTGATCTACTCATTTGGCTACTGCCAAATGCTGCTTTCAATGAATGGTTTGGGCACTTTTAAAGCAAAAATCAGATCTCTTCTTCTTGTTTATCCTACTAAGAAATGCTTCCACCTGCCCTATTTTTCCTTGTCACTTTTGATTATTGGGTAGGTTTGACATCAAAAGTCATCCTTCTGTTTCAAGAACATTAGAGTTCCTAGGGTTGGAATATTTCATATGAAGGAAAGAGTGGGGGGGGGGGGGAAAGCTGATCTTGAAAGTCAAAAGATCACAGCAGAAGCGCATTATTTGTAGGCCTTTATTGAAAATCAATTTCAACCTGAGTGAATATATTAAACCAAAAACAGGCTACAAGTATGTGAATATTTGGCAAAATGATGAATTCGGTCAGCAGCCTTTCTGACGTGGGGAGTGCAACACAATTTAGGAAGTGCTGGTACTCTTCCTTAGAGTGTCTCTTTTGTGATTGCTAGTTGGTTTCCACAGATCCTAGCTGAATATTATACCATTAAATAGTATGAAGAAAAAATCAAAATATATATTTACAGGATACTAAATAGTAAGTGCCCTTTCAAACACTCTTTAGTGGTTAGTTTTTAAAGTCATTGTGAGCACCCTTGGAAGGCAAGAGGAGTATATTTCAAAGACTTCAACTGCTATCAACTACCTTGTAATGCTAAATAAATGCATTCTGGCATTTATGAATGCACCACTATAAAACATTTCATAAAGGATTGTTGGATAGGAAAAAACCCTCTCTTAGCCAGCTTCTTTTCTTTTAATGGAAAAATCAGTTATATTGGAGCTGAATGTGCACGAAACTAGAGTGACACTGAGTTCAACAAAAGTAATAGGTATCAAGCCTGAGGTATTGATAGAAAAAGATACATACATATAAATGTTGGCTGCTGGTGGTCATTAACTATGAGTATGATAAAATTCACTATAGCCTGGAATCAGGTTTCTAGTACAGATCCATATTTCAGTCACCAATTATTTTTAATAAATCCTAGCGATAACTGCAATGACAGAGGGCAGGTAGTTTGTCTAACCAACTCAACAATGAAAGCAAACTTAGTCTTCTTCCTTTGAAGAAGATTTGTGTAAATTAGACTACATCTATTGTCTTTTTCTTCACTTGATGTTTCCAAAAGTAGAGGAAAATTGGTAAGTAAATTAAAGGAAGGATTGGACTTTTTTTTTTACTATCTTTCATAATTTTTGTATCACTTAAGGTAAGGATCACACTCAAGTCTTCTTTTGTAATCATTCCAGATCCGATCTGAGAGAGTAAATTTCTGCATCTTAGTAAAACACAAATTGACCACAGTACTAAATCATCACTTACGAAAAAATTCACCCAACTCTTAATTCGGCTTATTTCAGAGAGACAGCCATTAAAGCAGAAAGGTTAAAATTATACAGCAGCAAAATAGCCAAAGGGGGTGATGCTCCAACAGCATAGTTAAAAACTATATTCACTCTAAACTGATAACATGATAGGTATTGTATGTAATGTTTAAGGTGCTGCAATTGTTCTAATAATAAATGTAATATTCAGCAGCGTTTCTCATAGATCACTCAGTTCATCATTAGTGCCATTTTTCCTCTTTATAATAATGTGCACTTTCTTTCAGAAAGAGCTTGGTTATTTCTTTGGGCCTATTTGCTCCTTTTTTATGTGATTTTTTCAATACTATGAAATGATGCAGAGCTAAAAAGGTCCATCCACTTCACTTGTGTTGCCTCCTGCGTTACCTAAACCACAACAGAACAATGACAGACAACAGAGCCTTTCTACTCTCTAACAATTCAGTCACCATGACAACCAGCAGAAGAACGTTGGGCCAGAAAAAGCATTGAGCTTGAGGGACTAGACTAATCAAAAAATGGAATAACATGACAACAATTACACTGATGAATGAGAGGGAAGCTCCAGATGCATTCAGACACCTATGGCACCACAGACTTGATGCATTCAGCATTTTGTGTTTAGTGCCTTGTGTTTTTGAGAGCAGGTAAATAGACAAGATCGAATTGTGTAACAGAATGTCAGTGCTCTAGTTAAATAGAAAATTCCTTTCCTTTTGCTTTGCTCCTTCAAGCTCATTGAAGAGGGTTTAGGAGAGATGAGGTTTTGAAGTGAAATGTGTAATAGATACAATATGAGTGCCACAAGGCAATGTTATTTAGTTTTTAAAAAGTAAACTTAGATTTTTTTCAAATATATGAGCACAAATAAAATGAATGTGGGGGCTGGGTCGGTGGTTGACACTGTGTTGTGAATACAGTTTCAAGCTAGTGACATACATAATTCATCTCTTCCCAGTGTATCCTCCTGGTACGTTGGTTTCCACTGCCAAAACCAAGCAGCACATTTTGAAACTCTTGCCATCTCCGTCTGGCACCTGGGAAGAGTCAAACTAAAATGGGCCCCTACAGTTCTAGGTCAAAACTAGAGTGCTAGAGAGGTGGCTAACTATGCCCATTTGCCATCCTTTCACCACCACTGAAACTAATCCTTCCCCTCTCAGAAGAGATAAAGTAATATAAATGCGTTTTCTTTCAAAATTGTGTTTCTTGAATATAGCGTTAGACTGTTAGGATGTAAATGGATTTTATGGACATTTCCCTTAGGTTCAGTTACAAGAAAAAAAAATTCTCTCTATTTTTGTAATTTCTTATAAGGCAGAAAATTTGAAGGATTTTCAAAATGAAACATACCAAGTGACTTTGATTCATTGGAATTTTCAAAAAGCGTTTTTCCTGTGTCTGCTCTCCTCCCTGTCTTAGAAATGGTTCTAATTGGATCATTTTATTGTGTTACAAGGTGATCCACAATCTGACAACCGTGAAATGATAGAAAAATTTGAGACTATCAGATATTGTCATTTTCACTAAAAAATTGTATTTTGGAAAGATTGGGGCTGAATATTTAAGTTACTTAAGTTTAGTTTCTTAGCTGTTGCGTAATGAACTATCTAAAGCTTGCTTTATAGGGAAAAACAAATCCCCAGAAATTACATGACCTACAGTGGAAAATTCTAGATTAGCAAGTTGACTTGGTATGTTCTTGATCTTGTTAACTTAGGTCAAACTAAGGCCTAGAAAGTCAATCCATAGAAGGGATCCAATTCTTATCAGCTGGCTCCCATTGACACGAGAAGGCATTGCAGATATTAACTGTTTGAATTGGGAGAAGTGATTAAATAATTCCCCTCTCCAAAACTCAGTTCCCTGATCTTTATAATAAAATTGTCTCTAAGATTCTTGAGAACTCTAACATTACTTTCAATGCAATAAACATATTATATGCAAGGCCTGGGTATATAAAGGTGGAAAAATAATGGTCCTGCCTTTGAGGAGTTTATACTATATGGAAGAGAAATAAAATTTATACAGATAAGTATGTACAAGGTAATTTGAGGAGGGAATAGAGAACTAAATTTGATGTAATCTGTGAGAAGAATATTTTAGAAATGGCAATCCTTTCTAGAAATGAAAACTGTTGTTTCTACTCCAGTGTTTTGTTGTTATTATTCCTGTTTTCAAAGAGGACCAATGACATCATGGGGTGATTTCTTGACCAGAATTGCACAAAATCATTAGCCTCACTCTCTCTTCCGGAGTCTTCAAAGTCCACTGGCATGACACAAGTCAAGACAACCATCCACATTCTTAGATGCAGTGGATGACCTTGGTATCTTCAAGTATCCCATGTCTGTCCACACTTTAAGAGCTACACAGTACCTGCTTCAGCCACCTTTCATGGCCATTCAAACAAATTGTTCTCATCCACCCATTCTTTCAGTGTGAGAGTGTCAGAATCTTAACATGCTTGGGTAGACACCCCCCAACTAACTGAAGGGTTTGAAACCTGTTTGCCAGGATGTGGCCACTGGGCATGCCATAAGTTCTTGGAGTAACAGGTGAGAGCTGGGTGAAAATTGGAAGCCAAAGCTGAATGAGAAAGGAAGCAGCCCTGCAATGCACTCAGCAAGCCCTCACAACAGAGGTGATAGTCCTCTTTGAATCCTGTACACCTCCAATAATCCAATGTAACGGTTTCAATTATATATCCCTATCATTTTGATGGGGCACCTAGGTGGCACAGTGGATAGAGTGCTGGTCCTGGAGTCAGGAAGACTCATCTGTATGAGTTCAAATCCAACCTTAGGACACTAGCTGGGTGACCCTGGGCGAGTCATTTAACCCTATTTGCCTCAGTTTCCTCTTCTGTAAAATGAGCTGGAGAAGGCAATGGCAAACCACTCCAGTGTCTTTGCCAAGAAAACCCCCAAGTGGGGTCACAAAGAGTTGAACATGACAGAACAACGACGAAAACCATTTTGATAACAATGTTTATAATAATAGATCACAGGGACATAAATCACTCTTTTGAGGAAGGCCTCTTTAAAAGATGAAGAAAACAAAGTTTAATTGCTTAAGGCAGTTTTTCAAGATAACTTGGTTATCCAGAATAACTTATTCCTGGAGGGGCCTGGAGAGTAGGTTTTATCATTCGCTTTTTAGCTCTAACTTATGTGTCAGAGGTCCTTACATTTCTCTATCTTGAATTTCTTGACTTCTTTTAAAAGGAAGGGTAGCGTAATGGCAAAGAAATAAATACTTAATAAAATGCTAAACCCGCGGTCATAAAGCAACCAGGGTTTGAGTCATAGATGCTTAACTTCTCTGAGCCTTAATTTCCCTATCTATAAAATGGGGATAATAATTTTTATATTCCAGACCTCACAGGGTTCTCCTGAGGAAACTATTTTGCCACCTTTGAAGTGCTTTACACATATGAATGATTGTTAAAGATTCAGCTCTGGTGGCAACTTCTCTAGATGTCTTTCTTGAAAGCCCCTCAGGAAAAATTGATCTGTAAAACCTGAATGACCTCAATGAAGCACTGATTTTAAAATGTTTTTTGATAGTCTTTTATATCATCATAGTTTTCTCCAGTCTCTTCCCCCCTCCCTTCTTAGAGAAAGACCTCATATAACAAATAGTATTTTTAAAAACAAAAAAGGAAAAAATTAATATGTCATCAATCTATCAAACAAGTCCAAAAAACACGTGCAGTGTGAAATGCTTATAGCCAACTACTCCTGCAAAGAAGTTGGTGAGGAGTGTCATCTCACATCTCACACAGGCACACATATTTAATTTTACAACATTCATTTTTAATTTTTTTTGCACATAGTTGTTTTTTCCATTTACATTGTTGAGTCATTGTGTAAATTGTTTTCTTGTCTTCATTATATTTTAATATGTATTGTTATTTTTGTTGTAGGAGCAAAGTGCCTTGCTTTCCCCTTTTGAAATATTAAGAAGGTATTTAAAATTATCCCAATCTGATGCCTTTGGATTAATTTTAAAAATAAACTTTATCAGTTTTTCATTAACTGTATATTCCAAAGAATGCTTTTCTGCCTTTTCCCTGGTCAACTCAGAAAAGGCTCCTCTCTGGAATTAATTCTAGTGGAGAGCCTAACTAGAAGCCCTAGAAAATCCATCTTGATCACATTAAGATAATGATCTACCTAAAAGCAAAAGAAGTCACTTTGATTATTTCAATTAATGGAAGTTTACCTGCCATTGGCCTTATGGTAAGTAGAATCCTTAAAGGGAATGGTCAAAGGAGGAAAATGAATCTCCAAAAGTGTGCTGATAATTATGAGACTATTATTCTGTTTAATGAAGCAAACTATTACCTGAACTGTTACTTTTGTTCAGTTTTGACTGAAATATTCCTGCTTTAATATTCTAAAGTGTGAGTTCCAAATGAAAATGGAGCAGTCTGGACATTTCTCTCTTAAAAATGTTTAGAATTGGAATAATAATAAATTAAAATATTAAATTTAAAAATATATATTAAAAAAAGCTTGTGCTTGCAATACAGAGTACAATATTGATTGTTTGTCTTTGACCTCATTGTAACTTGCCATTTCTGCTAGATTTCAAACTCCTTAAGTTCAGGGATACAGCATTATTATACATATTTTATACTCATTGCTTAGAAAAGTATTTTAGAAAAGGTGATTAAAATGTTTGTTGAATTGAATCTCTTCCCATAATAATTAAATGTAACATGTGCCCCATTGTCTTCTGCTGGTTTGGGAGGCTTCTTCTATTGGCGTGAGTCATTCTTAGGGGGTCTAATGTTCACCTGGATGTTACTTTTGGCTGGTAGAGCCTTTCTTAGATTAGTGTCTTTTCCCCTAAAACTTTCTGTTAATTTGTAAAGAACAAAGGATTTGAGGAGTCAGAAGATCTGTAATCAAACATTGATTCTATGATTGAGTCATTTGG
Source organism: Pseudochirops corinnae (assembly GCA_028646515.1). Taxonomy (NCBI): domain Eukaryota; kingdom Metazoa; phylum Chordata; class Mammalia; order Diprotodontia; family Pseudocheiridae; genus Pseudochirops; species Pseudochirops corinnae. The sequence continues at coordinate 10,376,526 of CM053589.1, forward strand.
GTTCATGGTTTAAATTTTAAGTGGTTATAAAGTAAGTTTTATAAGAATGAAATTTCTCTTTTTTTGAAGTCCAAGAGCAAAATCTTCTGAATAGAAGTATCTTACTAAGAATAAGTCCTAAAATTTCTTTTTAGATTCATTTTCTATATTCTTCAGAAGAGATATCCAGAGGAAAGTCAACTGCTACATTACAATATGGAGTCTATTTTCAGCACAACTGGAAAATCTTCTCCCTTGGCATTTGTTTTATTGGGTTGATTTCAAGTGGACAACACACACAAACACACACATGTGTGTGCATGCACACACACTTTGAATTCATCTAGAATGAGGAGAGAAAGAGAAAATTTCACCCTCAGTGATGACAGAGAGTATAAGTAAAGAGGAGAAAAGTGAAGCAGTAGACCTTTTTGTTACAAAGCAAAACTATCTTGTATCTCTTTTAGACAACTGCAGTACCCAAATTGGGTACCATTATACTAGGATTTTAATTGCACAAGGAACAATTGTTTGGGCCAATACTGAAAGACATCCTCTCAAATGTCATGTCTGGGATCTACTCCCTTAAGTTAGAGACACAGCTGTACAAGCTGTCAGTCCATTGGTTTCCTGGCAAATAAGCTGAGCTGATTGTGAGAAGAGAAGAATACAGCAAAATCAGCTTTGTGAGACAGAAACAAAAACCAGTTCTTATCTGATTAGAGGACAGGATAAGCAGATCACATTTTCCACATAGTCTCTGATATTTTATTTTACTGGAAAGAAAATCTACTTATCAGTTTGAACAATACTCTGAGTTGTCAGATAAAAGGTCACATAAAGCTGAAGAAATTTACCTTTAAAATGTTTCTATTATGTTTGGTGACAGTGAAAGCTTCCACTAAGAACATCTCTAGTATTTACTTTTTTTCTATGGATGAAGCAGGAATCAAAAAGGACTTTTCAATTTGCTTCAGGAGAATGATAGGCATGCAAACTCTCAGTTGAACATTGAATTAAACCTTGAAAATCCTTTCTAAACTTAGTGGTGCATCAAGACTTTTATATTCCAGGAAATTTGTCTCTATAGAACAGTTTAATTGGGGTCCTTAAATCATGAATGTGTGTGTGTGTGTGTGTGTGTGTGTGTGTATGCAGTCTCCTCAGTCCGATTCTGCCTCATTTGTATCATTTCCACTCTGTGGTCTACTTGGCTAATCTGATAGTCATACTTTATGAAAAGAAGACATCAAAGGTGAGAATAGACAGGAAATTGTTCTTGAGTGAACTTCCCTTTGTTGCTTGGCCCATAGTCTTAATGGAGTCTTAAACCTGTAATTTACCAGAGGTGAAGAAATCTTCATGAAGACTTCCATGTTCCAAGTTTTCATGAAGACTATCATGCTCTCATGGCTGATGTGGGAGACCGAGTGACCTGTATGCAGCAAGTTCCAGTGTGGTGATCAGTGAGGCAAATCTGGTTCAGTTTGTCTGGGTAAGGTTACCTTGGGTGAATTGATCAAATTGACCATCCCAACTCCCATAAAGTACACATGTCTGTGGAGGGGTGAATTTTAGCAGCGAGTCTGAATAGAATCTTTGGTACCTCTGGCCTGAGGTATCCATGAGCACGGCAGGAAGAAAGCATTTTCAGATTAGGGAAAGTAGACTGAAACTAGGGATGGGAGACTGGGAGGTTAGGAGAAAGGAAAGAGATTATAGGAATATAGGGTAGGGCATAAGATTGAGGATACTCCCTAGCAGCTCTTGAAGTGCTGAAAGGGCTGGGAGCAGAAAAAGTTTAAGAAGTCCTACCCTAGAGGAAGTATTAAAAAGTATGTAGAGGGGAAGGGGCTAGGAGAATATTGAAATGAGAAAGTAGGGGCTAAGGAATCATTCTTAAGCTTTGCCTTTATTCTGGGCTTAATCTTCAAATCAATGATGACTGGTGAGCAGAAGTAATACAAATACTGTTTTCCCATTTTACAGATAAGGAAACAAAGTTTCAGTGAGGTTAACTAATTGTCCATTGCCACAAAACTAATCATTCTCATAAATAAGTTTGCATTAAAAGGTGCCCCCAGTCAAAGCTATTTTCTTAATCATTACTTCCACATTATTGCCCCCAAAAACCATTGAAAAAATTAATTCTGAAACACAAAGATAAAATCTAGTAGTTTGAAGTCAAAAGAAACATTCAGAAGTTTCTTTATTTTACCTGCCCTCTCACACCAACTTATGAAGGAACACAAATCACTTGGCCACTCGGTTTGTCTGAATATCATTTCACAAGTCCTGCCCAGAGAGATCAGCAGTGACCAAGAGGTCACTGCTAATTTCAGTATCTTTCATCATTTTTTATAACACAGTAGTGTTCCATTATATTAACATGCCATAATCTCTTCACCCATTATGCAATTAATAAACATTCCATTAATTTCAAGTTCTTTGCCATTAGAAAAAGAGCTGCTATAAGTAATTTTTTGTGTGTGCATAAGATATTTGCCTCTTCCTTAAATCTTTTTGGTATATAATACTTAGTAAAGATAGCTCTGGATTAAAGTATTTAACCAATTTAGTAGCTATTGGGCATGGTACCAAATGAGTTTCCAGAATGGTTATACCAATTAACAGCTTCTCCCATCTCCTCAGCATCTGCTATTTTCCTTTTTGCGCAATTGTCAATCTGATAGATATGAGCTGAAATTTTAAGAACTGCCTTAATTTACAGTTCTGTGTAGTGATTTAGAAGATCTCTCTCTTCACCCCCCCCCCCCATTCTTCCCAATATGGCTATGGATAGCTTGAGTTTCTTCCCTTGAGAACTGTTTTTTCATATACTTAGACTGTTTATCAATTGGCAAAGAATTCTTATTTTTATAAATTTGAATCAGTACTGCACAAATTTTAGAAATGAGAACTTTATCAGAGAACTTTGATATAAAAATTTTTCCTGAGTTAACTGTTTGCCTTGTCAACTTAGCTGCTTTGGATTTGTTTAGAAGTTATTTTAATTTTATGCAATAAAAATAGTAAATTTTATCTTCTGCGATCTTTGCTATTTCTTATTTGGTTATCAACTCTCCTACCCATAGGCCTGAGAGATATTTCCTTCCCTCTTCCCCTAATTTTTTTAGGTTGTGGTCTTTTATATCTAGATTATATACTAATTTAGAGTTTATCTTGGTATACAGAGTGAGTTGTTGGACTAAATGTAACTTCTGTCGGACTGCTATCCAATTTTCCCAGAAATTTCTGTCAAACAGTGAATCCTAACACCAAGAGTAGGATTTATCAAACAGCAGGCTATTAGGTTAATTTGTTTCAGAATATTGTGTACAAAATACAAAAGAGTAATGGAGACAATGTACAGTCTTGCTTTATTCTTAATATTATTGGAACGATATCTGTGTAGTTTGTTACCGTTACACATACACAATACAGGCTCTTGTTTTTAGGACACCATTTAACATATTGAAGAAAGGTACATTTATTCCTATGCTTCTTAGTGGTATTTAAAAATGTTTTTATTAATGTCATTTTCTTTCAAGTCACTAGAATTGCTCCCAGGATCTCATCTTCACACACCTCATTCCCCAAAAGAAATCCATAAAACAAAGACCAGTATTAAAGAAAAAAAAAAAAGAAAAAGAATGAATCACAAATTAGAAAACAACTCAATTAATATACTGAATACAAATATATTTAATGCATTGAAAAAAATTTGAAAATATATGCAATGTACCAAATCCATGAACTTCTTTCTCTGCAAAGGAATGTGTTATAGATTTCCTCTGGTACCTCTTCTTTTGGTATCTCCTTTTTGTAATTAACTTTTGTTTATTTTTAATTTACATCATTTAGCTTATGTCATTGATTTCCACAAGATTTTGAGTTACAGATTTTCTCCCCATCTTTCCCTTACCCACCCTCCAAAACTGCAATCCCACTGTATACCCCCTCCCCCAATCAGCTCTCTCCTATATCCTCCCCTATCACCCCTCTGACTTTCTGGTAGAGAAAGATGGATCTCACTATCCCAGGGCCTGTATATCTTATTTCCCAGTTGCATGTAAATAACAATAACAATAATAATATATATGTGTATATTTTAACATATGATTTTAGAACTTTAAATTCTATGTTCTTTCTCTTCCTCCCTTGTCACCCACCACTACTGGAAAGATGAGCAATTCAATACAGGATGTACATGTGCAGTTATGCAGAATGTCTCCACAATGGAGATATTGTGTAACACTGATGATATTTCCTTCCTTTCTATCCCTCCCTCCCCTTGTTCTATTCTCTATTTTGTCCCTATCCATTTACAGAAGTATATGCTTCTAACAACCCTACCCCACAACTTGTCCTCTCTTCCATCATCCCCCCTCTCGTCTTTTCCCCCCCAGTCTCCTGCAGGGCAAGATACCCATTTTATAGTGTATGTCATTCCCTCTGTAAGCCACATTCAAAGACAGTAAGGTTGACCCATTCCCTTTTTACCTCCCTGTTCTTCCCCTCCATTATAACAGTTATCCCTTGTCTCTTCTATATGAAATGGTTGACCCCATTCTGTGTCTCTCTGTCTTTTCTCATTCTATTCCTCTCCCACCTCTTAATTTCACCTTTTAAAATATCATCCCTTCCTATTCAATTGATCCTGTTCTCTCTCTCTATGTACACATACATACACGCATTCACATATGTATTCATATGCATATATACGATTCTATATATACATATGTGTATGTATACATATATATGTATACATACACATATGTACATTTATATTATATACGTATATATTTATGTTCCCTTCACCTATCCTCGTACTGAGAAAAGTTTCATAAGTTACAATTCTCATTTTTGCATGTTTGCGTGCAAATAGTTGATAAGTTCTTTATGATTTCTTTTCCATGTTTACCTTCTCATGCTTCTTGTGTCTGAATGTCAGATTTTCTATTCAGTTCTGATTTTTTCATCAAGAATGCTTGAAAGTCTTCCACCTCATTGATTGACCATATTTTCCCCTGAAACATTATACTTAGTTTTGCTGGGTAGGTGATCTTGATTTTAATTTTAGCTCTCTTGATCTCTGGAATATCATATTCCAGGCCCTTTGATCCCTTAATGTAGAAGCTGCTAGATCCTGAGTTATCCTGATTGTATTTCCACAGTATTCAAATTGTTTCTTCTTGGCAGCTTGTAATATTTTCTCCTTGATCTGGGATCTCCAGAATCTGGGTATAACATTCCTAGGAGTTTTCTTTTTGGGATCTTTTTCAGGAGGTGATTGGTGAACTCTTTCAAGTTCTATTTTGCCCTCTGGTTCTAAAATATCAGGGCAATTTTCCTTGAGAATTTCTTGAAGGATGCTTTCTAGTTTCTTTTTTTGATCATGGCTTTCAGGTAGTCCAATAATTTTTAAATTGTCTCTCCTGAATCTATTTTCCAGGTCAGCGGTTTTTTTCAAGGAGATATTTCACATTGCCTTCTATTTTTTCCTTTGTTTGAATCTGTTTAATAGTATCCTGATTTTCTTATAAAGTCATTTGCTTCCATTTGCTCCACTCTAATTCTGAAGGAATTATATTCTTCAGAAAGCTTTTGAGATTCTTTTTCCATCTGGTAAATTTGACTTTTTATGGCATTCTTCTCCTCATTGGATTTTTGGGCCTCTTTTGCCATTTGAGTTAGTCTATTTTTTCAGGTGTTATTTTCTTCAGTCAGGTTGTTGACTCTCTTTTCATGATTTTCTTGCATCATTCTCATTTCTCTCCCCAATGCTTCCTTCACTTCTCTTATTTGATTTTCAAAATCCTTCTTAAGGTCCTCTGTGGCTTGTAACCAGTCTACATTTTTCTTGCAAGCTTTTGTTGCAGCAGTTCTGTGTTGTCTTCCTCCCATTCCATGCTTTGATCCTTTTTGTCCCCAAAAAAGGAATCTAGCTTTCTTTGCTTCCTTTGCCTGCTCATGTTGTCAGTCAGTTACTTGACTTTTGGGCTCAGTATAACTCTGCTTTCAGAGGGCAGAGCTCTGTCCCAAATCCCTGGGATTCTCACAGCTGCCAGAATTATTAGGAGGCCGCCACTGTCTCTGCATCCCCCTCCAGCTTTGTCTCACTGAAAATGCACCTTAAGACCGCCACCCAACACCACGATCTTGATCCAGGCAGTTCAAGACAAGAACACTTAGCCTGTGAATGGTCACTTGGCCCTCCTGCAATCTGTGGCCAGGACCTTCCAAAGCAGCCTTGTAGAGGTGGCTGCAGGGCCACCCCTTCAGACTGCTTCTAACTCTGGAGGCAGTCAGCCAGACCCTCTCTCCCAAATTTAGCCAAGTTCCACCTCCCTTTTCCCTTTGTCCTTGGCTCTTATGGGTTGGTAATTTTGGAAACTGCCACAGTTGCTGGTGATCCATTCTCCTGAAGTCTCCAGTCAGGGCTTCTCCTGGATGGGCTGGAGCTAAAACCACATGGGGCTGGGCTCTGCTGCCAGTGTACTGCAATGAGCACTTTCTGACGATCTGCTGGGCTGCCTTCATTGGAAGCCTGGTTTCTCTTTCATTTTAGGAGTTCTGGAGCTCTAAAATTTGTTTAGAGTCATATTTTATAGGTATTTGAGGTGGTTATGGTGGGAGTCATGGAGTTCTCCTGTTTCTAAGCTGCCATCTTGACTCCACCCCTGATATCTCTTCTTTGTAATTTTGCTTCTTGTAATTTTGCAATTGTAATTTTAAAAATTAATTTATTTATTTTAGTTTTCAACATTCACTTCCATAAGATTTTGAATTTCAAATTTTTCTCCCTCTGCCTCTCATCTCCCCTTCCCAAGACAGCATGCAATTTGATATACGCTCTACTTGTGCATTCATATTAAACATATTTTTACATTAGTCATGATGTAAAGAAGAATTAGACCTAATGGAAGGAACCATTAGAAAGAAGAAACAAAATAACAAAAGAAAAGGAGAGCAAATAGTATGCTTCCATTCACATTCAAACTCTGAAGTTTTTTCTCTAGATGTGGATAGTATTTTCCATCTTGTATATTTTGGAGAGGTCTTAGATACTGGCATTGCTAAGAAGAGCTGAGTCTATCATAGTCAGGCATCACACAATGTAGTTGTTATTGTGTACAGTGTTCTCCTGGTTCTGTTCATGTCACTACATCAGTTCATATAAGTTTTTCCATTACTTTCTGAAGTCCACTTGTAACATTTACTTTTGATTGGTGCTTTTATTTTCACTTTTAAATCATTATATATGCTGATTTTTTGGGGGGGCTGTGCTGGCTATACTCTATATCACTTCATGTGGGACTTCCATATCTCTCTGCATTTAGCATTTTAGTTCTTATAGCATAGTGATATTCTATTTCATTTATGTACCAAAACTTGTTTAACCACTCTGAAATCACAGTAAGTGCTATTCTAAGTGATGTGGTATACATAGGAACTTTCTTCTTATCAATAGCCTCCTGGGAGAATGAATGTAGTACTGGAATATCTGGTTATGAACATTTTAGTTACTTTATTGGCATGATTTTAGTTTGCTTTACAAAATGGTTGGACTTATTTACAGGTCCACCAACAATGCAATAGTATGCCACAATCCTGTTAGCTTTGCGAGTTTTCTCAGTCAGGCAAAACCATAGATTTGCTCTGATTTACATTTATCTCATTCTTAATTATTTAGAACATTCTTTTACGTGGTTGTTGATAGTTCACAATTCTCTTTTTGATAACTGTTTGCGTGCTTTGAATACATATCCACTGTGGAATAGCTTTTGGTAAAATAACAATAATAATAGTAATACATATGTATATGTCAATATCCATATCTCTGTAGTATGGATAGATATGTCAGTTGTCTCTATATCTTATATAACAAATCCTAATTTTAGAAATTTCATCCTATGATGTTTTTCCTACTCAGTTGTTTCCCTTTTCACCCTACAGTTATTACTTTTGTATTTGCAGAATTTTTTAAATTTCATATAAAAACTATTTTATCTTTTTAATTGCTTCTATCTCTTCTTTTGTTTTCTTCAGTTAGTTGTTGAATCTCCTTTCCCATTTTGCTAATTTTACTTTTTAAGGAATTGTTTTCTTCAGTGATATTTTTTTTCCCTTTTGCCAATTTTATTTTTAAAATAATTGGACAATTTATCTCCTATTTCTTTGATTTGACTTTTAAAATCCTTCTTGAACTTAAGACCAGTTCATATTACCTTTTGAGGTTTCAGATGGGGGTATAGGGTTAATGCTATCCTCTTTTGAACTTGGTTCTTCCCACTCACTATGATAGGAATCTATGGTCTTTATTTTTCCAATTTGCTTTTTGCCCATTGTGATTGCCTATTTACTGGCTTTTAAAGTGGATCTCTTCTTCTGGGGCATAGAGGGCTCTGACTCATGCTTCTTATACTGGGAGCTAGATGCCTGGTTACTGGCTTTGCCTACTGTGGCCTCTGGTTCTGGCTGGAGAGAGCGAAGACCAAGGCAGGGGGCCAGGACTTTCTGCATTTCCCAGGAGTTACACTGAAGTTCATGGTGTGTGAGGTATGGGAGAGGGATAGTCTGGCTGCTTCAGGTTTCTGCATCTCTGCCCCTGGGCTAGAGTTCAGGCAGACTCAGCTGCTGGGGGCTGGGCCACACTGGTGTCTGTAAATTATCTAGTTTGTGTGAAGATACACCTGGGGTATGGGTATTAGTGCTTACCCAGGTTTTTAGAAACCTTACCCAGGGTTTCAGAATCTTCCACTGGTTTACTGAGATGGGTCTTGCTGGGACACCTCCTGTCCTGCACTTTACGCTCAGCACAGTCATAGCCACACCCTTTTTCTAGGTCTCCCAAGCCTTCAGCTGGTTCTGTTATTTCAGGATTTTACCCTGGGGCAATATTCTTTGGGTTTTTCAAAGTCAAAAAGTATGTATGGGGGAAATATGAGTACCTAAAGTTTACTCCATGATCCTTGCTCCTGGAAGTTCAGGTAGGTGATTTTTAAACATCTGTGTTGTAGGCTGATGCCCCGGGAGTAGCTGCTATCACTGCCACAGGTCCTGTGTTGTCTCTTACCTATCTCCAACAGACCCCCATCGTGTGGTAAAACGTCTTGGAATCACCCCTGTGATGGGTGAATCAGTTGGCCAAGGCTTGCTCCAGCTCCACTATTATCCTTTGTTTTGTGAAGAATACACCCCCTAGCAGGGGGGTGGAGTCAAAATGAAGGCATAGGAGCAGGAGAACTCCAGGAGCTCCCCCATAATCACCTCAAATACCTATAAAATATGACTCTAAACAAATTTTAGAGCTTCAGAACTCATAAAATGACAGAGAAAAAAGGCACCTGCTGAAGGCAGCCTGACAGGCAGATGGGAAGGCTTATCCCAGAGTGCTGGGAGCCAAGACCAGCCCTGCATGAACCCGGGCCTGTAGCCCCAGGGTGTACAGGACAAGCCACGGCTGGAGCTTTCAGGACAGTGGATTACCAGCAGCTGTGGCAGTTTTCAGAATTATCAACTCATAAGAAACAAGGAAAAAGTGAAAGGTCAGTGGAACTCAGGGAAAGGAGTGGGTCTGGCCACCTACTCCCAGAACAAGGAAGCAACAGAAGGGACAGCCCTAAAGCCACCTCCATGTGGCTACTTCAGAGCTCCCAGCCTGCAGATTGCATGGAGGCCAAGCAATTATTCAGAGGCTAAGTGCTCTTGCCTTAACCTACCTAGATTTGGGTCATGGTCTTAGGTGGTGTTCCTGAGGTGCATGACCAGTGAGCCAAAGCTGGTGGGGGTTACAGAGACTGTGGCCCCCTAATAGCTCCAGCAGTTGTGAAAACCCGAGTGATTTGGAACAAAGCTCTCCCCTCTGAAAGCAGAGTTCTACTCAGTGCAAAAGTCAAGTAATTGACTGGCAACATGATCAGGCAAAGGATGCAAAGCAAGCACAGCCATCCAACTTTAGATTCCTTTTTGGGGAACAAAAAGGATCAAAGCATGGAACAGGAGGAAGACAACACAGTCAGAACTCCTGCACCAAAAGCTTCCAAGAAAAATGTAAACTGGTTAAAGGCTATAGTGGAGCTTAAGAAGGATTTTGAAAACCAAATAAGAGAAGTAGAGGAAAAATTGCGGAGAGAAATGAGAATGATGCAAGAAAATCATGAAAAGAGAGTCAACAACCTGACTGAAGAAAATAACACCTTAAAAAATAGACTTACTCAAATGGCAAAAGAGGCCCAAAAATCCAATGAGGAGATGAATGCCTTAAAAAGCTGAATTTACCAGATGGAAAAAGAATCTCAAAAGCTTTCTGAAGAGAATAATTTCTTCAGAATTAGAGTGGAGTAAATGGAAGCAAATTACTTTATGAGAAATCAAGATATGATTAAACAGATCCAAACAGATGAAAAAATAGAAGGCAATGTGAAATATCTCAACAAAAAAACCACTGACCTGGAAAACAGATTCAGGAGAGACAATTTAAAAATTATTGGACTACCTGAAAGCCATGATCAAAAAAAGAACCTAGAAATCATACTTCAAGAAATTGTCAAGGAAAATTGGTGAGATATTTTAGAACCAGAGGGCAAAACAGAACTTGAAAAGATTCACCGATCATCTCTTGAAAAAGAATCAAAAAAGAAAACTCCTAGGAATGTTATAGCCAGGTTCCGGAGATCCTAGATCAAGGAGAAAATATTACAAGTTGCCAGGAAGAAACACTGTGTATACTGTGGAGACACAATCAGAATAACACAGGATCTAGCAGCTTCTACATTAAGGGATCAAAGAGGCTGGAATATGATATTGCACAGATCAAAGGAGCCAGGATTAAAACCAAGAATCACCTACCCAGCAAAACTGAGTGTAATGTTCCAGGACAAAATATGGTCATTCAATGACATGGAGAACTTCCAAGCATTCTTGTTAAAAAAAACCAGAAGTGAATAGAAAATTTGACATTCAAGTACAAGAAGCATGAGAAGGTAAACATGGAAAAGAAATCATAAGGAACTTATCAAAATTAAACTATTTACATGCCAACATGGAAAAATGAGAATTGTAACTTATGGAACTTTTCTCAGTGTGAGGATAGTTGAAGGGAATATAAATGTATGTATGTATATATATATATATATATATATATGTATGTATGTATGTATGTATACATACACATATGTCTATATAGGAG
>CM053589.1:10388198-10420014 GCA_028646515.1 Pseudochirops corinnae
GATAAACTCTTCATTCCTCTGAGAACAAAGAAAATGTAAAAGGAATAATATAGAATGAATGAAATGATTTTTTAAAATTGTTAAATGTTTTATTATGTGCAAAACACTGTGCTAAGTTCTAAGGAATATAAACAGAAAATTAAAACCATTTATTTCAAGGAGTTTACATTTTAATGGAACAACATATGGAAGGTTTTGAATGTAAGTCAGGAAGAACTTATATATAAGAAAGGACCCATGGTGCTTAGGGTATGATGCCAAAGCAGATGGCAATTCTTCTACTTTAGCGTCATTTATACAGTTTATTTCATATCTGTTTCTGATGTTGAACCATTTGACGGCACCAAGATCTTCAGTGACACAAATTTCTTTTCTAGGTCTTCATTAGCTGTGGCTATAGTTTCTGTAGCGATTACCAGGCTGCATCTTTACAGTGGATGTTTCCCAGGATGATTCCTATGGGTACTGGGCTGGATGCCCTGCCGTTCCAAAGATTACTTGGGTTCAGGGTCCAATCAGGATCTGAGAGGATACAGTGGTCAAGGAGATGAAGGTGGTTTAACATATCTGTCAGGTATATGCTACTTCCTGTCTCTCCCTCAGAGTGTCCCACTGCTTCAATTAAGCTAGCTTGTCTGGCCTGTGAGTGTCAGTTATTTGGTAGTTGATAAGAACAGTTAGCCCTTTCTTCACAGGAGCTGCTGACCAAGATGATGGCTGTGAAGACTGAGATGGAAATAGGACCAGAAGTCTCAAAGACAGAGAGAGCTGTCTCTCCCAGAGCTATTGTGCCCATGTGCCTTGGTGGTGGTAATGATTAAATATTAACATCTTGGTTGTCAGTGAACTAAAATGGACAGAAATGGAATGGATGAATTTAATTCAGGTGATCATTATACGTACTACAATGGATAAGAATTCCTAAGAAATGGAGCAGGCCTCATAGTCAATAAAAGCAGCACCAGGGCATAATCTCAAAAGTAACAGAATGATATTCCAGGCAAACAATTCAACATCACAGTAATACCAGTCTATGCTCCAACCACTGCTGCCAAAGAGGCCCAAGTTGACCAGTTCCATGAAGGTCTGTAACATCTTCTAGAAATAACACACAAGCACATGCACACTCACACACACATGTTACATTCATCATGGTGGACTGGAATACTAAATTAGGAAATCAAAAGATATTTGGAATAATAAGAAAGTTTGGCCTTGGATTGCAAAATGAAGCAGGGAAGAAACTAATAAGATAATTCACTGGTCACAGCAAACACTCTTTTTCAACAACTCAGAAAATGACTTTATACATGAACATCACCAGATGACCAGTATAGAAATCAGATTGAATATATAATTTGCAGCAAAAAATAAAGAAGCTCTGTTCAGTCAGTGTAATGCCATGCACGAGCAGCTTTCCAAAAGAATGCTACTGTGAACAGTCTTTTAAGGTTCTGATTACATAGTATAGTGAACACTATTTATTCCATAACAAATCAAAGTAAAACATTCAAAGAAAATCAAAGTACAGAATTCACAATATTACAACTTATCACAGAAAACCACAATATAGTATTCACAACAGCTTATCATTAAAATGGCCACATAGTTTTCACTAAAGTGGTCACAATATTTAAAACAAAGAATAATCATCTGGTATCCCTAAGGAGGTTTGCCTCCTTACTCAGTCATTCAGTCATCTCAGAGTACAATAGTCAGTCTTCCACTCATGCGGCAACTAAGTTAACTCAATCAGTACTTATTCAGCAATCAATTATTAAGTATCATTAATCACTAAGTACAATCATTAGAAAATACACAAACCTTGCACCCCTAGGTCACTAGTAAACCATGTTATCATCACAGCATTCAATACCCAAGGAGAAGTCTTTTCTTCATCTTGAACTGAGGCAAATTCTCAGCAATTGCTGTTCCTGGGGAGACAAAGCTTAACAAATCCACAATATTATTGCCAGTGTCCTTATCAATTCACTCTCTACCTGCAAAATAGTCTCAGGACCCCTGAAAACACCAGCAAGACCCTCTTCTAGGATTTCTTTAAATGTACAAGAAAATCCTTCTTTATAGCTTCTGAGCCAACAGCAAGGCTCCAGGACCTCTGCAACAACAGCACTGTCATTCACCAGCAGACAAATCTGGCAAAACAACATCAAAACAAACAGACAGAATACTGGTACCATAGCCATGCTTCTTCAGTCCTTCAGCATTTTGGCTGGCCCTAGGACCCAGAAGAAATATCAGTTGGCTCCCAGGATCAAAATTACACTTTCCAGATTTTCCAAAACAAAATCATTTTCTCCAGCCTAGGGGGACTTTCCTCTTCAGCCTTCCTGGCGGCAGCAACTTCAGTCTCCACAATTATTGTCTGAAGTTAATTCTGACTCAGTTCTCAGTCCAGCAGCAGCATCCCAGGCTCCAGATGCTGCTGAGAGAAACTCTCTTTCCCCAGCAGAACAGCTTCTGCCACCAGGTTCTTGTTAGAAGAAATTCTGACTGTGCCTTTCTGGTGCTTTTCTTCTATACACAAAGAATTAGCTTCCTGTTTCAGCCAACCCCTTCCCGCTATGTCAGTAACAGAAAGCAAATGTTCATACCTTCTGTTTCCCCAACAGTGGCTTGATCAATTACTAACTAATAAGTACCTGCTACCTTTGCTTAATTTGAAACAAGGTGCTAAGTACCTGCTTACTTGCCAATACAAAAAAGGGGTAATTACCATTACAGTCAGTTAAACAAGACCTGGGACTAACAGTGACTCAGATAGTGAGCTTCTTATTGCAAAATTCAGACTTAAATTAAAGAAAGTAGGAAAAACCATGAGACCACATAGATATAACTTAATAACATCCCTTATGAATATGAAGTAGAGGTGATCTATAGATTTAAGAGATTGGATCTGGTAGAAAGAATGCCTGAAAAATTAAAGATAGAGCTTCACAACATTGTGTAGGAGGCAGCAAGAAAAAACATTCCAGAGAAAAAGAGCAAGAAAACAAAGTGGTAGCTGAAGTAGGCTTTTACAAATAACTGGGGGAAAAAAGGGAAGCAGAAAGTAGAAAAAGATATTCCCAAATGAATGCAGAATTCCAGGGAATAGCAAGGGGAGATAAGGTTTTCTTAAATGAGCAATGCAAAGAATAATTTTTAAAGAGAATGCAAAATAAAAGAGACCAAGAAAATTAGAGATATCAAACAAATGTTTCATGCAAATATGGTCACGATAAAAGACAAAAAGATAGGAACTTAACAGAAGCAGAAGAGATTAAGAAGAGATGACATGAACATACAGAAAAACTACATAAGAAATATCTTAACATCACTGATAACCACAATGATGTGGTTACTAATAGAGAACCAGACATTTGGAGAATGAAGTTAAGTAGGCCTTAGAAAGTATTGCTAACAATAAAACTAGTGGAGGTGACAGAATTCCAGCTGAGCTACTTAAAATCCTAAAAGACAATGCTATAAAAGTGCTGTACTCAATATGCTATCAAATTTGGAAAACTCAACAATGGCCACTGGATTGGAAAAAATCAGTTTGCATCCCAGTCCTAAATAAGGGCAATGCCAAAGAATGTTCAAATTACTAAACAAATGCATTCATTTCACATACCAGCAAAGTTATGCTTAAGATTATGCAATTCAGGCTTCTGCAATATGTGACCTGAGAATTATAAGAAGAGCAGTCTGTTTTTTAAAAATATTTTATTTATTTATTTTTAGTTTTCAACATTGATTTCCACAAGATTATGAGTTACACATTTTCTTCCCATATTTCCCCTACCTCTCTTCCCAAGATAGCAAGCCCACTGAATACCCCTTACCCCAAAGTGCTCTTGCTGATATCATCCCCCATCCCCCCTAATTTCCAGTAGGGCAAGATTGATTTCTATGCCCCAGTGGCTGTATATCTTATTTCCCAGTTGCATGTAAAAAACAATTTTTTAACATTGGCTTTTAAAACTTCAGTTTTCAGATTCTTTCCCTTCTTCCCTCCTCATCCCCACTGGGAAGACAAGCAATTCAACATAGGTTGTACATGTGTAGTTACCCCAATCATTTACATAATTGTTATGTTGTAAAAGACTAACATTTCTCCTCCATCCTATCCTGCCTCCCACTTATTCCATTTTCTACTTTGACCCTGTCCCTTTTCAAAGGTGTTTGCTTATAACTATCCTCTCTAATTACCCTTCCATCCCTTCTATCGTCCCCCCTCTTATACCCTTCCCCCCAACTTGCCTGTAGGCTAAGATACCCAGTTTAGTGTGTACATTTTTCTCTACTTAAGTGAAATTCAATGAGAGTAAGGTTGACCCATTCCCTTTCACCTTCCTGCTCTTCCCCTTCATTGTAACAGTTGTTTCTTGCCTCTTTTATATGAGATAATTTACCCTATTCTATCTCCCCCTTTTGCCTTCTACCAATATGTTTCTCTCTCACCTCTTAATTTTTTTTTTTAGATATCATCAATGTTCAACTGATCTTATGTCTTCTGTCTATGTATACATGTACACACATATACTCACACACATACACCCTCCTATACATACATATATATGTATGTATACATACAGATACATATATATTCCCTTCAGCTATCCTCATACTGAGCAAAGTCTCATGAGTTACAATTAGGAATGTAAATAGTTCAACTCTGATAAGTTCTTTATGATTTATTTTTCCTGTTTACCTTCTCATGCTTCTTGCATTTGAAAGTCAAATTTTCTGTTCAGCTGTTTTTTTTTTTATTAAGAATACTTGAAAGTCCTCCATTTAATTGAATGACCATATTTTCCCCTGAAGCATTATACTCAGTTTTACTGGGTAAATGATTCTTGGTTTTAATCCTAGTTCCTTTTATCTCCAGAATATCATATTCCAAGCCCTTAGATCCCTTAATGTAGAAGCTGCTAGATCATGTGTTATCCAGATTGCATTTCCACAATGATCAGATTGTTTCTTCCTGACAGCTTGTAACATTTTCTCCTTGACCTGGGAACTCTAGAATTTGGCTATAATATTCCTAGGAGTTTTTTGGGGGGGATCTTTTTCAAGAGGTGATTAGTGAATTCTTTCTATTTCTATTTTGCCCTCTGGTTCTAGAATATCAGGGAAATTTTCCTTGAGAATTTCTTGAAGGATGATTTCTAGGCTCTTTTTTTGATCATGGCTTTCAGGTAGTCCAATAATTTTTAAATTATCTCTCCTGGATCTATTTTCCAGGTCAGTGGTTTTGTTTTTGTTTTTCCAGTGAGTTATTTCACATTGCCTTCTATTTTTTTCATTTGTTTGGATCTTTTTTATAGTATCCTGATTTCTCATAAGGTCATTATCTACCATTTGCTTCTATCTAATTTTGAAGGAATTATTCTTTTCAGTGAGTTTTTTAAATTTATTTTCCATCTGGCCAATTCAGCTTTTTAAGACATTCTTCTCCTCATTGGCTTTTTGGGCCTCTTTTGCCATTTGAGTTAGTCTATTTTTTAAGGTGTTATTTTCTTCATCACTTTTCCTGATTTTCTGGCATCATTCTCATTTCTCTTCCCCATTTTTCCTCCACTTCTCTTACTTGATTTTCAAAATCCTTCTTGAGCTCCTCCATGGCCTGTAACCACTTCATATTTTTCTTAGAAAATTTCGATGCAGGAGTTTTGACTTTGTTGGTTTCTTCTGTTTCCATGTTTTGATGCTTTTTGTTCCCAAAAAAAAAGATTCTATGGTCTGATTGTTCTTCCTCAATTTGTTCATCTTGCCAGCCAATTACTTGACTTTTGAGCTATTTGCCATGGTAGAACTCTGCTTCCAGAGTGGAGAGAGCTGTGTCCCAAATTGCTGGGGTTTTCGCAAATGCTGTCAGAGCTATGAAGAAGGCAGCCTCTCTACAGCCACAAGCTCTGGCACACTGGCATTCCTCACCCCTGGACCACCACCCAAGACTGTGACCCGGATCCAAACAGGTTAAAGTAAGAGTGATTACCCTCTCAATGTTCGTTTGGTCCCCTTACAAACTGCAGGCCAGGAGCTCTGGAGGCAGCTATGCTGCAGCACCTGCAGCTGCTGTGCTTCTGCCACCTCTTGCTGAAGGGGTAAGGGCTGGACAATGCTTTTCTCTTATCCTGGATCAACAGGGTTCCCCACTGACTTCTACTTTCTCTTTGGCATTTATGAGTTCAGAAGTATGAAATCTGCCACAGCTGCCGGTGATTCACTCTCCTGAGGTCTGCTCTGGCCGGTCTGTGCTTCTGGGAGGTGCCATCCCAGGTCTGGGCCCACACAGCTCATGTGGGACTGTGATTGGCTCCCAATCTGGTGTGATAGACCATTCCTGTTGGCCTGCCAGGCTGCTTTCAGCAGAATATTTGTTTCTCTGTCATTTTGTGGGTTCTGTAACTCTAACATTTATTTAAAGTCATATTTTACAGGTATTAGAGGTGGTTGGTGTGGTAGCTTAAGCATGTTCCTGTGTTACTCCACCATCTTGGCTCTGCACCCTGAGCAGACTGGTTTTTGAAGAGACAGAGGAATTGGAGACAATATTGCCAACATTCACTGTATTGTGGAGAAAGCAAGGGAGTTCCAGGAAAAAAATCTACTTCTACTTCTCTGATTACACTAAAACTTTTTACTGTGTGGATCACAACAAAATGTGGCAATTCCTCAAAGTGATAGGAGTATCAAATCATCTTACTTCTCTCCTGAGGAACCCATATACTGACCAAGAAACAACAGTTAGAACCAAATATGGAACAACTGATTGGTTTGATATTGGAAAAGCAGAATGACAAGACTATGTATCATTATCTTATTTATTTAACTTATGTTCAGAATACATCATGAAAAGTGCCAGGCTGGATAAATCAAAAGCTGAAATTAAGGTTGCCAGGAGAAATGCCAACAACAGAAGAAGATTTACAAAGCCTTTTAATGACAATGAAAGAGGAAAGTATATAATCTAGCTTGAAGCTTAACATAAAGAAACAAAAACTCAAGATCATGGCAACTAGTTCTATCACTTCCTGGCCAACAGAGGGAAAAGAAACAAAGCAATGTCAGACTTTATATTCCCAGGTTCAAAGATCACTGCAGATGGTGACTGTAGTCATGAAATTAAAAGATGTTTGCTCCTTGGTAGATAAACCATGGTATATCTGGACAGCATCCTAAAAAGCAGAGATACTATCCTGCCAACAAAGGTTCATTTAGTTAAAGCCATGGCTGTTCTAGTAACAGTGTGTGGCTGTGAGAGCTT
Source organism: Pseudochirops corinnae (assembly GCA_028646515.1). Lineage (NCBI taxonomy): Eukaryota > Metazoa > Chordata > Mammalia > Diprotodontia > Pseudocheiridae > Pseudochirops > Pseudochirops corinnae. Next base: position 10,395,475 of record CM053589.1, read on the forward strand.
TTATTATAAGGAAAGCTGAGTGTCACAGAATAGATGCTCTGGAATTGTGGTGCTAGAGAAGACTTTGAGATTCCCTTGGACAGGAAGGAGATCAAATCAGTCAACACTTAAATTAATTTAGACTATTCACTGAAGCTGAAGTTTAAATACTTTGGCCACATTATCAGAAGACAGGACTCATTGGAAAGACTGAAAGCAAAAGGATGAAATGAATAGATAGTCATGGAAGCCATGAACATGAGCTTGGACAGACTTTAGTGGAGGACATAAAGGCCTGGCACTCTATGTGGTCCATGGGATCACAAAGAGTCTGACATGACTGAAATACTGAACAAAAACAAAACAGAAAACATTGAAACTTTTAGAATGTGAAGTCAGTGTATCAGCAAGCACCCTAACATACCCAGGTACCCAGGATGGCTGTTAGTACATGTTCTTTGATCTGTTTTTCTAAAGGAAAGCAACTCAAAAAGGGGTCAACAATCTTAGTTTAATCAAATATATATATATATATATATATATATATATATATATACATATATATAAAATTTACCAAGTACAGGGGGAAAAGTCAGCATCCCAAACTTCAGATAAAATAAAAACAGAAGTTATAAGCAGACAAAAAATACAGACCGAGAAAATAATACAATTCAACAGACAAGGCTTCTAACTGTATGACCATCACATACTAGAGAGAGAAGCACCAACATCTGAGTTTTCAAAGCTCAACAGCTGCTTAGAGTCTCATCTGGCTAAATCACACAACTCTTCCCATAAGTAACCCCCCAAAGCACAAACCTCTCCTCAGAGTTATATAGCCTTCTCCAGGGTCAGAGGACATCACAAACCTCATGACCTATTGCCTAATTACAAAGTAACAAGGTGTGGGTCTTCCTGAAAAACAAGCATTCCCTGAGCAATCTTCTCCTGTTGAGCTCTGCTCCACCCTTCAGCAAACTCCTCCCACTACAGGCTATTCATTCAGACTATTAAGGGGCAGAATATATTTTCAAATCAGGCAAGGTCCTCAAATTAAGGGGCAGGTAAGATCTTCAAGTTCCCATCACTATTAGAGTGAGTCAAAAAGTTAAAAGCCATCTGCCTAATAAAACTGTTTTAAGACTGAAGCATATAGCCAGGGGCCATTCAAACTGATATCACTGTAGAAGTACCAGATTTCAGAAAAATACCAGGAGAAAGTCAGAGGATAACTCCAGTGTAATCTTAGAATCACAGGTAAAATTTGAGTACTTTAAAACAAACTTTTAAAAAATCTACCAATGTATTATATGAAATAATTTTTGTGGACAAAGTCCCATATGTAGTAATTCAATCATATAACAGAATCTGGGTAACCTGTGCATAACTGGAATTTATAGATAGATCAAGAAACACATACCTTTGTGGGGAGCAGGAAGATGTCTGTAGTTAGGCAATCATCCTTGTGCTCTCCATTTTTCAAGGGGAAAATGGACTTGGAATTATAGCTATCTATCTCTCATTAGATGTTTACAGTCTAGAGGCCCAATTCATTTGTTGAGGTTCAGAATAAAAGCCACTTTTCCTGGTAACTTTTGAGGTGGAAAGAAGTAGTTCTGCCCTAGGCCTGGAGAGAAACAGTTTCATTTCTACCAGTTTCACTACCTTCCCACCAAGCAAATATATTAATCAAAGTAAGCAAGTAAAACAGTAATTGGGGAAGCTATCCAGATTATTTAATAGAATGTACATAAGTAAAAGAACTGCTACCCAGAAATGAAATAAAATCTCAACTGAAAGAATGATATCATGTGAGAAAGTCCAGGAAATGTTGAGGTGCCAGCCTTCTTACATGCCTATGATTCTGGAAGACTTCCATCTATCATTCAAATAATGCCTGATTCCTCTCTGGTGTATCTCCCTTTTTTCTTTCAATTCTCTCTCTGGTCTTTTAGCAATCAAGATTTCTAACTTCATAAATGTACACAGTATCACAAAGCTGTCCTTCAGAGGACTATCAACCCCATCTGGGTTGGTATCATAACAGCACCACTTTTCCACCTCAAAAATGGATCTCAAGAAATGTGACTTTGGAGTTTACCGCCACTAGAAGAATGGAAGAGTATGAGGTGAAAATCCAGCAAGAGTCCTGGCACTTATCTACTACATGAGTTGAATATCTTATGTGCACAAGGAACAAATCACAAGCTCCAATTCACCAAATCTTGCTCTTTTTGGAAATGACTTAGGAAGATATCCATGGCAATGAAATGAAAATGGTAGGTTCCATTGCCTACCCAAATCCTAAAGAAAAATGCCAAGGTAGATAAAAAAAATCATTCTAGAAATTTTTGACGGTATAATGGTAATGGGAATTTGAAGCTTTGCCCTGACCCTTAATAGGCTTAAGGTAATTTGAAGATCTTCCCTGCCCCTTCATAGGCTTAATGTAATCACATGGAACCTATGGTGGGAGGAGTTTGCTGAATAGGTGGAGTAGGAAGGGTGGAGCAGAGCCCAGAGGAAGTTGGGAGTTAGGGCAGTTAGAATGGAGGGAGGAGACAGGATGTAGGCAAAGAGATAGATAGGCTTGTGAGTGTTTGTGGGAAGGCTTTGGGATGGTGTTGCTCTCTGCAGTTTTATTGTGTATAGATTTCTTTGTTGCTGTGATGAATTCAGTTTTCTGGTGTTGGGATTTGGCTTTCTTATGTCTTAATAAATATTTTGCTTCTGTCTTCTATATGGAGAATCTGTTATATTTTGTGATTCAGAACAATGCAAGCATATTCATAGTCATTGTCAGCACTGTGAATATTGCCTTGGTGATATATTTGGCAATAAGGATGGGATTAGAAGGTATCAGATCTCTATTTGGAGGCAGAAGGAGTTTAGAGGAAGAAATGGATATCCCAGAATGGGAGGATTGACCTTATTCCTCCCTATCAAAAGAATGGGCTAAAAGCACAGGGTTCTGTGAAAACTGGGAATTGATGTTATGGAAGGGAGAACTGAGAGATTTGGAAAGACGTTTGCAAGGAATATCAATAGAACTGGGGAAAGAACTGGCAGGGATGTGTAGGAGAGACTGGACCTTGCTAACAAGTTATTGCCTTATGTGTAAAAGCAGAGACAATTTGCGGAAAAACATAGCTCAGTGTAATGCCATGTATAAGCATCTTCCCAAAAGAATGTTACTGTGAAGAGCTTTTAAGGTTCTTATTACACAGTATAGTGAAGAATCCATTTATTCCATAACAAATCAAAGGTAAACATTCACAACAAATCAAGATACAATATATACAACATTACATCTCATCACAGAAAATCACAATATAGAGTTCACAACAGCTTATTATTAGAATGGCCATGTAGTTTTCACCAAAATGGTGACAGTATTCAGAACAAAGAATAAAATAACAATCATCTGGTATCCCTAAGGATACCTTAGTCATTTAGTCATCTCAAAATACAACAGTCAGTCTTCCACTCATGGGGCAATCATAGGTTAACTTAATCAGTCACTTCTCTAGCAGTCAGTCACTAAGTATCATTAATCACTAAATACGATCATTAGAAAATTACACAAACCCTCCACCCCTTGGTGTCTAGTAAACTTCAATTTCATCACCATATTCAATATCCAAGGAGAGGCCTTTCCTTCATCTTGACTCAGGGTGGTCTCTCAGATTCCCTGGATCCCCTTCCATGGTTCAAGCTCCTACCTAAATCCACCAAACAGTCACCTGGATTCAAAGGCAGACAGCTCCAATGTCCTTGTCCAGTCCTCCAGGCAGTTCCTGCTACACACTGAAGTTCGCAGGGTCCAGCACATTTCAAAACCTTCACAACTTCTGTTCCCAGGAACTCAAGAATCCACCAAGCCACAAACAAACAAAATATTATCCCGTCATGCCTCTTCAGTCCTCTGGCAGTTCAGGTGGCCCTAGGACCCAGAAGAAATCTCAGTCTTCCAGATGGCCTCCTTGGCAGCAACTTCAGCCTTCACCAGATTCTGGTCTCAAGGAAATCTTCCCTCAGTTCTCAGTCAGCTTCCAGATGCTCACTGAGAAAAACTCTCTCTCTCCTCTACCAGGAACCTGCCAGGAGAAAAAAATTCTAATTCCTGCCTCTCTGAGGCTTTTCTTATATACACACACACAGCATTGGCTTCCTGTTCCAGACAAACCCTTCTTGTTATGTCAGCAACAGGAGACAGAGTTCATACCCTCTGCCTCTTTCACAGAAGCTTGACTAAGGGCTAAGTACCTGCTTACTTGACATAACAAAAAGGGGTCTTCAAATTTAAATTAATTACCTTTACACTCAGGTGGAAAGGGACTTAGCTGATTTGCATGGAAATCTTTCTGTGCCACAGTGTTCATGCTCTCCTTTAAAAGAGCAAGTAGTTAGGGAGTTCGTTGTGGGTTTGGCTGAGAAAAAGAAGAAAAAAACTAACAAAAGGAACATGCATGCAATCCTTGCACAGGCTGGGCCTAGTTGCTCCAATGACTGCCAGAAGAATGCATGGGAGGAGAGTGAAACAAAGTTAAGATGAGGAGGCTTTTATGAGGACAGATTTTCACTCCACACTAAGAAGAAAGCAGGAGATGCAGGGGGTAAAGACTGTCTTCAGGGAGACAATTGAGGATTTAACTCAGCAAGAGGTCACTGCTATATTAAGTTGACTTACCCAAAGGATGGGAGAATCGTTAGTGTCTTGGATGGTGAGAATCAGTGATGAAGGGATCAGAGGAGTATTGGTAGATAGCATGAATTGCTTGAAATTTATAGGTAATGGTCAGAATATCTTTGTACAACAAGTGTTTAGGGATCATCATATGCTAGGAGGTAACAATACAACCAATCTGTTACCTTTAGGTGCTGAAAGATTCAATAAGATGCATCCTACTGACTCTATGTGGCTTAGGGGAGATAGGCCCTGGTATGTGCTCAGGGACTGTATGAGAAAGTCAAAGGAGTTAATGAAGACAGCAATCATGGTTAGAGACATCAGTGCTTATCATAGTATTCCCTTAGCAGTTTCTCATAGAAATATCATAACGAAGATGGCTCTTCCTGCTTGTAAGCACCTAATTCTGACACTAATTGGGGAGACAGGATACTCTTTCTCAGAAGTGCTAGATAATATTTTACAGCTAAGTGACTTAGGAGAATGGGAAGAAGATATGTTTTCTTGAGAGGGAAGAGTAAATAGCCAGTAGATTCAAAGTCAGAATAGATTAACAAGAAAAGGATTGTTTACTGCTCTTTTGAGAGCAGGGTTAGATTTTGGAAGTTGGATGGCACTCCAACTAATGAACTCTACAAAACATACCAAGGAAAGGGACTTAATATTAGACTAAGCAGGAAAGTAAGAACTTTCCCTACAGATCTTCCTGAAACATTGTATTCAAGTTCATCACCCCTGCAAGGAAAATAGGAAATTGGCCAGGTCTCAGTACAGATTCAATAAAATATGTCTCTAGTCAGAATGATGACCCCAAAACTTCAAATTAGAAAACAGTAAACAACAATGAATAAGGCTATGATAGTGGGTTCATGGACTCCAGAGGCATGGCTGACCCTATATCTACCTACCCTGCTTCTGGTATTGTCTCTTTGTTTCTTTTGGCTTTTTGTCTGTTAAGCTTGTTTGCTAGATTTGTTTCCTGCAGGCTTAGTACCCTCTACCTGCAGATGCCTGATAGCTTAAATCAGATGTCAACCCCATTCATGACTGTGATGTGCCACACCTGGAACTGATGTTGACCAAGCTCTGGATGCCAGCTAAAGAACTGACCTCTTGAACAGGACCTCTTGGGGCAGGGACGGCTCTATATTCAATTTCAGCAGGAAGTAGTTATGGAAGAAGAAACTTTCACCCCTTATCCCAAGATTTTGAGCCTCATCATTTGAGGGGGGAATTATAGGGTGCTTGTGCTCAAGCCCCACTCTAAGATATTGTTTTATGTGCTTATTTTCTGTTATATTGTTGTAAAGTTCTGTTGACACCAGTTACCCCTAAAGTCCTATTGACATATGAAGGGACATGAAATATCTTGGGGCTGAATGTAATGGCAATGGGAATTTGAAGATCTCCCCTTACTCTAATTAAGTTGAATGTAACCACATGGAGCCTGTGATGGGAGGAGTTCATTGAATGGGTGGAGCAGAACCCAAAGAAAACTGGGAGCTATGGCAGTTAGAATGGAGAAGAGAGGATGCAGGCAAGGAGATAATTAGCCTTGTGACTGTTTGTGGGAAGGTTTTGGAATGGTATTGCTCTCTTCAGTGTCGTTGTATAGAGAATTCTTCGTTGCTATAATGAATTTGGTTTTCTGGTGTTGGCATTTGGCTTTCTGGTGTCTAAATAAATGTTTTGCTTCTGTCTTCTATATAAAGTTTGTTATACTTTGCAATTCAGAACTATGCTGGCATACTCATAGTTGCCATGAGTGCTGTGAATATTGCCCTGGCAATACAGATGATTTTGAAGGAAGGATGAAGAGGAAATGAACTTTGGAAAAGCAGATTCAATAAACTTAGAATAATAGGGGAATGAACCTTCTTGAACCTTAATTTGTGATGGTACAGAGACTTGGGCAAGACATGATTCTAGACAGATTGACTTCAACATCTACCCTTGACTCTCCCTCTCTCATGGAAAAAAAAAATATTATGGTTAGAAAACATCAGGGCAAGGAAAGCATTAAGAAGGGACTCAAGATTAAAGCATTCAAGAAATATGGAAGCTAATAAGAGATAAAACATAAGACCAGAGCACAAGATCTAAACTGATTCTGTGCTAGAATATATCTATTGACAGTGCCAGGGATTCTCAGGTCAAGGGATGTGACAGACCTTTACCTCCTGGCAAAACCATTTCATCCTACCTTCTGGTTAGCTGGGCGAGCAAGCTTGCTTGTTGCTTTTTCTGTTAGTTTCAATTTAGATCTCATTTGCTTACTGAAAAAACTTGTTGAGTAGGTAGAAATGTTAAACTATGTGTATTTCATTTAATAGTTACAAGTAGAGAGAGGATAAGGGAGACAACATTCTTCATTCTTAAGACTTAAAAAGTTTGATCAGTGGGAGCCAACTTAGGGGTTTTGAGCTGTTAGGACTAAGTACAAAAGACAAAGTACATTATGATGTACAGACTGGGCATATGCATTTAGGATCTAATGGAAAGAAATCACAGGAAGCAGCTAGGTGTCTCAGTGAATAGAGTGCTGAGCCTAGAGTCAGGAAGACTTAAGTTCAAATATCATCTCAGATACTAGCTGTGTGACCCTGGACAAATCATATAACCTCTATTCACTCTGATCCACTTGAAGTAGGAAATGGCAAACTACTCCAGTATTTTTGCTGAGAAAACACCATGCACAATAGTATGGTCCATGGGGTCATGGAGAGTCTGATGTGACTGAACAACAACAAAGAAATAAATCACAAGGTGATGAGAGTCACAGGCTATGAGGAAGTAATGCACTGATGAACTTTCTTTTACTCTTGACCCACCAGTTACCATTTTTAATGAACTGGGTTTAAAAAGAAAACAACTTTCCCTAAGGGAGGAGAGAGCTGAAAGAAAGCCATTTCTCCACAAAAAGGGAAGAAGTACCTGCCCTCCTCCAAACTGCTAGTTACTTATCTTGACTTGCTCATCAACACCACCTACTGTTAGCTAGCTACCTAAATCTGGGAGCCTGCATTTTTCTTCCAGGTTTGTCTCATACAAAAGCGAGGGACGATAACAGAAGCACTTCCTTTTGACAAAGCTTTTTCCCCTCTTCTTTCTTTCTTTTTCTTTTATCATCTAAGATAACAGGATCAGATTGACTAAGGTTATCTCTAATAATTACTATAAACATAAAAAGTGCCATGGCCTTGTAATGCATTCATAGAGCCGGCAAAAACCTTTAAAAAATTGGGAGGGGACACACAAATGAGAAAAAGTCCCCTTTGAAAATGCCCAACTCCAACTACCTCAGGAATATTTTTAATGTCTGGGCCAAGGAAGATAAACAAGGGAGCTTATTTGATGGCCACATTTGCATGGCCAAAGCTCACACAAAATTTGGTAAGATTTGAACCCATGAACAAAATTATTTTTCTTAGACAAAAGGGCAAGGTCACAGAGATTATAAATAGACTGATACAAAGAGATGACCATCAGAAGGCAACTAAAAAGGCAGTGTTATTTTTTATTATAGCTCTAGAGATGATCAAATACAATACAACCTGGGAAGATGGTTACCCCAGACTCCCAAAACAGTAAACAGGACCTCATCAGCTGCATATAGGTACATCCCATATGGACTCATGGTATCCTGCCCAGAGGTAATGATAGATATTAAGAATATAGAATATAATGCTGTCCTGGATAGAAAATCTTAAGCTAACATCTTTTTCCAATCATACCATAAGAGACACTTGAGAAAAATACATCTACAGTCTTTGTAAGGGCTGAACTTGGTTGACTGAGTGACAAACTCTATATATCTGGGATATATAAAATTAAGCTTTAAGTTTTCTTTCAAAAAAGTAGCTGGTATCAATAAGAAAGTAGACTCCATGACTATGATATGTCCAACCATCTTAGGAGTGCCAGCATCAATTAGAACCAACTCCTGTACACTAAACATATGAGCAGGATACTGAAAACAAGCTAGGTCCAACCTGCTCACAATGACTATTCATGCAGTCTATGCAGAAGTCCAAAGAAAGAAAGGCAAACAACAGAAGTGAACATCATAAAAGCACTACTTTCCCATTTCAGAAATGGATCTTAAGAGATCTAACTTTGGAGTACTCTATTATAGGAAGAATATAAGTGCTTGAGGCAGAAATTCAGCAAGAATACTAGCATTTCCTCATTACAATAATTGAATATCTTATACATTCAAGGAACAAATAACAAGGTCCAGTTCATCAACTCTTATTCTTTTTGGAAATGCCTAGTAAGATTCCTTTTTCTGTGACAGAAAATTTCAAAAACCACCTTATGGAAATGTAGTAGTCACAAAGTGTAACAACCTATATGCATGACCTATAGTGGTGTTTCAAAAGACTGGTAAGATCCAAATACATGTAGACTATTTGACACTGAGCAAAGGAACCAAAATGGACCAGTATACCATGCCAAGAGTTCAAGATGTCCCGTACTGGCTGCTAGACCCTTAATGGTTCCCATACTTGGATGTATATGGTAGCCATTATCAGATTCACATGGGAGGGGAAGACAATGAGAAGCCTGCTTTCACCTGGCCTGCTGGGTTTTGCCAGTTTGAGCTTATACTCCAAGGCATCTTGGGAGTTACCTTCTACCTTCTAATGAGTAATAAAGTAGTTGGACATATGAATTACTTAAAAGTGTGGGTGTACATGGATGATTTTACTTTCTTTGGGAAGATGCTAGAAGAACATTAGGAGAGACAAATGAAGGTTCTCCATCATCTAAAAGGAAAATTGTGGGTAGCTAACAACTGACAAGTGCCAGTTTTATCAAGCCTCTTTCACAAAGTATCATATAGCACTGATGCAGAGAGGACAAAAGCACAAATAACTTGGTCACATCCACAAAATGTTCAAAATCCAAGGGATTTTTTAAAAAGGATTTTATAGTTGTCACAAATTCTTTAAGAACTTTGCTTCTATTGCTATATAACTAAATGATCTCACTTGTGATTACACGATGGATGAGAATCAGAAGAGCAAAAAACAAAACCAATTAAGACATTTGGCGTTTGATGGATGGACCAATTCAAAAAACAGTTTTCAAAGACTTGGTCACATGTCTCATCCATGCAACAATTTTGGTGAATGTATATTCAACTAAGTTTTTTATCTTTATTTACTCAAAATTCGTTTATCTATTTTTAAAAAAATTCTAGCCTGGAGGGCTTGGAAGCAGTCCTATACCAAAGCAGGGACATTTAACAGAAATCAGTTGCATTTCTAGCAGAGTAGTTAGAGATAATGAGATTTACTATCTTGTTCACAAGTTGGAGTCCTTGGCTTTGAAATGGGTTTTATTGCTAAAAAGTTCAAAGAATTTTTATGGAGCTAAATTGCAAGTATGAACTGCATCAATTCACTGACATATTTGGGACCTATGACCGAAAGAGATTCAAGACAGAGAAAAGGAAAAGGAAGTACATTAACAAAAATATTTATAGCAGCTCTTTTTTTGTCACAACAAAGAACTGGAAACAAAGGAGGTACTTATCGTTTGGAGAACAGCTGAACAAATTATGGTATATGACTATAATTGGAATATTATTGAACCAGAAGAAATGACAACTTGGTTAGGGAAAACAATTACATCTTTATGTCAATATATTATGTTTTGTTTCTACAATATTATTCTTGAAAGGGGATCATAGGCACCATCAAACTGCCATATTCATTCAACCAAATGAATTCAATTCAATTGAGCCTCTACTGTATGTGAGAGGTGATAGTAAAGTCTGGGGGGAAAAAGACAAAGAGGAAACTGTTTCTAACTTCAGGAAGCTTACCTTCTACAGAGGGATACAACACAAGCATAAATTAATATAGTACAAGAAAAACTGATAAAGGAAAGGCCACTAACAATTTTAAAGGATCATGGATGGTTACACAGAGAAGGTGGCATGTAAGTTAAGTATTGATGGAAGAAAGAATTCTGGGAGATGGAGATGAGAAGGAAATGTATCCTGAAATGAGGATTGTCTTATGTGACTACTCAGATACAAGAGATGAAGTCTTGGGTTTGAGGAATGGTTAGCAATTCAGTTTGGCTATCTATAATTTAAGAGTCTATAAAAGAGAGTTGTAAGAAATAGGACTTCAAAGGTAGACTAGAGTCAGGTTGTGGTATGTAAATGATTGAATAAAGTGAAACATTTGTACCAAAACAGCACCAGATTTGAGTTGGAACCTATCAGAAATTTTTCTGATCAAGTACCTCTTTGTAGTTGAGTTTTCTTTCTTACTTTAAAAATGAGAATTCTCCTCAAGAACAAAGATGTTGAAGAATAAATGGTTTTAATTCCCTTTTAATTCCTTAAGATGGAAAAAGTGCTATAAATAGTAATCAAAAAGTGTTATTCTGAATTCTCTAGAGATTCACTAACCAAATTTGTTAAAGCAGCCACATAAATTGACTTCTTTTCTCTTTTTAAATAAAGGAATTATCATCATTATTGTGATTAAACCAAGAGGATGGGGGAAAAAATCTGGCCTTACTTCACCTAAGTAGCTTCCTTGAGAAAATTTTAGGAGGGCTGTTGTGTAGTTTTCGTATTTTGACATGACCTTTCAATGTCCCAAGGTCATGACAACTTTGCTGGTAGCTTATGAATTAAACCCTCCCAGTGATTTCTGTGGAGCCTAAGTTTTAACTCTTCCCAAAAACATGCACCCAGACTTGCAATATGGCAATACTTTTCTTCTGTTTTTTTTTTTTCCTTCTCATTTTAAAACTTACAGGTTGAAAAGGCAGTGACTAGAATTTGTGCTGAAGTGTAAAAACAGACTTTGGAGCTGAGCAGAGTCCTAATGCTAGTGAAAAGCATGTATTGATTATTTAAAGAAAGTTAAAATAAAAGCGATTTTTCTCCCCATTTCGGTACATTGCAGCTTTTGGCCTATCCACTCTTAGCTAAAAAAGCATTCTTTCCTGATAATCAAGCTTCAGCTGTCTGAATTTCAGGCCGAGCCTCTCATCTTGAGCTCTACTGAAGAGCTTCTTTAATTAACCATTATACCACAGATGTTATTGATTTTTTTTTCAAATCTGGTTGAAACATCATTGTGCTGGATCATGGCCAAGACTAAGGCCTGAATTTGTGTGTGTGTATGTATGTGTGTGTGTGTGTGTGTGCTGCTTTTACTCCTTCTGCATACCTTATTAGTCTCCATGTCTGTTAAGTGCAATCCTTAGTATTAACTCAGAAAATATAGAATTGATTTTTAGACTAGCAGCCGTGATCTAAGGGCTTCTAATTTGTAATCTGAAAGCCTCGGTTGCTGATGAAATCTTGCCACTGTTACTTTCTACTTCCTAGAAGTAAGCTTTTTATTTCTTTAACATATAGATGATATGGATATAAATGACATAAAAAGGACATAGTTATAGATTATATATAGATAATACTGATACACTTACGACATGTACACACATACACATATGTATATACATTCTCTCTAGTTAAGAGATTTAACATTGATAGGAATCATCATTGATTCTTTTCATTACTTGTCTATGCAAATGATTTTGTCAGTAATATGGATCATGGAGGATTCTGAAATCTAAGAGGTGCAAACATTTTTCATAGTTCGGAAAAAAAATATAGAAGAGCAAATTGCAAGACATCAGAAACAACAGGGGATCTGCATTCCTTTAAAAAAAATATACCTTTCAGTGATGATAAATTCAAGCACCTAAACAATCACAGTAGGTTCCGAAATTCTGATAAGATTTCTATGAGTTTAGTGATATGTTCTTTAAACATAATTTGAAGCTTTTAAAATACTGTAATAGCAGCTCTTGACCTTTAAAAATCACACGGAGCAAGAGGTGGTGAAAAATATTTATTTACTCTGCATTAGTGGCTAAACTCTTGTTCCTTCCTAGAACCCATAGTCCTTTTATGCTTAGGAACTCATGCATGCCACTTCCCTTCTTCAAACAAAAGCCAGACAGGACTACTTAAACTGTAGAAACAATGACCTGCAGTCTATATCCTATGCCTCAGTGCTAAACAACAATGCAAACCTCTTGACTAACTCTGGCATCACAGTGGAATCTTGCAGTTCAACATGTCTGCTGAACAGAAGTTAGAAAAAGAAAAGATCATCCTGTAAACAATTAATTAATGTCTGTCATGAATTATCATTTTTACTTCCTTCTGAAGAGGCTCAAAGGGAATAAAAAGGCATTTTTGCAGGTGGTGGCATTCAAACTAAGGGCAATCAAATGTTTGAGAGCTGAGACACAGCACTTTTGAGTCTCTAAGGGTGAATGGTGCTAGGATTAGAGCACAGCAGGGGGTTGAGGGCTTCAGGTGTGAAGCTTAATGTTTGTGATCAGCAAAAAAAAAATGTCTTGAATTTATCTAAACTGCTCTTCTGCTAACAGTACTTCTAGCACATAAATGTTCTGAAAGTGACAAGTGTTCTCATTGCTCTTCTAAAGCAAACATGATCTGCATTTGAAAGATGCGTCCCTTTTGCCTAATTTAGAATGTGCATCACAAAGAGCATCAGATGATGACCTCCCCCACAAAAGATAATACGCACTCCAGTGCATAGACACGAATGTAAACCTTCACTTTCCTGACCAAGGTCCCCTCCAGAGCTAGACAAGGGACTGTCTAGAATTGCGAATGGCACCTTTGCGTTATGTACATTAGCTACATATGCATAAAGCAAAGGTACTGCTGACTGGGCTTTCAATAGCCATCTGACCAGTTAGTTTTTTTCCTCTTCTCCATGAATAATTCCTTTCGTTTAGTCCAGACAATTGGCTTGAAATTACGATGCTGCATCTTGATTCACAATATCCTCTACACATCCTCCCTCCTTTCCCCCCACCCCGAGATAGTTTTCTGGATTTCTCGGGGTATTGAAGGGTAGCTTGAATATATGAAAAGAAAAAGGAAATCTAATGTCAATGGTGAATCCATTGTTAGAATGAGAAATAAGATTTGTTAAACCCTGGGAACTTGAATACAAAGATTGTTGATTAAAAGACCTATCGGGTTCCCATTAAGTTCACACAAACGTATGATCTTCTTCATTTAGGAATACAGTGCTCCTCTTCTCTACAATTTTACTGAATTTTATACACAGCAGAACATAGCTGTCACTTACAATGAAGGAAAAGGCTTATTTAAGCCAAGAAGGATGTGGCCTGTGAAAACCAGTAAGGAAAAGACCTTTGAAGGATCAGAATGAATGTTAAATGCTCTTGAGTTGCCTAATCTCCAATTTTTCCTCCAGGCATGCAGTGTCTGAGCACAGTCTCCTTTGTCTTCACAATACTCTTTAAGCTCTCACCTTCCATGTTCTAATAAATTCCAGTTAAACTCCCACTTTTCCACAGGAAGATGCATCTGTAAAAAGTGTTACACTCTTGGTCATCCTCTAAGGTACCAAACCAGTAACCCTCTTCTGTCCTTTGCTTTTGCCATTACTGTTTAGATACTTTCTCATGATATTCTCTGAATCCGTAAGCATAGCACTGACTCTTGGTGGAAGTAAACACACACACACACACACACACACACACATACACACACACACACAAGATACAGTAGGAAAGTTTGGACAGAAATGATAGAATGGTTCTTTAGGGAGAATTTCAAATGTGAGGAGTGGGCCTAAATATAGGTCTTTTCAAAGAATGGGGGTAGGTGGGTATGAGTTCAGTTTCTTTTAGGGATACTCAGTAGATAAATGTTACGCTCAAAAATGATGACACCAAAAAAGAAGATACTAAGGCAGGCCTGCACGACCTGGGGCCCATGGGCAATAAGGATGTTTTCCTCTACTTTTTTCACAGGCCATCCCAAATCCTTTGGCAGACTGCAGGCTGTTAGGCCTACATTAAGGAGAAAAAAATCAAGATGAGAAGGGACCTGGAAAAATAAGGATACATTCTCTTAAAAAAGAGAATAGAGAAGATATAAAAGTAAAAAAGAGCTTCTCCTGAAAGGATGATTTAAATTAACTTCTTACAGTGGGCAAAATGACTGTTTAGAGAAAATGACTTCTTCCTCAAAATGGGGGGAGCCTCTCAAAAATCAGTGGTCTCCCAAAAGCCTATCACTTTGGAACATAATACTTCTCTTTAAAAATCACTTTAAAATAAAGCAATAGGCAAGTTATTAAAGGCCCTCAAAAGCCCAAGCTTAGTTTGACTAGAGTCTTGGGAAGATGGACTCTTAGGGGAGCAGTTATGGCTTTGTGCTAAGCTATGAAAGTAAGCTGACATAGCTGCTCAGCTCTTAGGGGCTCCTTTTCACTTTGTCTTTAAGATCCTGAGAGAGAAGCAGAGGTAAGAGTAGACTGTGTTGTAGAGTAGGAGGGATCCTCTGTGTGTGCACATTCCTCCCTCTCCCGCAAACTTTTACTGGCTTTTTGACAGATGCACATGTGTTAGCATGTGCATTCTAAGTGAGGGCTGAGTTCCTGAGAGTGGATTGTCCCAGTCTGAGAGAAGGCACCAGCCAAGACACTGTTGGATTACGGAGAAATCCTATAGTTGCCTTATAACATAGGCCTGGGCAATGGACTTAGAAAGGAGTTTGGGGACAAGATTATTCCTAAAGCCCTCCCTCCTCATCAGAGGAAAGGAGATTTCCCAGGCATCATGATGTCAAAACCTAGTTTTCTCACCAGAGGAAAGACTTTATGGACCATATAAGCCTTGAGGCATTACCTTATAAATAACCCCAAATTAGGCATTGAAAGATTCCATTGATCACCCCAGGAAAGAGATCCCAAAGTAAAAACCCTAAGGAACACTATAGCCAAATTTCAGAACCATTAGGTCAAGGGAAAAAAAATACAAATGGCCAGAAAGAAAAATTTCAAACATTGGGTTGTCACAAATTCAGTGATGTGGCCTTCTAGAGAAAGGATGAGACTTTTAACAGTGTGCATGTTTTCTCCACCTCATTCGCCCCAAACTCACACCCTCTACCCAAAGATGGAGGAGTATTAATGGATTAAAGCTATGAAATAGGAAAGCAGAAGATTGAAACTTTTCTCTGGGCTATTACCATGTATATTCAAACAGTGCATAATTGTGTTGGAAAGAGGATTGCCAACCCAGAATCCTCAAAATGTTTTTTTGTGGAGTGAGAGGAGGGGTAGAATCTAAAGCATGAGTCTGAAAGATACTGCTAAAAACTTACCAAAATGTCAGGGTATTGTCCCATTAGCAATCCTCAATTCAGTTCCCTTCTAAGGAGAGTTTGAACTATGGGGTGCTACTGAATCAGAAGAACTCTAGCTGAAAAGCAGACCCATTTGAGGGGAAAGAAAATTAGGTTTATTGATTGTAGATTATGTATGCATAAGACATTTATATATATGTATATGTACACACACACATATATACACACAGAAGTTTCTATGAGCCATTTTCAAGTTTATATTTTCTGTGACATATAACAAAGTCAGTCTTCTACCTGATATGCATTTGTTTCCTTGAGTGCTTGTACAGAATCTGAGGACCCTATAATCCACATTTGCTGGAACTCAGACATACAAGCAATAAATAAGTTACTTTCAACGATTTCCCAAAGTAAACTCCTGGTGGGGACAGGTGATCCAAAGAGAATTGTGGGTAAGCCCCCCAGATTGTGTTTAGTCTATGTGACCCAGAGTTTGGGAGTAACCTGGGCCATAGGTTACATACATAGTGAGGGAGGGAAAGACTGTGACATAGTAGAAAGATCACCAATATTTGAAGTCAGAAGACCTGAGTTCAAATGTCATCCCTACTGTACTGGTGTGACTTTGAGAACTCTTTAAGCCTGAGTCCTCATCTGCAAAATATGACTGTTGGATGAGGTAATCTCTAAAGTTCATTCCAACTCTAGTTCCTACAATACCTTTAATTTGTTGTTGTTTAGTCATTTTGGTCATGTCCAACTCTTTAGGATCCTATTTGGGGCTTTCTTGACAAAGATACTGGAGTGGTTTGATATTTCCTTCTCCAGCTCATTTTACAGAGGAGGAAACTGAGGCAAACAATGACTTGCTCAGGGTCACAAAGCTAGTAATAAGTATATGAGGCCATATTTGAAATCAGGTCTTCCTAACTCCAGGTTCAGCACTCCATCCACCAAGCCACGTGATTCTTTTAATACTTCTTCCCTATTCTGTCTTGGGAAGACAATAATGTAAAATATAGTGCTCCAGTATGAGCCCCACATTTTAAGATGGGCATACAAAAGCTACAGCATGTCCAGAAAATGGAAGCCAGGAAAACAGCATATAAGGAATGGCCAACAGAATTGAAGATACTTCACTTACAAAACAGGGACATGACAGCTGTCCTCCTTTTCCTCAGTTACTCAAGGAAAGTGTCATGGGGAAGAGTGACTAAACATTTTCTACTTTGTCCTAGAAGCGAGGACTAGTCCAATGAGTAGACATTTTAGACAGGCAGAAATTCAGCTCAATGTCAGGGAACAATCATCAGAGCTCTTCAAAAGTGGGACTGCCTCTAGAAGTAAAGGAGAAATTTCCCCTTACTGGGTGTTTTCAAGCAGAGATTGGATTCCATTTTAATGAGATATCATGGTGGGTTTCCAATACAGATCGGGATTACACTAGGTGATTTATGGGGTGACTTCCAACTCTTAGAGTCTATGAAGGCAATGGAAAGATGACAGATTTCAAGTTCGGAAGTGTTTTGTTTTTTTAAATGACACCAAAGGAGACAACATCAGCAATAAATGCAACACTGTCACATAATGATTAGAAGACTGGCTTTGAAATCGAGAAGCCCTAGATGCAAACCCTGCCTCTAACCCATGCTAGCTATCTGATTATGGGCAAGTCACTTAAACATTGAGTGTCCCTGGCATCTCTCTTAGATTTAGTTACAGAGGAATTACCAATCTGTATCAATGGAGGGGATTTCTGCATTGGGTGTGGATTGTCCCAGTCTGAGAGAAGGCAGCAGCCAAGACACTGTTGGATTACCAAGAAATCCTATACTTGCCTTATAACATAGGCACATATATATATATATATATGTGTGTGTGTGTATGTATGTATATATACACATACATATGTGTGTATATAGAGTGTAGTTATACACATGACTATATTCATACATGGTGTATAGAGTATATGTCTATACATGTTGCTATGCATACGCCAATGCACTGCATTATGTGTTCAGTTGTGATACATGTCTTCATATGTGTGTGGTGGCTACACACAGACTGTCATCATGTGAATGCATATGTGAAATGTATAACCTACACACACATATATATGTATGTATATACATACATATATGCACATATATCCATATATATATCCACATATATCCATATATATATCCACATAAGCATTGTATATATAGGCATCCTGCATATGCTTTTTATGTATCTATCACTGCATGTGCATATATGTAATCTTTAGGCCTACATGTTTTCTACATAATTTTTTAAAGCACTTACTAAGTGTAAAGGCAGATTGAAGGTGAAGAGGCAGATACAAAGATTAAATAAGACATTCTCTGGAATCAAGACTCTTACAATTAGGTAATGGAGATACAATACCCATAATTATTACATGAAATGAAATGTAATCAGTGCATAAAAGAGGTACAAACTAAAAGTGCCACTTTGGATCCAAGAATGGAGAAGGGTAATTCCTAACAAGGGAAGAACGCATGAGAAAAGGAATAGTATTTAAGTATAAATAACAGTCATGCATCAAAGAACAAGTATTGATTTAAGCACTTACTACGTGTTAGGCATTGCGACAGGCGCTGAGAATACAAGTACTAAGAAGGAAACAATCTCGACTTGCTAGAAATTAATAGAGGAGAAATACACCCACATATACAGAATAAATATAAAGTGAATAATACAAATAGTTACAAAGTAGTAAAATGCAAGGTTGTTTAAGAGGGAAGACCATAGCACTGGGCGATCCATAAAGGCTTTAGGAAGAATGTGGCAGCTGAGCTGTGTTTTAAAGGAAAAGAGTGACTCTGGAAGGTGGAGGTAAGGAGAGAGCGCAATCCAGGCATATGAAAAAGATAGGAGATCCAGTGAGGAATTAGAGAGGGCCAGTGTGGCTGGATTGTAGAGTGCAGGAAAAGTATGTAGATAGGACAGGGGGAATAGTAATATCCAATGATTTTGAAAGGTATGTTGGAGTCATATTGTATAGGGCTTTAAAAATGAAAAAGAAGACTTTAAATTTTATCCTAGAAGCAGAAAGGGAGGCAGGAATAGGAAGCCACTGGAGTCCACTGAGTAGGGAAGTCACTAGGCTTAAGGAAAATCACTCTGGTAGCAGTGTGTAGGATGGATTAGAGTGAGTAAAGACTTGTAGGAAGTCAAGTTAGGAGGCTAATATAGGTGAGAAGTGATGAGGGCCTGAATTAAGCAGATAGCTGTGTGAACATGGAGAAGCGAATGGATGTGAGAGAACGTCTCATAAAATTTGGCAACTGATTGGATAAGTGGGGTAAGGGAGAGTCAGGAATCCAAAATAATGGCAAGGTAACAAACCCGGGAGACAGAAGCTTTTTGGGAACTGTGAAAGGGTTTCCACCAGAAATGCCAGTGCAGTCACAGGCAAATAGATCAAAATCTTGCCCATGTGAGATGCTTCTGGGAAAACTGAAACCCACAGCATTCCATATAAGAGTGAGAAGATCCACCATACACAGATGGAGTTCTGAGGTGATTGGAAACCTTCAGTTCTTTGACCAGGAACTTAGCCTGGGATCCTGCAGGGAAGTTTGTAACACTCTGATCTGAGAGTGTTCCAAGAAGCCCTGAAGACAGCAGTACTCTGAACCTTGACAGATCAAAGGGGCCAAAAACCTGCTTGGTCATAACGACTAGAAGTTTACCTAGAAGAAGAGAAGCAAGAGATTTAAAAAAAAAAAAATGCAGTTTTAAGACTGTAACTTCACTGGTTATTCCATCCACCTTGAAGTAATTACTTCTGTTAAATAAAAATAGTTCTTGATTTAATCAGAGAGTGACAGTGAATAGCATCTGTACAACTCAGTTGAATCACTCAAGGTCAGTGTGATAGAGAGGCCTGGTCATACCCTGAGAAATTGATAATAAAAGGAGTTATCTCAGAATGGGTAGTGATTCTAAGGTTCTAAAAGTAGAGAGAAAGTAGTGAGGTCCCACAAGCTGAGCCAAAATGAACCAGAAACTCAGGGAAATCAGCAAAAGGAGCAAGAGAAGATAGGACTGAGCTGTGACAGAGAAGGGAGAAACTGAGAAAGTAATCTTGGAGCAGAAGACTTGGATTGATGCTACCAGATGAATCTCCCTACTCAAGGACTGAGGAAGTGTCAAGAAAAAAAGTGCCCCAACTTCCCTTCCCAGAGCCCAACAGTCCTATGACATTGTAATAATATACTGCTTCATTATCAAAACATTGACTGCAACCTGAATCTTTCTTTAAACACTTAGGATCCAGGAGTTAAGTACGGATAGATATAATCTAGAGAGCCAAACATGTTCCTAAATATTAGGAGTTCTCCTAATTGGAGACCAAGAGCAAAGATGATTATATTTCTAACTTTTGCCTAAAATAAACTCCATAAAACCACAGAAGGAAACTACATGGACTTTTGGGGCCTTTAGTATCACACACGGACTTAATGTGAGCTAATTTTTATAACCAGGTGTTACAATATTATAAATGAAGTAAAAGTATTGGACCAAAAAAGAAAAGAAACTTGTAAAGGATCAAATAGGAATCAATGGGTTCATGAGACAATAATATATATTTGAGCAAAATCAAAAGACTGAAAACATAAAAGAAAACATAGAGTATTTCCTATAAAAAACAATCTGACCTGAAAAACTAATTTAGCAGAGACAATTTAGGAATTGCTAGACTTCAGGAATATCAGAACCAAAAATAATCCTGGATATTAGACTTCTAGAAATCTTAAATAAAAACTGCCTATATTTAGAACCTGTAATGGCAAGCAAAGGAGTACTTAGCTCCTTGTTTCAGTTATTCAAGTATTTAGTACCTTGTTTCAGCTCTTCAAGTGCCTTTGTGCCTCACCTGTGATAATATCAAGTCTTTGTTAGAAACAGAACCTGTGAAGCCCACAGTGGGAGGTAACTTGCCAAAAGACTATATAAAAGCAGGAGCACAAGCTGAAATGAAGCAGAACTGAGAGAAAGGACATTTGGGGTGTCTGGCACTGTTCTGTCTGTGTTGATTTGTGTTTGTGTTACTTTGTCAGACTCTCTCTTGATTATGTTACTTTGTCAGATAGAAGGACTCTATCTGCTGATTGTGCTACTTTGTCAGATGGAAGCATTCTATCTGTTGAATTGTGTTACTTTGTCAGACAGAAGTGCCCTATCTGTTGACTTGTGTTGATTTCACAGGCTGGAAGTGAATTGACATGATAGTGCCGACAATGTGTATGAATATTACTGTAACTCTGCTAAGCTTGATGTGTGTAGATATTGTGGCTCTGTTAAGTTTTCTCTTGCCAGAAACAGAGACTTCAAAGGGCTTGAGCTGGACTGGTGGACCATGAACTTCACACTGGAGTAGGAACTGAAATAGGAACTGGAACTGGAGCTGGGAGCTGCCTACCTGTGAATCCAGGTGATGGTTGTGTGAATTTGCACAAGAGCTGGGGACATGGAAGAGGAACCATGAAGTTTGGGAGTTAGCCTTGAGTCAAGATGAAAGGACCTTTCCCTGGGTACTTAGTGCTGACTGACAGGATCAGTCTTTTAAATTCAGAAAGAAATAAGAAGGCAAGGAGAAAGAGTGGGGAGAGAAGATGACGGTAGGACTCATAGAGAAGTGGGTAAGTTAAGGAACAGGAGAGCAAGGTAGCAGGTAGAGGTAAAGCTAAAGAGTAAGGATGGATAGGGTAAATAAGTGAGAAGGATAGTGAGGAAAAATAGGGAGGAGAAAAATACACAACAAGTAATTGAAACTTAGTATATAAACGGGACAAATTTACCCATAAAATGGAAACAGCAGATTAAAAATCTGGATTAAATAATATGTTGCTTTCAGGAAACATTTTAAAAATGAGAGATACACACAAAAATAAAGGGCAGGAGTAGAATGTAGTATGTAAAAAAAAAAAGCAGGGTTAATAATCATGATCTCAGACAAAGTTAAAGTTAAAACAGATTTAATCAAAAGTGAAAAAAACAGAGAAACTATACTATGTCACCAACATTATTCAATACTGTTTTAGACCACTTAAAATATCTAGACAGTATAAAACACCTCAGCATATACCTGCCAAAACAGACACAGAAACTGTATAAGCATAAACGTAACACACTTTTTATACAAATAAACTCAGATCTAAATAATTGAAGTAATATTTATTATTCATGGGTAGGTAAAGTCAATATAATTTTTAAATGACAATTTTATCTAATCTATTTGGTCAATGTTATCCCAATTAAATTACTAAAAAATTATTTTACTGAGTTAGAGAAAATAATAAAATTCATTCGAAGAATAAAAGTTCAGGAACTTCAAAGATATCAGAAAAAAAGATGTAAAGGAAGTAGATTTAGCAGTATCAGACTTTAAACTATATTATAAGGTGAGAGCATTGTTGGAACATAAAAAAGGATAATTTTAATTAGTTTAAATTAAAATTGTCTTGTATAAATAAAATATATAGCCAAGGATAGAAGGAATGCAGAAAATTTGGGGGAAAACTTTCATAGAGAATCTCTTGGATAGGATGTGATATGGTTGTAATACTTCTTTGATATAGGAAATAATGAGCTGGTTGATTTATAAATACACAAAGACTTGGACTTATGGAGGAAGACTATCTACATTCAGAGAAACTGATGATGGGAAGAAATAAGCAATCTTAAATATATGTGTGAGTATCTATGTGGATATGTGTATATGTGTAAATACATATATATAAACATATGTATATGTATGCATATATACACATATATGTATATGTATCCACACTTAATTGTAGCTTTCTTGAGGGTGATGAGATAAAGGGAATAAAATAAAGTAAAAAGTGCACAACAGAGAAGAAAAGAAAACCAACAAGGAAGCAAAGAAAAGCTTGCATAGCAAAGAATATGTAGTATTTATTACATGGGTTTTCCTGAAATGGAAATTTACTGTTTTCTACTGAATCCTCTTGTATGATCTGCTGTGTACATGGTGGGTTTTTTTCTTCACATTTTGTATTTAAGTTTAAAATAAAAACTACCAAACAGATAAATAGGAAATTAAATATTGTGTATAATCCTACTGGGAAATAAATGGATCTTTAATGGAATAGAGAACTTCCAAGTATCTCTGATGAAAAGACCGGAGGAGCTCAACAGAAATTCTGAAATGGGAACATAGGAGCCAAAGGAAACCTAGATTGGTAAATATTTCTGAACAATTGTAAGGGGCTATACAATGATGGACTGCTTATATTATAGGAGAAGAAAGGAAAGTCTCAGAATTCTGGTGTCTTCAAAGATCACCAGGGAAGCAAAAAAGACAAACAAAGGGCCTGAGAGTGGTTTTTTTCCTCTTTTGATTGTCTTAAAAGAAGAAAGAAAATGGAGGGGAAAAAGAAGACAATAGGAAAGAGACATCAAAGGGTGCAAAGCTTACTGTTTTCAAAATCAGGGTATAGGAGAACAGTATACAAACATGGGCAGAGGAGGTATCCCTTCTATCTAGATTGGCTAGAGGTACACTGAACACTATAGAGTTTGATATCCAACATGCTTTGACCTCAAAAGTGAAACAGGCAGAGAAATGGAGAATGAAATTTAAGAGAACGGAATAATCATAAACAAAGCAAATTTCAGCTTTGGAAAATTGATCACAAAAGGGGGATTAAAAGGAAAGAAGGAAATGGAAAAAAATCCGGTAATCATGATTTCAGAATGAGGAAAAGTGGAATGGAAGTACACTATTTGGATTATGTTGATCACTAGTATTGATTACATCCCCTTTTATTGTCATCTTCTTCCTTGTAGAGTTGGGAGTGAGGAGAAACAAAGGGAGAAGTATAAGGCTACGATGGAGACAAATACACTATTAACAATCAACTTTGAACTATGACTTTAAGTGGGATGAATTCACTCGTAAAACAAAAAATAATAGCAAAATAGATTATAAATAAGAAACCAATAAGATGTTGTTTACAAGAGAAATACTTTAAACAAAGATTCCAAGAGCAAAATTTATTCTTCATTCTTCTCCAGGCTACAATACTGATTCTCCAGAGGCCTGTGTTTATCATGTCATAGAAACTTTTTTACTGTGGAAGTTTACTCTACCTCCCCACCAACCCACCATGACTTCTTACTGTGGAAGTACAATCAATTTTGCTAAAAGAAGACATGTGCGTTTCCCAAAAGCATCGAATTATGCAAAATCCTGCAATAAAGACCACAGGCCTTGGGAGGGAAATAGAGTTAAGGGAATAATGCCCCAAAACTTTCAGTGACACATTAAAAAAGAGAGAGACAGAGAGACAGAGAGAGAAATAGAGAGAGAGAGGGAGGGAGAGAGAGAGAGGGAGAGAGAGAAAGAAAGAAAGAGACAGAGAAAGAGAAAGAGAGAAAGAAAGAGACAGAGAGACAGAGAGAGAAATAGAGAGAGAGAGGAAGAGAGAGAGAGAGAGGAAGAAAGAGACAGAGAAAGAGGGAAAGAAAGAGAGAGAGAGAGGGAGAGAGAGAGAGAAAGAAAGAGACAGAGAAAGAGAAAGAGAGAAAGAAAGAGAGACAGAGAGACAGAGAGAGAAATAGAGAGAGAGAGGAAGAGAGAGAGAGAGAGAGAGAGAGGAAGAAAGAGACAGAGAAA
>CM053589.1:10420514-10438613 GCA_028646515.1 Pseudochirops corinnae
AGAGAGAGAGAGAGAGAGGAAGAAAGAGACAGAGAAAGAGGGAAAGAAAGAGAGAGAGAGAGGGAGAGAGAGAGAAAGAAAGAGACAGAGAAAGAGAGAGAAAGAGAGAGAGGGAGAGAGAGAGAAAGAGACAGAGAAAGAGAAAGAGAGAGAGAGAGAGAGAGAGAGAGAGAGAGAGAGAGAATCTAATAAAAATGGTAGCACAGCTATATACATGTTAAGGCAAACAAATCCATATATCAATATTGAATAAGTAGAAACACCCCCAGCCTCTGGCTGCTGACAAGTCTGTGTTCAGACTCCCTCGGGCTGGCACTGGCAAGGTCTCTCACAAGCTGCGTGGGCTACAGTTGCATGCCTCCAGCCCTAGCAGAAGGTAGCAGAGGGTGGTACAGACCCTCCAGTCCTCCAGAAATATGATAAATATAGCACTTTGCCTTGACAAGGAAGAAGTCTGCTTGTGGAAGTAACTACTTCTGAATTCCTGTGAAGTGGTACGGTTTTCTGCATTTTTGCCATTTCTTGTGGAAGAAATCTCACAGAAACAAACTCAACATTTATTATGCTAAAAATATTCTTTAATGCATCAATTTTGTTGGAACAAATCTGTGTTTTCAAAACAAGTGTTATGGCAAAACTGATTGCATCAGCCTCCTCCCCATCTGATTGTCTGGTTCCTACCCAGAACCTCTGTTTTAAGGAAAAGGTCCAAGCCAGTGCTACCCTCATTCCTTTCTTGTGACTTTCCATAGGACTTTTT
This sequence comes from Pseudochirops corinnae, assembly GCA_028646515.1. Classification (NCBI taxonomy): domain Eukaryota; kingdom Metazoa; phylum Chordata; class Mammalia; order Diprotodontia; family Pseudocheiridae; genus Pseudochirops; species Pseudochirops corinnae. Next base: position 10,421,275 of record CM053589.1, read on the forward strand.
CTTCCATGCCCCTGTGACAGGAATTTCTACACCACCACCCCCCCCCTTCAGCTTGTTTATGTTGGTAGACTATAAACTCCGTGAGGGTAGGGATTATCCTTCTTTCTGCTGGTATTTGAATTCTCTATGCTTAACCATAAACCATAAATCATAAATCCTTGTTGCTGACTTCCAGTAAAGTAAACAAAATATACATGACCTCAGACAAGGCAAACAGAAATAGTTAAAAGAGATTAATAGAAAAACTCCATTGTGTTTAAAAGCACCGCGTAAAATAATAATATAGGTCCATTGAGCGGGATAAAATCAAAGTATGTAAAGGATCAAAAGCAAATTACAGACCCAACCACAGAACCCCAAATTTTAAACAGTTGGAGATGTCAATGTCATACATTCTAGGTAACTGCACACTAGATAAATCTAACCAAAGATAACTAATAAAGAACCATTTGAGTAGAATTTGTTTTAGAAAAAGATATAAGGGGGCGGCTAGGTGGCACAGTGAACAGAGTACCAGCCCTGGAGTCAGGAGGACCTGAGTTCAAATCTGGCCTCAGACACTTAACATAAAAACTAGCCATGTGACCTTGGGCAAGTCACTTAACCCCAATTGCCCTCCAAAAAAAAGGCAAAAAAAAATAAATTGACAGAAAAAGATATAATAGATTTCTGGTGATTAATGAATGGGAACAGAAAGAAAGAAGTATGCATGTTCAAGCATGTACATACATAAACATAAATACATACATACATTACATATACATACATACTGATCACATCTCAGTAATATATTCAATTAATTTAAAGAAGAGATTTAAACTTAAATGGAGTCTAAATAAGTTATTCCTAAAGAATCAGTGGGTCAAATAAGAAATCATAGATACAATAAATCAGACCATCAAAAAAAATGATTGCAATGAGACTACATATCAAAAGGAATGAATACACAACACATACACACTCCTTTTTCTTTCCATTCAGTTGCACATGTCTTGCTTGTGCATCACATCTTTGCAAAAAGCAACCAACTATTAAGACATAAAAAATTCCCAAATATATGCAGAAAAGCAGAAGTATTAAATAGAATTTACTAACCATAACTCAATTTAAAAGTATTTAGTAAAGGGATTGAAAAAAAAGGATTCAAAAGGACATGGAGACTAAATAAGGTAGCAGCAAAAAAAATAGTGGGTCAAAGGACAAATTACAGAAATAACAGATCACTTTATCAAAGAAACTGAGTACAATAAGAGACAACATATACCAAAATTTAGGGGTTTCAGCAAAAGCAATCCTGAGGCAAAATATATGTCTTTAAAGAGTTTCATCCACAAAAGAGAAAAAACAGATAAATGAATAAGGCATTCTATTTTTTAAAGACTAGAAAAACAATAAAAATATAAAAAAATAAAAAATCAAACTAAACATCAAAAGAGAAATTTTGAAAAGCAAAGAGTCAGATTTGAAAGCAAATATCCTCATTCAATTAATTAATAAAAGTGGGAGCTGATTTTTAAAACATAAACTAATAAAATGAACTTTTTATTAATCTGATTTTTTTAAAAACAGAAAAGCATATACATTTTTAAAAATCACAACAAATGTGAGGAATTAAAAGAAATTACTAGAAACTATTTTGCCTAACTACATGCCAACAAAACTTATAATTTAAATGAAATGGTTAACTATTTAAAAAACATAAAATACCCTTATTAACAGGACAAAGCAGAGGAATTTTAAAAAATCAGTATCAGAAAAAAAATTGAACAATTCACAAATGCACTCTCAAAGGAAAAAAAAACCAGAATCTGATGGATTTATAAGTGAATTCTATCAGACATTCAGAGAAATATTCCAATATTACAAATTATTTTTTTTTTGTTTTGTTTTTCGGAGGGGGGAAAAGAGCTCAACTGGTGTTAAGTGACTTGTCCAAGGTCACACACCTAGTGTTTAAATGTCTAAGGTCACATTTGAACTCAGGTCCTCCTGACTCCAGGGTTGTTTCTCTATGCACTGTGCCACCTAGCAGCCCCCGTTATTACAAATTCTTCTTGCAAAAACAGGGAAAAAAGGCATTCTCCTAAATTTCTACTATGATCAAAGCAGAAAGAAAAAATAATATCACAAGTGAATATGATGTGAAAATATTGAACAAAATTAGCAAAGAGGTTATAACATATTAAACAGATTTTACATTATAACTAGATTGGAGACATGCCAAGAATGTATGGCTGGTTCAATATTAGGAAAACAATACATTTTGTAGAACATATTAATAAGAGTACAATAAAAGTCACATGACCATATCACGAAATGAAAAGCGCTTTTGGCAAAATACAGCATATATTTATGTAATCATTTTTTAGAAACACTAAAAGCAAAGTAATAAATGGTTTATGTGTAATGGGAAAATGCTAGAGGCTTTTTCAATTAAATCAGAGGTAAAGCAAGGATGTACATTACTGTTAGTATTATTCGATAAGCACTAGAAAGGTTAGCTATAGCAATAAGACACAAATAAGAAATTGGGGGGATAAAAGTAAAAGGAAAACAAATGAGCACTTTCACAGAAAATATGACGGCCAATCTAGAGAATCCTAGAGATTCAATTAAAAATTATTGAAACAATTAGCAACTTCAGCAAAGTAGCAGGATATAAAATATCCCAAATCAATCATAAGCATTGATATATATTTTCAGTAAAATCCAGAAGGAAGAAAGAGACCTAAACCAAGGGAGTACCGTTAGAAAACTGTCAAACAAACCATTATATCTGAATAGAATGGAATGGAATGGAACTGCACCAAAAGAAATGACAAACAGATGGATTCAGGGAAACCCTTGAAGATTTGTGTGAATTGATGCCAAGTGAAGTAGATAGAACCAGTACAACTTATATGGTTACAAAAATAACTTTGAAAGATGAGAATTGATTAATGTAATGAACATGTCTTCATTTGCCCAACTACTACATTTCTTGCCAACCATTATAACATCTGGTATGTAAACTAAGACCTGAAGGACTTTGTTGGGGCCCCACTGTCTAGTGGTTGCTTCAGTTGTCCACTATATGTAGGACAAGGTTCCGGCCATCCTTCCCTTCATTTATCCAACTTATCCACTTCTCAAGAAGTACCAAATACCCTGGTACTTGGGAATACCTTGTGTAATTCACCTCTTAACCCCCTTCCCAATTTTAGAACCATAGTCAAATTAATGCTGCCATTATTCCCAAGAATGGTATGTCAATATACACTCCTATAGCTTCCCTCTTTTTGCCACTTCTGTAACTTTAGTAACCAAAATATCTTGTGTTGGCCACTAGATGTTTTTTTCTGCTTTTAGAATATAAGTTCCTTGAATAAAAGAATTGCCTGTGTTTGTATTTGCACCCCAAGCACTTGGATAAGGACTTAATTTTTTTTTAATTCACTCTTTACTAACTGCTACTTTACAGCAAAGCATGCTTTTCACCTACCGAGAGGGGACTTAACATTTTCAGACAAGGCCAATGTGCGGATTTGTTTGGCCTAACTATGCTAATTTTTCCCAAGTTAGGGGTGTTATTTAAAAAACAATAAACAATTTTTGTGGAGGGAATTGATGTGGGAGAGGGAGTTATGGTAACAGTAAAAAGAAGAAAAGAAAGAAAAGTATGCCATTGAAGCATTTGTTTTAATGCACAGAAGAGAACAGAAGGAAATTTTGAGGAGACAGAAAGCAGGACAGCTTTGAAACTGGTGTTTAATTTATTATATACTTTTTAAAAGCTGGATTTCATGAGATTCATGCTTTTGGATTTAATATTTTTCTATTTTTTTATATATGTAAATATCTGCTATGTTCATAATTACAAAAAAAAATTAAAGAGAAAAAAATAAGTTGTTTCTTCTAGTATGTTTAGATGCCTTTTACACCAATTAAATGAACTTGGCTAATAAATACTAAATATGTATTGGTCTGGTGACCCCTAAAATTACAAAGGTGGTTTTTGTTTTTTTTTTTTTTAATTCTTCAATGTTGCGTAAAATTTGGCTAGAGTAAGTAATGAGTCCATTTTAGGGGTTTCACTTGCTGCAAAAGCCCATATACTGAATGCCCACATTCTCCTAGTGTTATGTGGTTATGAATGAGGATACACCACTGTCTCAGAAGAGCTATTACAAATTTACACAAAGAGCAATAAGAATGCATGGTTCAGGTAAGCAGGCTGCAGCATGTTTCCAACAATGACATGCAAAAGAAGTGATATATAGAACATTATCAAGGACAAGTGATACCAGACTAGGAGTGGATGGGCTAGTCATGTATCCTGAGAGACAAAAGATAAACATACTGAATAGAATATTGGTATCCCCCAATACCAGGCCTCCAGTCTGTTGAGCAGCTTCTCTGTGGAAGATTTATGGAAAAAACATGAACAAGAGCTTCACAGAATAGGAGGATGTGGAAGGGTTGCAGCCTGTGCCAGTGAGGGGAATCTCCACTAATGGGATAGTGTGGATATAAAAAAGTACCAAAAATAATTAGATGCTCTCAGCAGGGGACTATTTTGAAAGCTGCATTAAGCCAACATACAAAGGAATAATTTTAAGCAACATCACTATGTCCTCCTAAAGCAAAACAGAGGAGAAAACCAGAGCTTTAAGGAGCTAATGCTAAATCTGATTGAAAATACTTACTGACCATTTCCCTCACAATACCTAAGAAACAGGAGCTAAAAATCAAAGCTTGAAAAAAGTGTTACCAGCGTCGTCAGTTGAATGGTTCTTCCTGGCTTCCTCTTGTGAGCTGGATCTGAGATTGACTTTGCTGGAAGTTTGAGGTTTGAGAGGTATAGTAGTCCCACCCTGTCGCTATTTTAAGAGTGATGAAATATTTGTGAAATGGTCCTTATCGTATTTCCCTTTTCCCAATACTGTGTGTGTGTGTGTGTGTGTGTGTGTGTGTGTGCGCGCGCGCGTGTGTATGTGCTGGTGCTTGAAATTAATCAATGGCCCCTTCTCGGAAGGAGATTCCTCTTTGAGAGATGGAACCGGACACTTGCTTTACCAGGCCACTCCCTGCAGTCCTGCCACCCCCGCCCCCCAGATCCCAGGACAAAGCCGGACTCCGGGGGAAGCCGCCTCTTGCCAGTCAGCTGCTATTTGAACTCAGGCCTGACCGCAAAATGAAAAGTGGGTCCGAGGGAAGCGATAAACACTGTGCAATGAGCCTTTTGAAGGCAGCTGATGCCTCATTTGGGGTGACATGTTGTGGCTGATGAGTGTGGATGATGTGGGGTTTCCGATAAGTGCCTCATCAGTATCCTCATCATGATCGTGTTGCTCAGCCTCGGCGTGTGCCCTGACTTGATTGTAATTGCCTGAATCTGCTCCTGCTGCTCCGGAGCGCGCAGTAATATGCAATAAAACAGCACGAAGTGAATGTTAACCATCTGAGTTCTGACACTGCTGCAGTTCAAGATCTCCATTAAGTACAAAGGGGGGAGGGGGGCAACCCTAAAGAAAAGAAGGCACGGGAAAATTCCTAGGGTCTGCTTTAAAAAAACAACAACAAAAAACACAACAAAACAAAACATCACCAAAACCTGGTTAGCCTTATTGGCTCATCACATGCCAACAGACTAACAGGTAGTTTGTTTGCGGTGGGGTTTTTCTTAATTCTTTGCAGACCAGGTGTCCTTGGTTTTGCTCATTAGCTCTAATAATGCTCACTGCTATTCCCCTTTCCCAGGTGTGGATCCGGGTCAGTTTTCTGTAAGGGAAGAGGAAGTCCTGAACCTTTCACTCCCCAGTCTAGGAAGAAGTGATGTGCTTTCACATTCTGATGTTTAAGTTTTCCATATTTTTTTTCCTGATAAACCTAATAAAATGATAGGAAACTGAAGCAATGCTTCCTCAGAGAAATTAAATTTGTGACAGCTCTGTTTTCAGCCACAGTGTAAGAGCTTCCTGGGATGAGTGATCTCTTTCTTTCCTCATTAGGATATATCAACCTGACTGGGAAAGTCATCATTTTGGGGCAAGGCCTGAGACAGGGTGAGTGATAGTGCAGCTGTAGAATTAATACAATATTTTGCAGAATGGGACTGGACAGGTAGAATGGTTCATTCTCAGATTATAGAGACATGAGGTGCAAACATCATGTTATAATAAACATCATCAGAGATGTGTTTATTATAACATAGAAAAGCCTTGGTGGATGCACTTCATGTTAATAAAAATAACATTTGTATAGAGCCCTACCATTTACAAAGTTCTTTCAAGTCTATCATCTCATTTGTTTCTGATGTTAACTATATGAGATAGGGCAATGCATTATTCTCTCCATTTTACAGGCAAAGAAACTAACTCCAAAGAGATTAAATAATTTGCTCAAAGTCACAGAGATATTAAATAATGAATTATCTTTTATCTGCTATACCAGCCTCTGTCATGATGTTTGGCTAAATGACCCACTAATAGGATCTTCATTTCCCTTTTGTAGTAATTCAAGCTCCCCTCCCTTCAAATATCTTTGAAAAAAGTGATCCTGTTCATCAATTAGCCCAAGCACAATTAACAAATGAAAATGTAGTCAGAATTTCAGTATTATATTAGAATTGATATGAACTCGTACAATTTGGTATAAACCCAAGTAACTTAGCTTGTTCTCCTCATTCCTTGAATGATAAGCTGGAATATTTTCTTCTCTGTATGTTAAAGCTACAACACTAACCCTTTTGCCTACTTTTTTCCAGAGAGGGAGAGGGCAGGAAGGAGATGGAAACCACACCTCTGATTTCATTGGTTTAAGGAATCTTCAGTGGGCAAATTCATATTTACAAACTCAGATCTACAAGGAATTTGAAATCTGTAGCTTTAGGATGTTGCTTAGAGAGAAAGGGCGTTAGGAGTTGTTTAAGATCATCCAGTATGTCAGAATTCAGTGCATTTGTAGTGGCCATTTTTCTTCAAGTATCTCAAAGAAAATAATATATTCATAAGGGCATGGGGTTATTTCAAAGTCTATGACACATATCTTTAGAATAAGATTTGTATTAGATATGACAACCTTAAGCATTATTTTCCTTTTTTTTTTCTAGGAAAAGAAGATGGTTTAAATACATGGTATTTATTGTTGTTGGTATTCACAATCTTCTCAGGATTTTATAAATGCTGTTTGTTTAAGATAAGAGTAGGGGATGGTTGGCATGGTTTTATTGTTAAAGCCTAAAGTCTTGAACTAATGCCTTTGGCACTTGGAAGGGAGAGTTTCATTAACTGTTTGAATATCTATGTTAGTAACTGCTTGGGATAAATAAGTCATGGTCGCAGAGATAATTACAGAACACTTCACATGAAAAGGCCATCATGCATGGGTTACTGTACTCACAGCTCTTATAGGAAACTGATGGATTTTAAGTTTCTTCTGCATCATTCCTAAATTCCCCACAACATTTTTCCTTGCTGTTTTTGTCTGTTTTCATAAGAAATATAGTAATTTATTGTCAAAATTATAGTGCCTGACCTTCACCAGACTGACACAGAACTTAAATGAGATTGCTTTATAAACCCTAATAACACCTTAGTTCCAATCTTTTCCCTTTCCCCTCTCTAACCCCAGTATAGTATAAGGCGACGATTTTCAGTCTTCTTTTGGACAAGGAGTAGAATCTAGGTCTTTACCTAAGTCACAGTTCTTTTTCATGAACCAGGTTCAGGGCCCTGAATTGGGCACCAAATTCCCATTTGGGAAATCGATCCTGTGTTTCCAAGTTGCCATATAGTTTTACAAAGAAGAGGGTTCCTTTATCTCTGCCCTAAGTAGTTTGCACTGGACGCTATCCCACAGTCAATGCTTATCGTTCAAAAAGAAGCTGCATTTCAGGGGTAAGGGATTCTGGAACAGAGTTAGAGCGCTTTCTGAAACCTCAGTATGCAAATGAAGGAACTAGCATGATTTTAACTTTCAAAGAAATCCTCGTTAGAAAAATAAAGGAAGACAGAAAGAATGTGTAATAAAAGAATACGATAAGGCATTATTCATAATCATGAAAAACTGTAAGAAGCAAAGTGGGCAGTAGAAAACTGCTGGAGGTCATGAGACCAGGTGAAAACATAAATGTCCTAAATCAGGGAACAGCATGGATCTATTCTGAGAAAAAGGAAGTTGAGGCAGAAGCTATTATCAAAGCTAGAACCAATTCAAATTGTTAGCATTTTATATATATGCAAACAAATAGGAAAATGACTTATAGAGAAGGTATTGTTAGTTTGCCCTTCCTAAAATGCAGTATGCTACTTTAGCATTTTGGGGAAAATGAGAAAAATAAGAAAATGATTTCTGCAATGTACTTTTATGAAGGGTTGGGCAATTAAAATGGTTAGTAAAATCAGGATGTGTTGGTGCACCTGGTTTAGTTCAGATGTCGAGCCTCAGGTTGTAAATTCTGCACAAATGTGATAGGATAAGCTCTAAAAAATTCTGCAATAATATTTCAAAATTCAGATGGGGTTGCTCTAGGCACCAAAAAGAAATTGAGAGTAGGGGAAGGAATATTGCCGGAGGAAGTTTGTGGGGGATGGCCACAAATACAATTTTCTGTCCTTAAAAAAACTGAATTAGTGTCTTTAATTCCACAGGAATAACAAAAATGCTACTTGTAATTCATAGATCTAGGTCTCTAGTAACTGATATATGGCCAGTTATCCTCACAATTAACCTCTGAAGTGATCGAAAGCTGTTGCTCCCATTTTATAAAGGGGATAAAGTGAGGTTCCAGTCAAGTAACATGACAACCAGAGCTATCCTGTCAGCAAATACAGTTGCTTCCAGTTCCAATCATGGGTTTTGGCTTTCACACAAATAAATAAATAATAATGGAGCAGAAATGACAAAGAATATTCTGTCCGTAGAGGTAAGTGATCTGGCCTGTTCATCTCTGTTCTGGTCCAGCCCCAGGATTTCACGATTGACAATTGGAATCTAAGACCATCTGATGTAGGCCAATCAATCCTGAAGAAACTGAATGGGTTATGACACCAAAACTCAAGTCTGAGTCTACTAAAAGGTGGATTTGTTTGTGGACTTAATTAAACCAGTAAACTTATCCTAGATAGGATCCACACTCCTTATTTAAACAAGGAGTCAATCTGATCTTCCTGGCATCTTTTGAACCAGAAATAAGAAAGGTCTCCAGATTATATTCATTCATGAACCTGTGCATGTAAGAAGAGCAGGTCAGCTTTCTCAATTCTGTTTTATGGACTGATGAGAGGTACAAGTTAAGTAAGACTTTACCGTTTGATTGAAGTTGGTCTATTTGTTTGAATTCGTGGTAGAGGATAAACAATAGATTTATAAGAAGTGTTTCCTACCACTCTGTGACATACTTTGCATTGATCTAGGTATCCAGTCTAGTGATAGTTGCTACTGGTGTGGCAAAGGAAAAGACAGTGAGCAAACTGTCTAAATTATATTGGGTCTTCATATTTGCCTTGATTTGAGGCCAAAAATGAGATTAGGCAAAGACTTCTTTTTTATTCCTTTCTCTTAGCCAATAACAGTAACTTTAAAGAAAAAAGAAATCAACGTGGAATAAACTAGAAATGTGTCTTGAGACAGACAAAGGGAATGCAAAATTAAATTCTTGATGTGAAAGGGAAGGTACAATGAAGCCTTCTTCATGAGATACCTTTGGAGGAAATTTCAATTTCACTGCTTCCTTTCTTCATTGCTTGCTTTATTTCTTTGTAGATATGTTCTGTAGTAAGCCTGAAAGCCTTTTTATTATTTCTTATTTTCTTTTTAGTATGTGGTATACATTCATTTAAAAAAAAAATTTCCTTCTCATGTTAAAGCAGTTCCCATTTTTCTAGTTTTGTTTTTGATACCTAGCTGAGACCAACAATACCTCCCATTGAATCATTTTTTTTCATCTATTCAGTTTTTCTTATTTCTTTCATCTCATCTTCCCCTTCACCTGCTTACCTCTCATTAACCCTCGGGATTCCAGGTATATTGTGTCAGTCCTAGAGAATATATTTCTTTTTTTCAAACCTGAGCCATTTTGACCTCATAGACTCAAGTTTCCATAATTCTGATTAGATTGTACCAGTATCTTTTCAGCAAACAGCAAGCCCATGAATTAATTTACCCTAAATTATTTAATTTTGCTTTCATTTTGATTTCAAAAGAAACTACTTTTTCCTTTGCAGAAGACATATTTTTTATCTTATATGTTGAAATAACTGTACAAAATTTTACGTTTTCTTAAAGAAGTTGCTGATTTATAAGAACTGTTTAGCATAAGATTATAACAGTATTTCAACATGGAATTATGCTTTTTATTTTTATTTTGTCTATTTTAGAGGTGAGAACTATTCTATTAAGTGGCATTCATATTAAATGAAAATGTACACAAATCTTTAGGAATCCAAATATGTGGGAGAAGAGAAAGATTTGTGTTTTGAGTTTCTCAGTCTACCTGGGAAAATCTTCATTATTTTTATATACATCTATGCTTTTTCTGAAGCTCTGAAAATTTGGAATATTTGTGAAGTCATTCCATCTCTAGACTTCTCCCCATCTACTAATTCATCTCTATACCTTTTTTTTCACTGGATCATAATTTGAAATCATCATTCCTTGTTTGTGACTCTGAAGCATGAATGAGTCAAAACTATGATACTACTAAAAACCTGTAATGTTTCCTTGTATAACAGGGATTGTGACTTGATCTGTGATTTCACCGATAGAGGTAATTTCCAGGTACCAGTGAAGGTCAGCATCTTCTTGAACTTAAAGTTACCTAGATGTTAAATGGGCTAAGGGTCACATAACCAATATATGTCAGAGGAGACATCCGAACCCAGGTTTTCCTAGTTCTAAGTCTCACTGTGGCACACTGCCTCCATTTCTTGTAATGACAACAAAAATAGAAGGCATCTAATACTGCTTTGATATGATAAAACAAGGAGATATAAAAATATGAATCATTATTAAAAGTAAAATATTAATTTATATCTTCTGGTTATAATTATCTTTATTCAAGACTAGAATCAATTTCCTGAGTTTATAATATACAAGATCATAATTTGCTTACACAAGTCTTACACAATTTACATTCTGAAAACTGATTTAATTTGTGAAAAAAACTAATCCCATGTCTGTATGTATGAGAGAGTAGGCCAAGAATTTCACATTTATCAAAATGAATTTTCTTTACAAATGTGATCTGTTTTTTAAAGCATATATGTTTACATTTTAATAGTCTTTTCCCTTTGAAAAACAAAGCTTTCAACCACTGATTTCATTTTTCTTCATCATTCTCATTTAATATGACAATGGAGAATAACATTTTATTCTGCAGAATCCATAGAAGTTGAAGTTATAAAGGCAAAATTTATAAGAACAAAACAAAACTCTTTAGACTTATCCCAACAATAAAATATATAGAAACAGTCTTAGTTAAAGTCAATCTCACTTTTTCTTTCATCACTGAAATTTAATTTTTTAAACACTGTAATTGTAAAATAATGGAAAGAAAACTCACAGTGTTTCATTACAAAAGGAAGAAAATAAAATCATATCACTAGCAAAACTGAATATTGAAACATCTCAGAAAACTTAGGAACAGTTACATAAAATATTTTAAAACCAATAATAAACGAGTAATAGAAGATTATTGCTTAATTTTGTCAAAGTTTAGAAAATATTTTATTGATAATTATGACACAGATGACACTTTAAGGATTGCAAGGTGCTCTATATACATCATCTCATTGATTTTGCTTCTGAGGCTACTACATACTTACAAATCCTGTTTTTTAATGCTAATCTATATAATATCTAGTCTCAAAATAGAGGAAATCATATGTTAAATGTTTTCACATTCATTCTAGGAAAATGAAAATATTTACTATGTTTATTTTTTAAGCTCATTAACATGATTCACGTGGCATCACATATTCTTCTTACAGGACCCGTTATTTATTTTCTGTTCTTATCATTTCCTTTTACTTCATTTGTGATTTTCATAAACTTTAATCAGTTAAAATTGACAGGGAATTTTTATTTACGTTGGAATCAGTGTGAAATTCTAGCATGTATGATGATGTAAGCCTGGGTGCTCAAACATGGGTTTCCTCTTATTCCCAGGTTTAATATTATTCTACCAGTAAAAATGCTGTGGGGCCTTTGAGGGGAAGCCCATTCTTTTAATGAACAACAATATTTTCATCCATTATACTATTTCTAGCCTGATCGTCATTAGCCATCAATTTGTGTCACTTCCTGTGGGCTTCTCTCTTCTGTGCATCACTTTGAGCAGTTTTACTTTTCTTTGACATGTCGGTGCCCTAATAATTGCCATATCAAATGTTGACTTGATCTCATTTTTAAGTGCAAGAATAATACTTTTGACCATAAAATCCCGCATCTGCAGTTAAGTATGCATTTGCAGCAAACTTACAGCTTTAAATTTCACTAAAGAAAAAAGCTTCAGACTCTACTACAGGTTTTGAATGCAGATTTACTATAAAATAAGTGAATAATAATGCTGGGTTATTTTGAAAAGTGTTCTTTTATGCAATCACTGCATTTAATACAATCACAAAATGGCTGCCCAACAGGTGGTCTTTTCAGAGTGTTAAAGCCACAACAATCAGAACAAAAAGGACACCAGAATCTAATGTTCTTCAGAATTTAAAAAGCTGTTCACTTTCTTTTGTTAAATTTTCAGATTTAGCCATGTTCATTATTGTTGAACCACAAATGCAGGGCATTCTTTTTTTTTTTTTTTTGACATTTTGCCATAAATAGACACTGACGGAGGCTGACTAGCCAGCTAGCTGTTTTTGTCACAAGCCAGTGGAAACTAACCATGAACAATGAGCAGGCATTCTTGGTCCTTAGAAGGCTAAGGAAAGCAGCAGCCTTAACATGCTGCAAATCTGGCAAAAGCATAGATTAACAAAGATATATTTGAGAAAAGGTTGGAGTTTTTTTTTTATATTTCCATCCAAAGAGCTGAATTGTCTTCTTTTCAACCTATATGATTATATATTATAGTGACAAGTATATTCAAGATCTCTGTGATTGTACTATTCATAAGCCTTTCTTGAAATAACTATTACTTAACAAATTAAACTCAGCAAATCATATCTTAAGCTTACAGGGTCTTTTAAAATATGCAGGATCCTTTACATAATTGTCTTAGGTGACCCACATAACAACAACTGTAAGGTAGGTACCATTATCCCCATTATACATTTGGGGAAACTGAGGCGCAGAGACATTGTGACCTTCCCAGGGCAATATGACTAGCAAATAAGTGTACGAAGAGGAATTTGAATTCAGATATTCATGATTCTAAATCCACTGTGATGTACCACCTCTCAAACATTTCTTGAGTGCCAGTTACTCTCCTATGGAGATATTCCCCTATGGATACATAGCATGATTATGATCTTAGGAAAGGAAAAGTGCCTAAAATTTAATTGTATCACAAATTTTAATGTTGCAAATAGTCATATTAAGTTAGTACTGTGGATGTTAGAAAGTTACAGTTAATAAATTTGGCAAAGATAATCTTATTTTCTAAGTTTTGATAAATATGACAATCTTGTCAAGGCAAAGGAGTCTGTATAAATTCAGCGACATGAGCAGGGAACTGTAGTTAAGTATCTGACATTATGAATAGGGTAAATAGTCATCTGGAACAGTGAATAGCTATGTATCACTGGGTTGAAGCCCCAAGAGCTTGTAATATGTTACGTCAGTGGTTCTCAACCTTCCTAATGCCACCACCCTTTAATACAGCTCCTCACGTTGTAGTGACCCCCAAGCATAAAGTTATTTTTGTTGCTACTTCATAACTGTCATTTTGCTACTGTTATGAATCTATCTGATATGCAGGATGGATTTTCATTGTTACCAACTGAATGTAACCCACAGGTTGAGAACTGCTGTGTTATGTAATATGTGTCCAATCCCTGTTCTTTACCTGCCTTTGTGGTTTGCCCAGGTTTAATTGGAGATACCTGACCTCTCAGTATTGGAAGTAGGCTTTTTAGTCTACCATGTCCACACTGGCTACTTTGGGACAATTCTATTTTTGGTTCTGGTTTATGGTTTCTCCCCTGAAAGAGGAAAAAGCAAAAAAAAAAAAAAAAGTGCACAGAATACAAGCATGAATCAGATATGGAACAGGTGATTTTTCACAAAAAAAGGGATATTAAACAATAAAGAATCATAGAATGATATATTCTAATAATTTATTACTACTAGAATAATCAGTTGAGAGGCAGATGTTCAAGACATATTGATATATTTGCAAACAGTTTCTCTGCAAGGGCTAATTAGCCATTTTATATTTTCCCTTCTAAAGTGTAATCTGACAGCCACCATATGCTCTTTCCTTCTGATTGTCTCTCTCTGTGTGGGAGACTTCCAGCCTGTCTTCCTCTCTTGCTCTTGAGCCTGAAACTGCTTCAGTAACTGATAACATGATGCTCAGGTGCCCAGGAATGGCTAAATTCTCACAAGACCTACCTATACCAAAAGAAAAAAGTCATAAAAGGGAAGCATCCTCATCCTGCATATAGGCTTGCCCGGGAGTTCATGCCCTCATGGTTTATAGCCAAGTGGTCAACACTCACTCAAAACTGGGCAGAAGGGGGAACCTGCAGGGACAGCGATCACACACAAAATTCTGGCTCAACAGCCAGTTAAAATAGTTTTTGTTACCACACAGTACACACCTAAGTCATCATATGGCCAACAAGAAAGAGGTAGAGGATATTTGTTCATACTATGAAATTATGGTGGTTTGGGTAAGGGGCAAAAGTGGGGGGGGAGGGGCCTCCTCCATCATACATGCTCAGGAGCCAACCACTCCAAGTTTCTATGTGCTTTTCTGGATTGCTACCCAAGCATACCCTAATGAGACATCCCCCCTGCGTGCAACATTTGCTGAGCTCTCTGGGTATTGTGGGGCTTTTTGTCCATATGCTTAATCTATAAGCATTCTCTGATATGCTGGAGAAGTTCAGTATATCCTTTTCTGTGCCTTATATTAAAAAAAAATCTTTTATAACAGCTAGTTTGGCAAAGATATTACATAGTCCCAAAACACATAGAAAACACATCTCCATAACCCACCATTATTGTTGTCATTTTCCTTTGTGACCCCATTTGGGGGTTTTCTTGACAGAGATACTGGAGAAGTTTGCCATTTCCTTCTCTAGCTCATTTTACAGATGAGGAAACTGAGGCAAACAGGGCCAAGTGACTTGATCGGCATCACACAGTAAGTATCTGAGGACAGATTTGAACTTAAGAAGATGAGTCTTCCTGACTTTATGCTAACATTCTATCCCACTGCACCATTGGTAGAAATGCTGGTATTTAAAAGATGAACTTTTGCTTCCATGGGAAGTATGGGAACATTAAAGGGACTTTTTGGTTTCCCATAGACAAACTAGCCTGCTTTCTTCCTCTTGTCCAGCTCTGGGCCTAACTTACAGTCCATCTCTACTGTCTATCCCAGATATACATACAGATGCTCTATGAACTCTATAGCTTGTCTTTCCAAATGCAGGTTGTAATCTGGGCAATATAAGTGTTTCATACCCTTAATCTTTTCTGTGTTGATGATCAGGCCAGACTCCTTTGAGTGATAAAGGATTTCTTCATCTGCAAACCAGAATACTTGGAGGATTTTACCATCCACTTCGACTTTGACTCTGTGCTAGATCTAAGTGGTGAATACCTTTAGTGAGTATACTTCTTCCTGTTTTAGAATCACCTGATATTTATGGTAAGAGGGTCATTGAACAGGACTATTTCTGTTATATCTCTCAAGGAATCTTGAATAATATTCATATATGAGTGAGAGAAACCTTGTTATAAAAGAGCCTATAAAAGTGTTTTAATTTACCAACTAAAAAAATTTATAAACAATAAGCATAATGGGATCTTATATTCTCTACACTTATAACTAAGTTATGGTATGGTAAAGATGTAATTCTTCATTGAATATTGCTTGTGAAAGCCTGTGAATTGACTAATTGATGATTCCCTCAGTTATATAATATAGATGATATATAATTATATATTATATTATGTTATATTATATCATATCAATCATATCATAACATATCATATTATTATATAATATAGATGGCCCTCATAGAGATTTTGAATAGTAGGTACACAGAGGTCAATAGTTGCAGTTTTCCTAGTCACCTTTTCAAAAAAAATCAATAAGGTCTGAGATTTCTTTCCATGACTTTGATGTCTTCTCCCCCTCCGAATACTTTGTAAATCAGTCCTTTGATGCCCCCCCACAATTATATTGCTTCTGACGAGGATCTCTTTTATATATACTTGTTCCAGCCTGGCATATTTGCCTTTGTTTTCTTTAATGCCCTTCCTACTTCCTCTTTCAGAACCTATGGGACTATGATTTCAGGGCTCATGTGTAGTGGGTTCCATTATCCTTTATGAAAAAAAATAGCTTGTTGTTATAGTTTTTGTAAATCTTTTCCATTTTTCTTCTGTTTATAGTCCCTTTTCTGTTTTCGTCCTTGAAAATCCCAGGATGATTTTGCTAAGTTAGATATCATACTAAGCTTTCTTTAGATTGTTTTTCTCTTTCACTATTTTCTCTATTTAATGCATTGATACTAATCATAATTATGTTATCCTTCTTCATAAGATTTTACAGATGAGTTTATATTCTAACTAGGTGTTGCTTCTGATGGGCTTCTCTCTCCATTTGGCAAGAAAGTCAAATGTTTGCTTAATAATGCACTTTCTAGGCTCTCTTCTTTTTCTTCTTGTAGCAACTGTTTTACATAGATTTAACCTTTGGATGAAATTATCAGAGATGTCAATGTCATTTCTGTTATCAATTTCTCATTTTAAAATTTTAAAAGCTTATTTAGATAACTTATGGTTAAATCTTTTTAACTATACAGTATGTCTTTTTCTCATTAATATTCTTATTTATTATAAATTCTAATCTTAGCTCTGATAGCTTGTCTGAATGCACAGACAGCTAATTCAAGTATGACTCCTATTTCTGTGATAGTTTTTGTCTGTCTGTTAAAAGTATTCACCTGTGGGGGTGGGGCAGGGCAGAGCCAAGATGGTGGTATAATAGTAATGAAATTTGAAGATTCTTTTGTATTCTAAGTGTAATGCCAAGCAACTTCCAAGGTTTGGATTACTAGCATAGCAAACCCCATTTATTCAGCAAACATTCACAGAACAGAGAAAGTCAAAATACAGTGTAACTTGTTCCTCTAGCAAGCAAGTTCTCAATTCAATCCGGGTACTACTCTACC
>CM053589.1:10439113-10455121 GCA_028646515.1 Pseudochirops corinnae
TGGGGCTCTGCTTCCAGAAGGGAAAGCTCTGTCCCAAATCGCTGGGGTCCTCCTGGATGCCTTAGCTCTCAGGAAGGTGCTGGGTCCCTTCCTACTTACTTCCAGCTCACTGGATAATGAAGACTCCAGAACCGAAAGCCCAAGACCACGATCTGGATCCAGTCCGCTCAACGCGAAAGCACTCAGCCTCTGAACAATAGCTTAGTCCCCCTGCTGTCTGCAGGCCGCGTCATGCAAGCTGCAATGCAGAGGCGGGTGCAAAACCACTGCCTTTTGCTTTCCCATCTTGGAGGCATTTCGGCTGGAAGCTTTTCTCCCCCAATTTTGCAAGTCATACTGATCTAGTTCTGAACGCTGCTGGCAGCTGCCACTAATCCGCTCACCAGAGAGGCTCCTCTGCTCCTCCCATCCAGCCGCCCCCAGTGCACAGCCTCGGCTTCTGGCCAGGCTGGTTTCGGTTCGCAGTGCTGATATGGTTCCTCGTAGCCGAGCTGACTTTAGTGGAAGGTATATTTGTGTGCGTTTTGGAGTTCTAGGATCAGTTTAGAGTCATATTTCATGGGTATTTTGGGGTGGCTATGTGAGAGCTGTGATATGTTGCTGCTGCTATGCCGCCATCTTGGCCCCACCCCCCACAATTGGAACTTTCAAAGGCTTCCCTTTTCCATTTCTAGGTGGTTATACCAGACCTTAGGTCTCACTGTAGAAGTATAGTTCTTGATAAAGCAAAGCTCAGGGGCAAAGGTATAGCTATTTCCAGTTGAACTGCCAGCTTGAGTACCTCTTTATACAAGACCAAAAGAAGCCAGGCAGGGGCTCAGAGAATTCCCAAGTCTTTGACTTGATCTCCTTCCCTTCCTGCCAAAACTTCCCCGATTTAACTTCAAACCTTCTCTAAGTCTCCTTCAACTTCCCTCACCTCTCTCCCTTACACCCTCTCACCTAGGGCTGATTTAATGCTCCTCACGATCCTCCTACAGCTCCATCAAAACTGGCTTTTCTGGTGAATCCTGAGCCCCCATTGTTAGCTCAGCTTAAAAGCAGTCTTGAGAGCATGCATTTGGAAAGATGAGAGATTCATTTTTAAAATTTTATTTTTTTAGAGGTAAAGCAATGATGTCCATTCTCACCATTACTATTTGATATCAGAATGTGAAGAGGAAACTAATATTGAAGGAGTAAATGTAGGCAAAGAAAAAACAAAGATATCACTCCCCCCTCCCCCCATGATATGGTGATTTACTTAGAGGTGCACAAAGAGATAACTAAATAATTGAATGAAGCAAAAACTTCAGCAAAGTTGCGGCATGAAAAATAAATCCGCATAAAACATTAGTATTCCACTATGTTAACACTAAAACTGAACAGGAAGAGATGAATTCCAATTGAAATAACTTAAGAATGTATATCTAATATATTAAATATATCCTTAATAAAATACATAAATGCACATAAAATGCTTGGGAGTCTACCTGCCAAATTATGCACAGCCACTGAATGTGTAACTACAAATTACCCTGCACAAAAGAGGCCTAAATAAGTTTAGAGACATTATTTGCTCATAAGTAGGCTGAGTCAATCTAATAAAAATGACAGTGTTACCTGAATTAATTTACTTCTTCAATCCTGTACCAATCAAACTGATGAGCTGAGGCACCAAAGTGCTGGAAGCAGATGGAGCAAACAGGATGCTGCATGTGAGGTAAGAGATAAGATACAGGGTGTGGCCAGCCAGAAAAGTGAACAAAGACTAGGCACTGAGGCCCCTCACTTCCCTTACCTGTGGGCTTCCGCACAGCACTCCCAATTAGCCTGACAACTCTTCCCCTCCCCTTTCCTATTCTCCTTACTTACCTATCTGATAAAGGCCCCTCAGGATTACCCCTTCCCCCTATTCCATAAAGCTGTATTTAAACCAGACATTTAACCTGGCCAATTGCCTTTGCCTACTATGGGAAGCAGGGGCACACTACCTTTGTTAGAGGAGTAGGGCCATGTTGTCTCCCTTAGGTGAGGAAGGCCACCTATGCTCTGTTTCTCCCAAGTGGGAGTAGGCTGACTTGGGTGTATTAACCCAATAAATGCCTTTCTTTAACTTGGAGACTGTTCAAGTGAATTCCTTCAGGACGCTAGAACCCACCTGTCTTTACCCCATCCCTTCAGATGGTACCCCAACATTCCTGGGGTATATCCTGAACTCATCTAAACTATTAATGTCTTATTTATAGAATTAGAAAACCCCTCAACAAATTCATCTAGAGCAGTGGTTCTCAACCTTCCTAATGCTGTGACCCTTTAATACTCATATGTGGGCATATCTGCATGTGGGTGGACCTGCCTGGAGATGGATAGAGGAGCAGTGTCTTGGTTCCTAAGACCATCGGAAATATATGTTTTCCGAGGATCCTAGGCGACCCCTGTGAAAGGGTCGTTTGACCCCCAAAGGGGTCGTGACCCACAGGTTGAGAACTGCTGATCCAGAGAAACAAATATTCAAGAATCTCAAGGGAAATAATGAAATGAAATGGGAATGAAAGACTCTGTAAGTACTAGCTCTCAATCATTATCAAAACAATTTGGTATTGGTTAAGAAATAGAAAGATTAACCACTGGAAGAGAATAGTTATAAAATTATCAGTATGACCTTATCTTGGTATATGGTATAAAATGTCTATGCCTAGTTTCTGCCATACTGTTTTCCAGTTTCCCTGGCAGTTTTTGTCAAATAGTGAGTTCATATTCTAGGAGCTGGAGTCTTTGGGTTTATCAAAGAGTATGTTACCATAGTCATTGACTACTATGCCCTGTCTACCTAAATTATTCCACTGATCCACCATTCTATTTCATAGTCAGTGCCAGATAATGTTAATAATTGCTGCTTTATACTACAGTTTTAGATCAGGTATATCTAGCCCACCTTCCCTTGTGTTTCTTTTCATTAATTCCCTTGAAACTCTGGAACATTTTTTCTTCCAGATGAAATTTGTTATTATTTTTTTCTAGCTCTATAAAATAATTTTTGGTAGTTCAATTGGTATGGTGTTGAATAGGTAAATTAACTTAGGTAGAATTGTTATTTTTCTTATATTAGCTTGGCCTATCCATGAGCAACTAATATTTTTACCAAATATTTCGATCTAATTTTATTTGTGTGAAAAGTGTTTTGTAATTGTGTTTATATAGTTCCTGGGTTTGTCTTGGCACATATACTCCCAAATATTTTATATTGCCTACAATTACTTTAAATGGAATTTCTCTTTCTATCCCTTGTTGCTGGGCTTTGTTACTAAAATGTAGAAATGCCAGTGACTTAAGTGGGTTAATTTTATATCCTGAAACTTTACTAAATTTGTTAATTATGTCAAATAATTGATTCTCTAAGTATACCATCATATCATCTGCAAAGAATGATAGCTTTCCCCTCCTCATTGCCTATTCTAATTCCTTTAATTTCTTTTTCTTCACTTATTGCTAAGGTTAGAATTTCTAATTCAATATTGAATAATAGTGGTGATCACTGTTTCACCCCTGATCTTCTAGCTTATCCCCATATACATATAATGCTTGCTGATGGTTTTAGATAGATACTACTTATCATTTTAATGAAAAGTCCACTTATTTCTATGCTAGCTAGTGCTTTTAATAGGAATGGGTGCTACATTGTCAAAAGCTTTTTCTACAATTATTGAGATAATCGTGTAATTTCTGTTGATTTTGTTGACAGATTCAATTATGTTCATGGTTTTCCTAATACTGAACCAGCCCAGTATTCGTTGTATAAATTCCACTTGGTCATAGTATATTATCCTTCTGATAAGTTGCTGTAATCTTTCTGCTATTATTTTATCTAAAATTTTGCATCTACATTCATTAGGAAAATTGGTCTATAATTTTCTTTCTCTATTTTGGCTCCTCCTGGTTTAGGTATCAGCACCATATTTGTATTATAAAAAGAATTTGGTAGAATTCCTTCTTTACCTATTTTTTCAAATAGTTTGTATAGTATTGGAATTAATTGTTCTTTAAATGTTTGGTATAATTCACTTGTAAATCCATCTAGCCCTGGCATTTTTTCCTTAGGGAGTTCATTGATGTCTTGTTCAATTTCTTTTTCTGAAATGGGGTTATTTAAGTATATTATTTCATCTTCTGTTAATCTGAGCAATTTATATTCATCCATATCACTAAGACTGTTAGATTTATTGGCATATAGTTGGGCAAAATAGCTCCTGATTGTTGTTTTTATTCCCTCTTAATTGGTAGTGAATTCACTTTTCATTTTTGATACTGGTAATTTGGTATTCTTTCTTCTTTAAATTAAATTAACCAAAGGTTTATCTATTTTATTGGTTTTTTCATAAAATCAGATCTTAATTGTATTTTTTCATTCAAAACTTTTATTAATTTTGATTTTATTAATCTCTACTTTGATTTTCAGAATTTCCAGTCTGATATTCAATTAGGGATTTTTAATTAGTTCTTTTTCTAGCTTCTTTAGTTACATATCCAATTCATTGGTCTCCTCTTTCTCTATTTTATTCATGTAATCATTTGGAGATATAAAATTTCCCCTAACAACTGCTTTGGCTGCATCCCATATACCTATGGCATATTAATTCATTATTGTCATTCTCTTGGATAAAGTTATTGATTGTTTCTATGATTTGTTGCTTGACTGATCCATTCTTTAGGATTAGATTATTTAGTTTCAATAAAGTTTTAGTCCATCTTTCCATGGCCCTTCATTACATATAATTTTCATTGTATCATCACCTGAAAAGGATGCATTTAATATTTCTGCCTTTCTCCATTGGATTATGAGGTTTTTTTATTCCCTAATACAGGGCCATTTTTTTGTGTAGGTGCCATGTACTACTGAGAAAAAAAGTATATTCCTTTCTATCCCCATTCAATTTTCTCCAGAGGTCAACTATATCTAACTTTTCTAAAATTCTATTCACCTCCTTAACTTCTTTTTTTTCTATTTTGAAGTTAGATTTATTAAGTTCAGAGAGGGGGAGGTTGAGATCTCCCACTAGTATAGTTTTGCTGTCTATTTCTTCCTGTAACTAACTTAACTTCTCCTCTAAGAATTTGGAGGCTATACCACTTGGTGCACATATTTTTAGTAATGATATTACTTCATTGTCAATGGTACCTTTTAGCAGAATATATTTTCCTTCCTTATCTCTTTTAATTAGATCTATTTCTCCTTTTGCTTTGTCTGAAATTGGGATTGCTACCCCCCTACTTTTTATTTCCTCTGAAGCATAATATATTCTGCTCCAGCCTTTTATCTTTAGTCTGTATGTATCTCTCTGCTTCAAATTTGTTTCTTTAAACAATGTATTGTAGGATTCTGGTTTTTAATCCACTCTGCTATCTGCTTCCATTTGATGGGAGAGTTCATTTCATTCAGATTCACAATTATGATTACTAACTGTGTCTTTCTCTACATCTTATTTTCTTCCCTGTTTATACTTTTCTTTCTCCTTTCACCCTTTTCCTCATCAGTGTTTTACTTTTGACCACCACCTCCCTCAGTCAGCCCTCCCTTTTATCAATGCCTTCTCTCTTTCCCCTTTCCCCTACTTCTTCTGCCCTCCCTTCTACTCACTCCCTGCCTTTTCTTTCCCCCTTCTTATCCTACTCCCTATAGAGTAAAATAGATTTCTGTAACCAACTGAATGTGTATTTTTAAGGTTCAAACAATGCTTGCCAACCTCCCTTCTTTCCCCCTACTACAACAGGGGGATGTAATTTTTATGATGTAATTTACCCAATTCTGCCTCCACCTTACCTCTTCTCCCAGTGCCATCCTTTTTGTATCCCTTATTTGCTTTTATCATCACATCAAAGTCAACTTATACTCACACTCTCTGCCTACATGTACCTCTTCTAAATGCCATAATAAAGATATAATTCTCAAGAGTTAAAAATATTACCAGAAGAGAGGCATAGCCACCCACGCACAGGCTCTTCAATAGAGTGGAAAGCAACCAAAATCATTTTTTGCATCAAGCTGATGCAATTGTAGTGGCCCAATGGGAGAAAGGGATGGATCAATAATGGTTTTGCCTACTTGGCTGCAAAGTACAATGAATAAGAGGGAACAGGGGAAGGTAACAAGCATACATTAAGTGTCTACTATGAGTCAAGCAGTGTGTTAAGTGCTTTACAAATACTGTCTCATTTGACGTTCACTACAGCCCTGTGAGGTAGGTGCTGTCACTATCATCTCCATTTTACTGTGGAGGAAACGGAGGGAGATGGAAAGTTAAGTACCTTGCCCAGGGTCACACAACTAGGAAGTGTCTAAAGATGGATTTGAATCAGATTTTCCTAACTCCATGCCCAGCACTCTATCCACCGTGCTATTTAGCTTTCTAGTAATAAGCCATTGGAGCATAATGTTGCTGAGGTTAAGCTCTACTCCAAGTGAAGGGAAAGTGAGGAGATCACAGATCCTCAGGCTGCATTTGTTACTTTCTCATTGTTAAAAAATATTCTCTTTTGGTATATTTTCTATAAAATTGTTGTCAAATTTTGTGGGTTAACTGCAATAATCAATGAGCTGAATTTTATGCATTAGATCTCTTGTGAATGTTAATTCTTGTTAACTGATGATGCCAATGAGAATGCCAACTGTTTTATAACTATCATTTTAATCTTTTTATTTTAATTTTTGTCTTGTTGCTAATTTGCATTTTAGGTCATTTTCCTTGGCAGAGAAAAGAGGCTTTACCTTCTATTGCCAGTTACATTATTATCAAAATAAGTACTGGTACTCTTTCTTCGTTTATGTTCCTATTTTCCCCAATTAAAAAAAAATGTAGTTCTTATCTTCCCTTGCCAACTCATTCCGAGCTTTAACATTCCTGAAACTTATTATTTATGACTAAACCAATTACCTGTCCTTGTTTCTACATTCTGTACGTGATGTAATTTTATTTCATTTTTATTTATAGCTTTTGTTTTTGTATCACATTATTGAATATACGCTGCTCTGTTCCCCTCCCAGTAAGCCATCTTATTTAACAGAGATGAAAGAAGAACAGGTTCAGCAAAACTAACCAATATTTAGGCCATTTCTGGTAGTATATGAAACATTCCACATCCACAGTCCCCACTTCTGCAACAGAGGGAGGAGAGTACATTTTCTTGACTCTTCTGTAAGGACCAAGCTTGGTCATTAGAATTATGATGTTCAGCTTTGGTTTTTTTCCATTTACATTATTATAGACACTGCAGCTTCTCTGGTTTTGCTTAATTCATTTACTTCCCATTAGTTCAGCTAAATCTCCCTATATTGCTATGAAAGTGTCATATTCATGTTAATTACAGAATTTCATTACCTTCATGTAGCACAATCTAGCCCCTCTCTAATTGATAGACACCTTTGTTTCCAGTTCTTTGCTACCATAAAAAGTGCTCTAAATATTTTGATGTATGTGGGACATTACTTTCTGTCTACCACCTCCTTGGGGGATATACCTAGCAGCAGAATTTCTGGGAACAGTCACTTCTTTGGCACTAATTCCAAAATTCCAAATTGCTTCTTAGAATGGTTTAGTTCAATTTATAGCTTGTTCACTAAGTGTCTCAGTGTAACAGTATTCCCAAAGATCCTTCAACACTGATTCTTCCATATTTTGTTATCTTTCCAAATCTGCTAGTTGAGGTGAAAGCTCAGAGTTGTTTTTATTTATATTTCTCTTATTATTCACAATTTAGGGTCAAATTTTTCATGATGTTACTAGTTTAAGATACTTTAAAGAATTCTTTGTTTTCGTCTGGCCATATATTCAATTCCTTATGTATCTTGTAATATCAGACTCCTATCAGAGATGACTGATTTTATAACATTTGATATTCATATATTCCCCCAGTTTCCCTTTTTATCCTAGCTTCATTGTTTATGTAAAAGATGTGTGTATCTTTTAAAAATCTAAGTTGGTTGGTGAGTATCCAGTATGTATATTCACTGGCCTCTTCAGAAATTCTCATTTTTTTGTCCCTATTGGAATTGTTCTTCATTGCGTCATCAGAATTTCATTCTCAAGAGATGACAACCCCAGTACAGTTTTAGTCTCTAGTATCTCATGTATCCTTCCACTGAACCCTTTGAAATACGCTTTCCTCTTCTTCCTTATCACAAGCTCACTTTCAGATCTAATACAGAATTTCTCCTTATTGGTTCTTCCACCTTTTGAAAGATGAAAGTATTAAAGAAAATCGAGAAGTCACAAGCTAGTTAGTTCTGGCATATCACTATAATATCATCATGCCTTTGTGCTAGCAATGATTGCTAAACTT
Source organism: Pseudochirops corinnae (assembly GCA_028646515.1). Lineage (NCBI taxonomy): Eukaryota > Metazoa > Chordata > Mammalia > Diprotodontia > Pseudocheiridae > Pseudochirops > Pseudochirops corinnae. Next base: position 10,447,430 of record CM053589.1, read on the forward strand.
GGCTATATCATTTATTACCAGGAAGTCTGTGGTATACTCAGTTTTTGGTTTGAAGAAAGGAATTTTAGGGCAATTTCCTTAAAGGAGAGCAATTTACAAAATATCTTGGAAAGTTAATTTCATTTGGGTTTATCATTTAATATGGAATTACCACCTGTATAGTGAGTATGGCCTGAAGTGCAAAAATGTTTTATGATAAACAACTTAGTTGATTTGCACTTTCAAAACTGATCAATGTAATCTCATCCCAGAACCTTTTGCTACAATTTGACAACTTTAAAAATATTTCATTTTTGTTTTTAGTTCCTTAGTAGAATCTCATCATCCTAAGGGGGCAATGAGTTGGCGAAAATTTGCTTTAAGAAATAATAAGTTATGTTAAAAATTGGGTTCAGGATTTTCTAATTTTTCAGTTATTTGAATTTGCTAACCTAAAATGTAAATTCTCTGGTCTAGTGATGTTCTTGTTAGTTATGAGGTTTGACCTCATTCTCATTATCTGACCTGGTTATTGTCATAGGAAACTTGAATTAAGACCTATTTGTTAGAGATTTTAACAGAAAAGGGGAAATCTCCAAGTGATCTGAACCAGAGAAGCAAATACCTAGTAGCTGCTCTGAAGCCATACACATTCCAACATGTCTAAGAGGAGGAAATCTCCAAAGAGGCTGTTTGCTTTCTGAGATGTCTCCAGTAGACTCCATTGGGAGGTGTTTAGGAAACAACCAGCTGTATTAGGTGAGACATCTGAACCCAAGACTGATTACAAGGACATGGGGAGTGAGTTACTACATCATATTACTAGAACCCTTACACCAATGGATTCTAGTTATCCTTGCACCTTGGTAAGGGTCTACCCCCTGATTTTTGTGTCACCCACAGATTACTGCCTTGTATGCATCTGTATTGTGATGATTCATGAGAAGACAAATCTTCTTTTTTTTTTTTTTTTTGCCCAAAGAGGGGAAATGTGGGATATGATTTAGACCCCTGGTTTATTTTCAATTAGTGTTATTCAGTTGAGTTTGATTCCACAGGGACAGTAATTATTACTGTTGTACTTGTCTACTAATATAGAGTTAGTCAATCTAGTGAATCCACTTGCTTAAGCAATGCCTGATGAGTAAATGACTGAGGCCAAGGTAGTAGGGTGTGTGTGTGTGTGTGTGTGTGTGTGTGTGTGTGTGTGTGTGTGTGTGTGTGTGTGTGAGAGAGAGAGAGAGAGAGAGAGAGAGAGAGAGACACTCAATGGCATTGAAAGTCCCCCAGCTATTTCTGAATTTTACCTCTACCCTTGTTATCCCTTTGTAGAGAAATGGCTCTATGGCATTTGGCCACGAGGTCCTATGAATACTTGACCAGAGTGACCCTGTCTGTAGGAGCTGCCTACGAATCTCTTCCCTAATCTATGTCCAACATAGGTTCAATGAAAGACCATAAGCTCTGCCCATATTTAGTATCTTCTACCAGCTAATTTATTGCAAGCATGAGCTGAAGATTCTCCTGGAAGATCAAGATACGGATCTCTCACCCAACAAGACTATGTATTTTACTTTACCTCTTCCTTATAATCTGGATATCAAGCACTATAAAACTACAGCTTTAAAGAATAGGAACATCTATCTCAGATCATGAGGGAGATCTGAGGGGCACTTCATTAAAGGGGAGTATGAACGCTTCAATAAAGTGCTATTTGCTCAGAGGTCTGCCTCTGAAGCAAATTTCTTTTATTGCCGATTGTACAATTTTGGACTCCACAGAGCTGGGAATGGAGAAGACTTAGGAGGGTTGGGGAGATGACTACTGTTTTCAAGTACCTGATACACTCAGTGTGAAATAGATTACATATTCAAAATGGCTGCAAAGAGGGAGCGGTTGTAGCAATGGGTGTAAATTGCAAACAGATTTCAATGTGAAGAAAAACTTTCTAACAATCGGGTGGCTCAGAAATGAATGAGTTTTCTCTCATTGAAGATTTTTAAGTGAAGGTTGTATAACTACTGGCCAGAAGTTTTGGAAAAGGGATTCTTGTTCAGTTAACAGGTGGAAGATTATCTCTAGAGTAATTCTACTCTACAACTCTGTGAGGTATTCAGTTTTGGGGCCAAGGAAGTTCTTTAAAAAAATTTATTTAATGATCTTGTATGAAAAAGTGTTATTTTTGACTTTTTATTATTTTATTTTAATATTTATACTAAATATATTACATATAAAAGTTCTATATTTATATTAAATAATATTTATTATTATTTTCTAATTATTTTCTCTTTCAATTTTCAAAAGGGTTCTGTTGCTTTGGGTTATGATGAACAAGTCCACGTTAACCACTCCTAGCCCATTTCATAATTTTATAAACTTTTCCATATCTTTTGTCATCTTTTCAACTGATCTAACATTTATAACTAAATATTATATGGGTACTTATTATCTGTCTTCATAAAATCAAACAAAATCTCTAAGTAATGATTAAATGCATAAATGCCAGGTAGCCTGGGAGGGATAAAAATGAAACTACCTTTGTCCTCAAAGAGCTTAACTCTTATGCAAACATATAATTTTGGCTACTCTTTGGTCCTTTACAAAACCCCAGAGTCTTTTGTGAGGAATGAAAACTTTACATAATATATTCTCTACTCTAAAAAGTTTATTGTTGTTTGAGATGATGGCCAAGTCACAAGCTCTTGGCCTCATTTTGTTGTCTCATAAATGGGGATAAAATTTGTACTGCCTACCTCACAGAGTTGTTAAAAGACAAACAATGTCGGCCAACTAGCAGGAAATAAAACAAACCCACATACTTCATCTGTTTTTCCGTATATAACCACGACAAAATCTCTCAGGAAAAGACAAAGAGGAAATCCTTTCAAAACAATTATATGACATATAAATAACAAAGATACATGTAAGAACTATATAAAAACAACTACAAAACACTCTATCATTGACATACCAAACTACCAAAGAAATACATTAGAAAGCGAGGGAAAAAAATCATGTGGAGGTACAAAAGGTCAGTAATCTTGATGAAAAATGAAAAAACAATAAGGAAGGTGCTTGTCATCATGAGAACTCAAAGTGCACCACAAAGTAGTTATCACCAAAACAATTTGGTTTTGGCTCAAGGACAGAAGAATCAATCAGTGGAATGCACAGCAGACAGAAAGAAACAAGCATAACAGCAAAAAGTTTGTTAAACCCAAATATTCAAACAACTGGGTAAGGGGGATGAAGACAGGAACTGGCGGTTTGTAAAGGAAGAAATCAAAGCTATCAATAGCCAAATAAAAAATGCTACAAATCATTAATAATAAAAGAAATGCAATTTGAAATAACACTGAGGTTCTACCTCATATTCCTCAAAATGGCAAATAGGAAAAAAGAAGGAAAATGTCAATTGTTGGTGAAGCTGGGAATTGGTTCTGGAAAGCAATTTGGAACGGCTGCTAAACTGTGTGTGAACACACACACTTATAACTTAGAGCAGAACTTCCTGTGGCAGCAGAGAACTGGAAACTAAGTGGCTGCCTATCTAATGGAAGACTGGTTGAACAAATCAAATGTATGAGTATACTTAACACAATGGAATGAAAATGAATAGAATAGTAGAATGGAATAAGATTGCACCATAAGAGGCAATGCAAGGGATGAGCTCAGAGAAGACTGGGAAGACTTAAATGAACTTATAAAGAATGAAATAAGTAGTATCAGGGGAACACTACACAGAAACTAAAACATTATAAAGAAAAGCAACTTTGAAAGACTGGGGAACTCTGATCAATACAATGATCAACCAAGACCCTAGTGGAGGAGTTAAGCCTGATTCATACCCCCTGATGGATCAAAATTGGGACAAGAACTTTTGGAGCACGTTGTAACTGTAACAATGGGTTATTTTGGAGGCAGATTTCCTGGTTTACACAGATTAAGCCTTTTTCTTTTGGCTAACTTCTTATTTTTCAAGAGAAACACATTTTGGTATTAAAAGCCTATAGCACTACCAGGTCTGTATCCCAAAAAGATAAAAAAGGAAAAGGAAAAGGACCTACACGTACAAACATACGTATAGCAGCTCTTTAAGTAGTGGCAAAGAACTGAAAATTGAGGGCATGTCCATCAATTGGCAAACAGCTGAAAAAGTTGTTGTATATGATTGTAATGGAATATTATTGTACTATAAGAAATGATGAGCAAGATGCTCTCAGAAAAACCTGGACTTACACGAACTGATGCAAAGTGAAGTGAGCAGAACCAGAAGAACATTGTATACAGTGACAGTACTATTATATGATGATCAACCGTGAATAACTTAGCTATTTTCGGCAATATGATGATCCAAGACAATTCTGAAGGATTGTGATGAAGAATGTTATCCATCTCTATCTAGAGAAAGAAATGATGGAATCTGAATACAAATAGAACCATACTTTTCCCTTATTTTTCTTGCATTTTTTTGTCTGTGTTTTCTTTCACAGTATGTCTTACTGTGACATATTTTGTATGACTGCACATGTATAACTTATGTCAAACTGCTTGCCTTCTTAGTGGGTGGATGCGGAGGGAAAAAGGATTTGGAACTAAAAATCGGAAAAAACAAAGTTAAAATTGTTTTTACATGTAATTGGGAAAAAAATAAAATGTTAAATTATTTTTAAAAATTAAAAAATTTGATCTTAAAGAGCCTATGATATATTTGTAGTTTTGCTCATTCCTTTCCTCTTCATTTTCCCAACATCTTTACTTCAATTAAATGTCTCTCTTATGACTTACCTGTAGTTTTGCTAGACTGGTCCTTAGGCAACAGACATATGGTCCATTATTAAGCCTACACTGACCTCCATCCAAAAGGGAGGAGGGGAACAGTTAATAAATAACACGTGTATTTTGACTCTGGAACATTTTAGTTTTAAAAATTTTTGCTAAAACTGCATTAGTACATGAAAAATTTTACCTCTGAAGGATATTTAGATGAGAGATTTTCAAACAAAAGCCCATGTCTGGTATATTAGAGAGTAAAATATCGTTTAGGCTGGTGTGGATTACAATCCCTTTCGCTTCAAGACTGTGATTCCGATTATTATGTTTTTACATGCTCCAAATTTTCAAATATTTAAAATTATTGTAAATAAAAGCTACATCAATGTCTTTTCCACAAAAATGGAAAAACTCAACTCAATAAAATCTAATATATAGTGTACATACTGGCCTAGGTCCTGTGATTTGAGTTCTATTAGTTCTGTTTACAGTTTTTTATGTAAACTCTGCTGCATCTCTTAATATTACTATTTCACCAATATAAAAAGAGATGAGCCATTCGACCACAAGATGAAGCTAGATTATATTTGTTAGAATATGATAATCTTTAGGAAAAGGTGGCATACATGTTTATGGTACCTTGACTGTTTCTCAGAAAGATTAATTTCTACAAAATCAAGCTACATCAAAATTCCAATTATTTTTATTTACATAAACAATCATATTCTAAAAGACATTCTAAAAACAGGATACTTACTATTTAAAACAACAACAACAAACACCAAAATTACAAATACAAAATCTTTTAAAATAACACTATTTAAAATGAGATTTATCCTTCTTGGTCCACAAATAATTAGATAAAAATACAAATCTGCAAGTTAATTTTTGTTAGGTTTCTGGAAAAAACAATGCTGAAAACACCTCCTTTACAACAGAAGGGAATAAATTCAGAACTTCTATTTTTAAAGCATTCACAAAATGTTTTTAAATAGACTAGTAGGTTCTACTTATTCATAGGACTGGACACCCACTTCTAGCAAAACTTAAAGGAAGTCTGTCTAAAGAGATATACAGTAATTCAACATTCCCTTAAGTTACATGTGTAACAAAAATAACAACAATGAAGAGACTCCATTACGGAAGTTGATGAGTGACCATGGATTCTGTTTCATTTGATTTCCTTAGCAGAGCTTGCTTAAGGGCACTAATTTTCTCATCAAGTTCAGCCAATGAGTAGTTTTGCTGCAAACAATAAGGACACAAGTTACTGAACAATATTATAAATCACATTTCTACAGTGCTTTAAGGTTTACAAAATGTTTTCTTTACATTATCTCTAGGTAGTGGAAGTGTTTTAAGTTTTTTTGGTCCAGATCTGCACTTTCATTGCTATCAGTAGGGAATGGTCATGCATCAAAAGAAGCCTGGCAACTAAAATTTGCAGTTGCTTAACTGAAAGGTTAAGTGACTAACCCACTGTCACATACAGTACATATTAGAGACAGGACTTAAACTCAGGTCTTCCAGTTTGACTCCAAGGGTGGTTCCCAATCCACTAAACCAGTGTTTTTTCAGTGCAAATATTATTATACCCATTTTATAGATGAAAAACCAAGGCAGGATTTTAAAAGTCTAAATAGAGTTCTAAATCTATTTAAAATAGTCAATATTTTGCCTCTCAAATGTGAAACTGATTTTAACAAATAAATAAGAAAAACAAATATGAAATATTAAAAATCATTAATTCTTCTCTTTATGTGACCTTAAAGAGTAAAATTCTAGTAGCCATTTAAAAAGTGCTGTAATCAAGAAGATAATTAATATCAAAACCTCGTTATTCTGCAGTGTTCCTTGGTAGGCTATCCTAATGAAATAAATAATCTTATCAGTTATTTTTTGATTCTATCAGATTACACAGTACTACCACCACTAGAAAACAATGCTTGAAAAATAATAAATAAAAATAAACAGAAAGTAAATAAGGAATGTACACTGAAGGGAAAACGAAGAATATAAAAATTCAGCTTAAATGATAACAATAATAATAGCTAGCAGTTAAATATTATTTTAATTGGAAATGTGCTTTACAAATTTTATCTTATTTCATTCTCACAACATTTCTGTCAGGTAGGCGCTATTATTATCCTAATTTTTACAGATAAGGAAACTGAGACAGACAAAAGTTAAGTGACTTACTCAGGGTCAAACAGCTAAGAAGTGTTAAGCTCACAACTGAACTCAGGTCTACTTATTTGTACCCAGCTGCCTAGTTTAAACTAATTATATGAACAAACTTTATAAGTCTTAGTGCAATTTTAAGTTAGTAAAGTTTAAAATTGCACTTAGGGCTAAAAGCTTAAAACTATGCTAAGACCTGTATAATTAGAAATCCTTAGGATTCATGAAAGCAAATTAAGTAATTTCTATTAGATACTTTGTTATAAACAAATCTAGGCTGTTTGAAATGTTAAAAACTTTCTATATTTTTAAAAAATCCCTATAATTTAGATTTCACTAGTTGGCTCTTTTCCTAGGTTAATTCACACTGATGAGATCTAATTCTACTAGTATCAGACATTTAAAGTAGAAGGTTTTAATAATGTGCAGAGTGTAAAGCAAAACCCACATGTTAGAAGTTGGAATGAAATTAAGATAACAACTTACTTGTGGTGGCTGCACCTTTCTTCTTTTTCCAGAAAAATTCTAATGAAACATAGGAAAAAAAAAAACCCCAAACCCAAAGTCATTAATTCTTAAAAATCTGAGTGGCCAATTCTCTCATAGAACATACAGTCTCATGTTCTGGTAGAACATACAGACTCTAGATATGTACTTCTGTCACTAATCTCTAGAACAGATTTCTAACAACAATGCTTAAGGCAGCCATAAAATGTTACCTTCCCAATTCAACAAATGTTACTCCATCTCACGTGGTCC